>VXBL01002613.1:375990-729175 GCA_013400195.1 Aramus guarauna
AAATTTAAAAATAGCCGTGATAAGCGGCCGAGCCGCTCGCGGCCGCAGCGCCCACCAGCCGCTGTCCCCGCCGTGCCCGGCGAGCACCTCCGGGGGCGGAACGGGGCGGAGCGCGGCCCGCGGCCACCGCACCGCCTTATGCAACGGGGCGGCGGCGGGTGGAGCGCCCTGCGCGGCCGCGCAGTGCCCGCACCCGCGGCCGGCCGGGGGGGGAGGGAGGGANCCGGCCGGGGAGGGAGGGAGGGAGGGAGGGGGGCCTGCGGCGAGACGGGGCTCCCGCCTCTGTCTGGAAGGAAATAGAGTTTTCAGGGGGAAAAAAATGCTGTAGCTGCGCTCAGACAGGCGGCCGCGATGTGCGGCGGCATCCGAAGTCGGTAGCGAGAAATAAAAACNGGGGGGGGCCGTTCCCCGCACCCCGGACCCCACCGACCTTTGCAGGAGCAGCAGCAGCACTTCGCCAAGAGCCATCCTACACCGGAGCGGGCGGGATAGCCGCGCCTGCCCGCTTTCATGCTGCCTTCGGGCTGCTCATGGCAAGAAGCCACCGGCCCGCTTGGGAAAAACAACAATCACAAGAAAAAANGATGTGCGGCGGCATCCGAAGTCGGTAGCGAGAAATAAAAAAACTGCCTGGGAGGAAGTTTGCTGAAGCTCTGATATATTGTGGAGGGGGGTTCCTCCAAAGTCTTTAAAAGGCAAAACTTCCATTGATGTGGGTTTTTTTTTTAAGTTCATAACTTTTTCTTTTCCCAGCACCATTCCTCAGCTTAAGCATATGACAGCTAAAACTTTTTACAACTAGTTGAAAATACTAACCTGCCTGTTGTGATCTCAACTGTTCTGTCTGCTTTCTGCAGTAGGAGACCTGCTGAAGCACTGAAGGGTAAATGCTAACCCTTCTGACACATGGACCGATATGCCCTGCATCCAGAAGCACAGCTTGCTTTGGAAGGTGCCAGCCTGTTGTGTTAGGATTTCCCACCTAAAGCATAGGAAACTGGGGGTGCCAAAAACCTCCTGAGCCTTGCTGGAGGCAGCTGGTAGGAGAGGTCGGGCAGGATTCCAGAGCGGCAGCATCATAGTTTTGCACTCTTGCATGGAAAGCTGAACAAACCCAGCGAGCTGCGTCTCCCAGGCATAAATACATAGGGAGAGGGAACGGCAGAGTGGAGATGTGCTGCGCTTTGTGCCTCTGCGCCAGGACATCAGCCTGAGCAGGCACGGTTGTACCGATGCCACTGACTGGCGACCTGGAGTAAGGCTTTCGGTTTGCTGTGCAACAGCTTTGGAGTAAGTGACACTTCATGAGGCCAAGGGCCGTTTCTGGGCAGGTGAGGGCTGCAGCTGCAAATATGGGACCTTCCTGCTTTGCTTCTGGCTGCACTGTAGGAACTGTTCTTCAACTACAACCTCACTGGAAGCACTGGCAACCTCATAGCAAGCCTGGCGTAAAACTTTTCTGCCAATGCCCTTGAGCACTAAGGTGCTTTTCCATACATAAGAATGAAGGGAACAATAACTCTGTTTCCACTTTGCTGTCTGTCTTTGACTTGGGGCTTTGCCTATCTGGAGGAATGTCTCCACGGTGCACTCAGGGCTCTTGTGCCTGCAGCAGGGAGATAATATGTCTCAGTGGAAGCAGAAACCGCACCTACAGCCGGAGAAGGAAGAGGTGGACCAGCAACCAGCCAGGACACCCCACCCTTCGGCACCTCTCCCTGGCATTTGCCCCTGCTGCGGCAGCCCGGGCAGCAGCTCTTCAGGTGGCTGTTTGGCTACCTGCAGTGCCAGGCAGTAAGAAGGCACGAGCTCAGGGCCTCCGAGTGACTCAGGAGACTTGTGGCAGGGCTCTTTTGAGAAGGCAGCTCTTCACTTCTCTGCTTTCTGCTTCACACCGCATCTCTCGCTTTTCTAATCTACTCACACCAAGCCCATCTTCTGCCCTATGGGCTACCTGCCTCCCACCTAAAACTCAGCCTGCTTTGAGCAACCAACAAAAACAAAAGGGATAAAATGAATGTGCTTTTCAGTGGCATCTCACTGTTCATGTGCCCTCTGCCCTGAGGCTGCCTGGGCGGACGATGCGGGCTCTGAGGTGGGAGCAGCCCCTCGCCGGGTGCCTGCACAGCACCCAGCACAGCGGAGCCCTGCTCTCGGTGCGTTGTGAAAGCCGTCATGAGAAAACCTTTAAGACTGCTTGCTTCAGAAACTAGAAAACATCCTAAAAGTAGCATTTCACCCCCGAAATTCCCGCCGTTCTGGGAAGAGCTGGCCGCTCCGAGGTCCCATCTCGGCGGCGGCAGCCCGGGCTGTGCGGGACCCCACCCGCGGGGCGGCTGGAGGGAGCGGCGGGGCCATCTAGCGGCAAAGCCTGCCGCGCCGGGCGCAGGCGGGGACGGACGGACGGACGGACGGACAGAGGGAGGGAGGGAGAACCCGGCCGCGCTGCTGGGAGCGCGGAGCTCGGCTCGTCTGGCTGCAGGAGCGTCTGAGCAAGGCGGTGCGTGTTCCGCCAAAGGCGCAAGCAGTAAGGCAGTGCCTGGGGGCGAAGGGTCAGTGAAACGGTGCTGAGGCAGTGAAGGCTGAGACTCTCAGGAGGGTTTTGAAGGAAGCTTGTAGCTCTCGTGATTGCAGCCGAACTTTGAAACATAATTAAGGTGCAATCTCAGCTCTGAAAAACTGTTTGCTTAATTAAAACAGAATTGAAGTCATTATTCTGGGGCGAAGCAGGCTACCCCCTCTTCTGCCCCCCATCTACAGTTCTAGCAATATTGTGAAGGTTATATTGAAAAAGTTACTCTTAAAAACCATGTATATCTATGCATACTCACTGATGAATTATGCATGCAATAAATACTTCACAAAATAAGACTGAAAGACATATTCTTAATAATCACATGGATTAGCTCCTATAAAGCAGAAGAGAAGACATGCTATGGGCACAGTCTATCTGAGCTTCAGCCCTGGCTGAGGAAGACTTCTGTCATCATCAGCAGTGGGAACTACGCTGCCAACCGGGTTGAGCCTTTAGCTTCAAGTAGGGAGTTTGGCCTTTGGGAAGTAGAAGTGTTGCACAAATCACATGAGAAGGGAAAAAAATCTACAGAGCCCACTGGCCCTAAGTGAGGAGGCACTTGCCTGGCACCAGAAATGATCCATAACCTCACTTCCTATGTTCGCATCATATTTTTCACATTATTATTGGGCAGCGTGCATTAAGGCGTGACTCTGTGGTCCCTGAATAACCTGTACATCCCCTGGCAAAGAAAACATTCCTTCCCTTGCTCTAACCTATGCCTGAGTCACCAGAATTCTTCGAGGAAACATCTCCTGGCACCACGCTCCAAACACAAGCGCTGTTATCTGCAGTGGAGTGGCTGAGAAAATTTTAGGGTCCTGACCTGGTGCACCTGAAGCTAAGGCTATTAGTGGTGTGCCTGCACTGCGGGCCAAGCGTGCTGCCCTGCGCAATGCAGATGGTGGAAGTAATTTCAATCTAATGTCAGGATGACGAGGAAATTAGTTCTGTCTTCTCTTAAATGCACCTTTAGAAAGTCCCCAGGCATATGAGTAGCTTGCATATGAAACCTGAGAGTCTGTAGAAATTACTTTTGCTGTAGAGGGGAAACAAGTTCTAATACTTCTACCCAGTCCTCCTGTGCAAATTTTGGGGTGAAGGATGGAACATAGCAACTTTTTATACTGTCTCCAGTGCTCCCTCATACCTGCAGCAGCCATTTCATTTTCTTAGGTTATAAACCAAGGGGCCTATCTGAGGGAAACACAGGACTAAATAACTAGTGGATGTAAACTGGCACGGCTTCATTTGGGTCAACAGAAATGCGGTGAAATATGCCTGGTTCAGATTGCCCTGGAGGTCTGTGATGCAGAACAGCACCAACATTTCTCCCACAGTAACAGGTGCTGTTTCCTTCCCCCCATCACATATAGAGAGATGAATAATGTAATAGCCGTCAGGAGCATCTGTTCATTACTTATGCAAGTCAATCCTACATTGTGCTTTAGGGTGTAAAGTGATCTTTGCAGAAAATCCATCCCTATGGGCACTACTATCACAAAGTAAGATGTATTATGGCTGATTTATTTTTTTAATCCAATGAAGCTTAAGTATTAGCTACTCATTTCTTAGGAAGGAATAGGAGATCAACTATCTAACAGTAATAACTCATGGATGGCAAAAGGAAGATGGATTTGTACAGTTTTAAATACATCATTTAAATATGTGATACGACTTGCAGAGACATAGTCAGATAGGGCAAGGACATGCATGAAATTTAAGCTTTGTTAATAGGGAGAGTTAGGTACCTCTGCAGAGCAATTTGGACGGTGCAGGCAGGACAGTAAAGATGGACGTGCCGAGAACCAGTCAGTGAGAAACATCAGGAGCAAGGACTTAGCAAGGACTTGTTTTGTGATTATGGTCTTGTTTCAGTTCATAGAGAAATCAAGAGTTCCACAGCAGCTTAAGGAGCCCGGTAGATACTAGATGACTAGTTTCATTACTGATTCCCCCACTTGCTTTCTGAGTGACTTTAGGGGAAAAAAAAAATGACCATTTCATGCCTCAAGTTTCCTGTGTGCACTAAAAGGATATTAGCATTTCACATTCCCTTCAAAGTGGTTTGAAACAGAGATTAGACATCCTACACTGAACAGCAAGAAGAGCTGTTATTGTTTGATGTGTCTTGAAATGAGTGTGGCAGAATATGGCTCTGACATTATCGGCCTTTAGATTTAGTATTAAAAAGCACCTCAATCAATATGTCTTGCCTGAAAATGCTACTTACAAAAACCAGGTAAATCTGAACAATTGGAGGGAAAGTAGATTGGCAGAGTGCAGCACTCCTTGCTCAACCAGCACATTTCAGTACATTATTCTTGGCTCTGGCTCCAGCTATTTTCAACAGCACTAAACATTCATTAGATTAAATCAAATCAACCACATTCTTTAAAAATAGCCAGAGCCTTGTCATGCCAGTTGGAAAAAACAACAATTTTATTGGGTATTAAAACAGATCAAATAAATTAAAAATAAATAAATAAATAGAGTCATATTCCCTCCTGGCTCAAGGGAGCACAACTCCAAGGAGAGGTTTTTGGCTTCTCAGTTCAGCACAGTGGTAGGTAAAAAAAGAACATTCTCAACTAGCTAAAACAAACAAATTAAGAAGAAATATAGACCGTCCAGCACAAACTAACTCCACACAGAACTGCAATGTAGGCATATGTTCAGCAAATGTTAGAATATATCATCCCCGATCCCTCTGCTGTAGACGTCAGCACGGGAAGGGTTTATGGCAACTTAGAAGAGTTGCCAAGACCAAACAGCATCCTGGCCCACCAACTCTACTGTAAAGCCCTAAAGGCCACAGCCAGACCTGTCTGCTCTGCTGAGATGGACCTCACCTTGATGTACTGCACAACCCACCTCTCCCAAACATCAGAAGTCCCCTACTGATACTAGCCTAACTTTCTTTCCTAATTTACAACCCATCTTTTTTCTTTATGTGCATCCTATAAAGAAGGAAGAGCCCACAAAACCAAAAAACAACAACAAAAAGTTGCTTGGAGACTTATCCCCAAAAGTATCTTAAAAAGATCATCAGATAAACAGCATGAGGTTGATGGCTGTAGAGCAGACTGCAGAGTAGGATACACACACTTGCTTCCATGTGATTCGGTCTGTTTCCGAGGGAGCTTAGAGTAGCCTCCAAAACGTTCACGTAGGTATAACCTAGGAGAGCTTCACTTGCTCTCAGGAGCAGAAAGACCTGCAGAACACATGTGCCCCTTCAGCCTCCAGCCTAACTTTGATTCCTTACATTGTCCAGTTCCTCTGGTTTCCTGGGCACAGGACCAATTCCACTATATCTACGGCCTCTTCCTAAGCAATAACCATTTGCTGACAGTGAGTTGCTTAAGGAAACAGTTAAAAGCTGCCGTACAGGCCTGTCCCGCTGCCTTCCTCCAAGACCTCGGTGCAGGTTCGCCTGTCCCTGGACTGGCTCTGCTGCTTCAGCAAAGTCTTGTGTGAGCAGAAGGGCCTTGTCTGACCCACCAGCTGTACCACCAGATGGGTTACGCTCAGATGAGGCTACAGCAAAGAGCCTCACCTTACAAACCAGTTTAACGTTAGAGGCCCAGTAAGTGGAGCCATGTACCACATTATGTTAGTATGGTACTAATTGTTTGCTGGAGAACTATGCTGGATGGTGGACACATCCTGAACAAGCTACTGGTCAGCCTAAAAACCCCAACACTTCAGCAGAAAAGAGTGAAATAAAAATTTAAAGCAGGTTTTGTGTTCATTTCCTGAAGCACTTATCTCCATTAGAGCAGAGACATATCTTTGGGAGTTACTGCAATACCCAATGATGGCAGACACAAAGCATTAAAGCGCTGCCTTTTGGACATGTTTTGGCTCCTGTCTTACTGTGTTGGGCCTCAGTGGGAAAATCATGAACCTGTGGCAGCCCCTCATGGTCTGCTTTCCAAGACAAACAGGAGCCTCACCCACTCATGCATGACAAAGGTGAGTTGTTGTTTTAGCAGCTACAAACTACTAGTGGAACAAAAGTATTCCTGACCTGCCTGTCTCAACTTGCCTGAGGTTGTTCTATTTGGATGGTAGAAACCACAGCTAATTTTATCTTTAAATGGCATTTCTCCTTCCTTAGAGTAAGTTGTTACGTGGGGGTTTTGCGAGTTTTTGTTGTTGTTTTGTTTTGGTTTGGTTTTTTTTGTTTTTGTTTTTTTTTTTTAATGGAAGAGTATTCAGACTATTTTCCTGAGATGTTTTGCAGAAAATTGCAAGTTCTGTTCATCACTTATTCCCCACCTATTATCCAACACAATTATGGTTCAAGGGAAGCTAAAAGAAAAATTAAAAAACTGGCACACACCATTTGCTAGTTAGAGTGAAAATTTTCTGTTTGGCCAGTCTGGAGGAATTGGACTGGAATTAAAATAAATTTCAATGTCAATATTGTAAAAGCTTTTATTCATTTGGGCCAAATGATTGCATTAACTGTATTTTCCACTTCTCTTTTTTTCTAGGGTAAAAAGAACGCAGAGGAGTTCTTAACAGGCAATGTTTAGGATGGCAAAGCTTTCTGATTTACAATACCAGATCTAAGACAAGCATAAAGGAATCTGTAAAGCTGTTATTGAAACTTATGGCAGGTATAAATAACAAGGGCACACATAACAGGCAGCCTGCTGTGCAGAGAATTAAAAAAAAAAAGAAGTTTCTAAGCTATTTTTATCAGCTGGTGGAATGACTGGCTAGAAAACCACCCCTCTGTTTTTATCAGCGTGGAGCACCTCTGCCTGCTTTCGTTCTTTACTGTCCACATACTACCCATAGTGGCATTTTTAGGATGCTAGCTCTCTGGCAGGCAGGATTTCTGCTGATGCCCTGTACAGAAATGCTGCTCCAGGGATCATCAATGAGCGATTGCTAGTCTAGCACCAAATACTCTAGAAATCCTCCTTCTGCTCGGTGCTATCAGACATCGCCAAAAGCTGGACTTCTACACATTGGCGTTTCCAGTCACCACAAGACAGAAAAAATGGTTGTCTTTCTGTGAGAGGGACAAGTACATGATGTCATGGAGTATTTTTTAATTCCTATGTTCAGCCCATCTCTCGGTATGTAACAGCTCCCCATTACATGATAGTTCCATGAGCACTTTGAGTTGTCAAGAGCCAACAGCCCTGCCAAAACCCTTTGTTGCCTTTTCTGTCTCTCCCAGGTGCCTGCTCCTTCCTGCCGCTTCCCCTGTGCCAACAGAAATGTTTGTGCAGCCTCACAGTGAATCTGATCCACAAACGGATCCAGGTTAAAATTAACCTAGGGTGGAAAAAAAAAATAATTCATTTTAACCCAGAATGGTTCCTTGATCTGCCTTGGTTCTCCTGTCATTACTGTTCAGATTTTAGCGCAAAAGCCTCAAGCTGTATGACCTGAACTGTTGCACTACCTCCTGGTCTCAGTGATCCCGCTCACTATGGTAGATCCTGGCTGCTTGGGTAGGCACAGGACGCATCTGATGTCCCGTGCGAGACAAAACGGGTCCTTCCATCTGGCCGGCTATCTTTTGCTCAGCAGGCGAGAAGCACCAGCCCCCGCTGCTGCTGAGATCAGGCCAATCTCTCTTGTGTCTGCATGTCCCGCAGCAAGTTTAATGATGGCAACGAGCAAGCTGATGGGGAGTGGAATGTGCATTTTTGCATCTGTATGTTCAGAAAGACGCATCTTTGAAATAAGGAAAGGCTGTAGCAGACTGAACACTGCAGAACGGATATAGCTCCCAGGGGAAGGCTACGTCCAAAGCGGTTGTCCTGTGGAGCAGCACTGTGTGTGCATAGCACAACTGCAGCAGATTTGTCCGAAGAGATGTGCAATGGCCATGAAGACCACTGGGGTGTAAAGCCTGAACTACCTTCCATGCACAAACCCTTTTTTTTTTACTAAGCTTTTACTAAGGTTTCGCATGGGTTAGAGTGGCCTTCCTTTGCAGCAAGAGCACCCCGATTTCTCCACACTGTATGAAACTTGATTTGACTTGCAGTCAGTGGAAGGAAAAATGTACTTATTTCACTGAGTAAGAGTCCTGCAGAGTTAATAAATTCTTCAGTGCTTTTCTGAAGAATGCCATTTGGCTCTTAAGGCCAGAATCTGTTCTCTGATTCCTGAATGCAATTGCCATAGATTGCCAAGGAAACTGGGTATATATTCCTTGGCAAAATGCAGCTATTAACTGAAGATACATGAAATCTGCAGAGAAAATAGAGCCGGGTACAGTCTGGAAGGAGTAAAACTGAAATGTATGAAGACCTAAGAATACTTTTTAGAAGTGTATCTTGAGTTGAAAGACTTCAGTGTTCCTCCCTAGTCTAGAAAACAGAAAAAAACGCCATCCCAACCTTTACTGCAATATGCAAGCAATTATTCCTCTTTTTTTTTTTTTTTTACACTGCTGGAAATGTAATTTGTATTTTGCAAACTCTAGAAAGAAAGAAAATACTTATTTCACTGCATTACAATTCTGCAGAATCACTAATTCTTCAGTGCATTTCTGGATAATACATATGTATTTTACATATGTAAAATAGAGCCTTTTAATAAATGCTGAGGACAGCCAAAGACAAGAGCGGTTTAACCTCTTATAATAAAAAAGAGAAATGTTCTTTAGCTGTTCTGAACTGTGAGAGACTTATTTAAATCGCTTTAAAGAAAATATAGTCAAATATGGACTGTGCCTTAAAGAAAATAAAAATGCAATTCTGGAGTTAAAGGCAACTTTTATAAGAAGAGATAATATCTTTTATGAGACCAGTTAATACGAATGGAAAAAAATACACTGGCATTTATGTAAATAACCTCCTGCCCTAGACTTTTAGACCATCATAGTGACAATAACATTAACTCTACTTTCTAGAATTTGGGATTAATCTGAACTAAGCAAAGTTGACGTTGGTTCAGGCTCTTTTGCGAAATGTGTAACCTGGGAATAACTGCTCTGACAAAATGCTTGCGTAAATGACAGGAAAATCAGGCTTCTTGTGTCAGGATCAATATATCAAATCTGTGCAGTGTGCTGAAGCAGATATACAGAAACATAATTTCAATTACTTGAAATACATTATTTAATACACATGTGCTTTGCATTGCAGTTTGCCTATCTCCGGCTCAGGCTGGCCAGGGAAATGGGATTTTTAGCAGAGCTAGTTCACTTCAAAACATACTCATAAAATATTTGTTTAAGATTAGCAATGGAAGGACCAGCCCAGCAGTGTACAGGCCTTGCAGGGTGCAAATACTGCATTGACGATTAGTCCCTTTAACTGTCTGGGAGCTGAAAGAGTGAGGAGGCAACATTTTGGGGAAGCCAAAATCATCAATCATTAGTATTCGTGTTACTGCAATTCTTGCAAGTACCAGTTACAGGTCCACCCTTGTGATGATGCTGTTAAAAAGCACATCCACAGTTTGACATTAAGTTAGTAGGGTTGTTAGGCATGAACCCAGAACCAACAGTTTGTTTTTCCTTCATGCTTAAACTTTAAACATTTCAGGGAAAAGGATCAGGCAGTAAGTTACAGCATATTCAGCAAGGCAGAAAACCATGAGGAACATAATAATGAATGGTGGCTCATTGAAGCTGGTTACACAGCAAAAAGTCTAGGCAAACAACCCAGCTCCCACTCTTCCCCCCGCAGTCCCAGTTGGATTACAGTCCGATGTCCATCTGTGAATCTGCTAAATTTAGCCTGGCCTCTGAGGAAACACAAGATGCAAGCCATCCACACGCTCCCGTCACTCTTTCAGGATGACCTTCCTGTTAGCTCGATGGGCCAAGCGCTACAGAACAACTCCCCCCTTCCCACCACGCTACATGTATTTCAAGACACACGACTAAATACAGAGGAAATAGATTTTACTCAAGGAGCTATTTTTACACCCTTCCTCCAGGCTGCTTGTTTTTCACTAGTGGGGCAGAGGCGTGGAGATGTTATGGCTCCTGGGTTCAGGTCAGAGCTAGAATAAAACCTCGTGCTACAAACTGAACTCTCTCCTCCACCTGCTTGCTCTGGTGTCTGCAATGCATGGAAGCACCACCGCTCCAAGGAGGAGAAGAAACAGAAGGCATCTATAATGCAGTTAATAAAAAGAAACAGGCATTATATTCAGACCATTTTCAGTAGGTGTCTCCCCTGGATAACTGTGCAGAGAACCTTGGATAATACCTGACCTGGTCTCTTGAACCTCAGCACCACAGCAGGAGCCCAAGTCCTTTCTCAGTAGAACAACCATTGCTCAGACTCAATCCGCACTTCTTGTGGAGTCCCTTCAAAGGCCCCTTGCTGCTCTGACACAAGGGAAGGCTCAGCTCAGCCATTGTGTGAAAGGACATGTGCTGGGATCACTGGAGAGCTGGGGATTGGGCAGGACAGGCCCTTCCTGGCTTAGGGTCCTTTCTATGGAAGACACCTCTGGTCTTCCCCAGGCCATAGGGGATGCTGCACAGTCACATTACTCCAGGAAACTATCTCAATGAATTAAAAGTACAGTATTTACTCAGTAGAACTGTCTTTGGCCTTTGCGATGTCCCAACAGTTGGGATATCAATATGTGAGCGCTAAAAATTAAAGACTCTTTTTCCAGCATGTCTTTGAAGACAAGTTGGGAAAATAGGACCAGTGCGGTCTTGTTTGTCCAGGTATGCACAGCTGAAGTCCTCTCAGACTGCACCCTCTCAGAGGGCTCGCAGGGCCAGGAGAGGGCTGTGGCCACCCAACCACCCCTCACCTAAGCAGCTAGGTCCTGGCAGCAGGGACTTTGTGAGTGAGCTTCAGCCAAGAAGGATAAGGAAAGGAGTGCTCTGGGGCTTCTCAACACCTGCGCTGAGGAGCACAACCCTGTCCCATTGCACAGAGCCCTGAATATCTGGGTTGGCTTAACCTGGCCCTGGAAAGCATGGATTGGACCTAGGAAAGAAGGCTGAGAAGGTAGGCAGGAGAGACAGGAGGGCATGGAGAATTTATGACCTTGATCTCCCACAGAAGCTGTGGGAAGAAATGTGGTCCTGAGCCTACAGCAGAGAGGGACTCTGTGTTACTTTTTTTTTTTTTTCTTCCTATGGGGAAGGATGAAAATGCCTTCTAACAATGACTTTACAAGCAAACTTCAGCAGGACATGAGAGTCTTAGAGAAACATCAAAGAGTTGGAAACATGCATGGCTATGTCTCGGTAATGCAATTCTTCTTCTCTGTCTCATCTTAAAATGCTTAGCCAAGTCTCCCTCAGTGTTACTTTCAACACCTTGGGCAGACAGAAATAAGGCAAGTGAAGAGAGGAAACAGGTCCAGGGAGGACCTAAGAAGAAGCCTCTTTAGAGCTGCGTTTCCTCTGTACGTTCCCCTCACTCCCTACAGCTCCAGTCCTCCACAGGAAGACCCAGTCTGCCCGGCCAGCTGTACCACCATCTCTCCACAAAACAGAAGTGCTGCAATAATAACACTAATAATAATAACCCTCTTCCAAAAATTTTTTTTCCAACAAACCGACAAGCATATCTAAAGGAAACAAGTGACCCTTTATCTTGTGTGAGAAGTTTCTGCATTTTGGAAAGAGACGTCTCCTGAGCACCACTCTGCACAGTGTTGACAGGAGCTTCTGTAACAGCGATACATCACTTCCTTCCCCAGAGACTAGCGTTCAAGTCTTCTGCAATGTGAATGTTTCTGTCCTCTTACAGATCCACACAGAGTTTGGAAACATCCTGCACTACAATTTTGCTGATCTTTCCCATGTGACCACTATTAGGGTGTCTCTGCCAGTTTTTCTCTTTTTTTTTTTTTTTTTTTTAAGCTGACCTTGACTAATCTGATGCTAAAACCAAAATTATTATTTTGATAGGCAGCAATTCTATTCCATATTCAGTCACAGCTTGGGATGCTGGTGCCAGTATGCTAATGATGGGATACAGGTGATCAATATAATATCTGCTACCAGGAAACCTTGTTCTCTGAAAGCCTCCCAGTCAAATTAAGCAAAGGTCCCAAAGGTGCTGTAAGCTACGCATTAGAGAACTGAGCATGAGTTGCATGGTAATAAAGCTGTCAGAGACTGTAATGCTAGAAGGGACCTTCAGCTCAGGTGCCCTGACTTTATGCAATAGCAGCTACTGAATTCTGCCCACTTTTATCCTGTGCTGTACTCCCCGAGTTGCTCCTGGTACAGATGCAGCGGGGGTGACCTATGAAAATGATGGAAAAAGCAGCAGGACATGCAGGTAGACAGGTCCCACTTTAATAAGAGGAACCAGGCCCAACAAATCGTGACGTATCCAAACATTACAGCATCGATGGTCTAATCCTGATCAGACCATTTGTGATCACAGTTCGTGTGGATTACAGCACCACTGATTAATTTCCTCCCAGTTTCTCTCCCAGATCCTTTGGCATTCTTGATGAGCTCAGCTGGCCACAGCATTTTAAATTCCCTCCACCTTTTCTTTTTTTTTTCCTTCTTTTTCAGCAAAAAACCCAGCACAGCCACTGTACAGTGAAACTTGGGGTTAAGCTGACAGGGGACTAGGTGGATAAAGTTTTACCCCCTGTCAGAAGGGGAAGCAAAGGCAAAGTAAACAAGAAAATTTGCAGGCCTTCTGTCTTTTAAACAAAGACTCCTGTGTTTAAAATAATAAAAATCCACTGTACAAAAGCAAAGCAACTTCCCCCAAAATAGCCTTTCCTGTTTTATCAAAGCATTCATCAAAATTGTACTTCTCCACAAAAATAAAGTTCCAGGTAGAGCACTGGAGGCCTTTTGCTTTGATTAGATACCAGAGAAGCTGAAGCAATACGTATAATTGACTTTACTGGTACCTGATATATCCTAAACAAGTCCACATGGCTGAATCTAGCTTTAAATGTCTAGTGATGCCATAGTGAAAAGAAGAAGAAATAATGAAATAGAAAAGACAAGTCAGAGAAATACAGGTATTCACAAGCCATCAGAACATGGGTCCAGCAGCCTGCATACAATCTGTGTCCATGACTTGCAGCCGCTGCGACTTACCATGGAGGACAAGTATTTGCTGTGTTCGGTCAGGCTGTGCCCAGCTTTCCTAGTTACTCAGGTGGTGCTTGGTCTGATGCTGCCTCTAGGGCTTGACCGTATAGTTTTGTCTTCCTGATGTACTGAGGTACCCAACAGGTAAAATCCCTGCTAGAGCTACAGTCATAGTGATATCAATACCCCTACACAGGTATTGCTCATCCTCTCAGGCTTGACTTGGCCTATCTCTTAGAAACAACAAAAATGAGATCTCATCACCCATATTGCCAATTATTGCTAAATATTTGTTCTTTTTTATTATTTTTTGGGTAAAGGAGTCCAGGAGAAGGTGTAAGCATGGAAAACACCAAGGATGGACACTTCATAGGTATCTGAGTTCTTCCACAGGGTGACTATGAAGTAGGAGAAAGCACAGAGCTCTGGGATCAAAAGATACTAGTAGGTAGGGGAGCGAGGCATCACCAGCTGTCCAGCACTGGGGCAAACATTGCCCACTGAGGTAGAAAGGAGCAGTATGGTGGGGAGAAGCTGTGAAGGGCTGTGAAAGTGAAGACAAACAGCTATTGTTTGATGAGAGGGAGGAGGGAGACACAGTGGAGAAAACACAAGGGAAAGGGTGTCCTGATTGAAATAGCAAAGTAGTTTGGAGTTCTTTCATCTTTCTATTCCCATTCCTTTCACCACTGCATGGAGCCGCTCTTGGATATTGAGGTAGAGCAGTAGTCCCAAGCTGGGCCCTGGGTGCCAGTCCATAGAGAGCTGCCGTGTTACACCACGCTGGTTAGCCAACTTGTTTCCAGATGCTCTGTCATAATTGAAAAGGAGTGAAAACACAGCAAAAACTTCCCTGATGTGATTTTTCTATGTAAGTCATGTCCTGAACTTGTAACAAGGATGCCATGAGGCACTAAATGCCAGCAGGAGGGGTCCACGTGACCTCTCTTGAAAGACAGGCTATACTATGAAATTTTGACTCTGAACACCCTTGTTGGAACGGTATTAGGAACAGAGGTGAGGGTTTGTTTTTTTATTTAAATACTGCATATTTATATTGACAATGGGAGCCTGAACATTGCTTGCCTAACTGAAACCCCATGACTTGTTTATGTGCCAGTTAAATTAACTGTGTTACCTAATGAAATGTTTCCTTTAGTTCAGAGCCCTACAAACATTTTAATCGCCTGCTCTTCGTCAAGACTTTCAAAAACAAAAACAATTTCTCAGCCTCTACAAGGACGACTGAAGGTTTAATGCAGTGCACTAAAACTTCCGAATTGTCCTCACACAGCTCCCCTGGGACATCGGGACTCATTACCATCAAATGCATTTCACAACAGAGATTGTTTAAAACACAACAGAGAAAGTGCGTGAGCCAATGCAGATCACAATTTAATACTCAACAGGAACAGGGACACAATAAAAGCAGCCTAGACTCTTTTCCCCCACTAAAATCCAAGATGTTCTTACAAACAGAGACGTGGGAAGAAACAATTATGCTTTTCCCTACGTACATCTCACTCACTTCCGTAGATCAGGGACTGGAGGAGAGAGACTTCCAACCCCAACAAGAGCTGTTTTAGCCTCACTGGCTTGGCACGCTAATCCATTAAATGATCTGCTCTTTCCCACAAGGAGCGGTCGCAAGAACGCAGGTCTCAGCGTGACCTCTTTTTTCATTGATACCACTTGTCTTCTCATCAGCCTCGTTAAATCCTTATTCTGCTTCCTTCTCTCACAGCCCAGCCTGCCATCGCACCTACCAGCCACAGGTCCTCCCTGGCTGTCGGATTGGACAGGTGACCCCCTAAATGTGCAAGCTGTCACCGTGGCCGATGTGACCCGGCTGGGAAGTGCAGGCGAGATGCTCACCCTGCTACCATACACCTTGCGAGACCTACGTTCCCTCTTCGGTTGGAAGAGACCCAGCTATTTCTCAGTTTGCTCTGTTACAAGGACCTGCCAGTGCCACCAAAGCCCTGCTGTTAAGTGGCCATCTGCCTGCACAGCAAGATGTTTGCATAGCATCTTAAAAAAAATATATTCCTCATCTCCTCCAGAGATATGTACCAGACACAAGTATCCTGTGGGCAGAATCTGGTTTGGGGCCCCTTCACGTATCATCAGTCCAAACAAGTGCCATAAAACTCTGATGTTTTTTTAACCCTTTGTTTTTCCTTTAGTGAGGGAGGTTGCTTAAAATTACTGCAAAAACTAGCCTTTGTTACTCTTTGAATTACATTGTGACTTTGATGTTCCAAGAAAAATGGTGGGTGAGGGGTCATAAGACTCGAGTTTTAAGATCAGGAGTTTATCCAAAAGTTTCATGGGCCAAATTCAAATTTGGAATCACTCAGTCAAAGCTAACAGGCTGACACCAGGAATCTGCTTGTCGCAGTGTGTTTCAGGAATATTGGCTAGGCATTAAGTTGCTTTCTATCCATGTGGATTTCTCTCTCACTTTGAAATTTATAGCTTAATACCTTCGAGCTCAATTATAGGATAAAAGAGACAGGAATAAAAGTCACAGTTTTCCTGTAATTAGCCACGTGGGATAGTTCAAACAGAGCTTCATTCCTAGTGTCACAGGCCTTTCTTCTTCCTTCCTAGTCAGAAAAAAAGCCATTCCACTAATTCTGAAGTACAGTACCAGAGACTGCAGACGAGTTCCTTTTATGCAGTCGTCTGTAAATCCCTTGCAAAAGGTGAATCCCAGAAACCTGTTCGCCTTTTTACAGAGGGTAATTGCAAACACTGTCAGATCATCGGAAAGGGAGGACAGGCAGGACTATACTTGGGCTCTGAGCTGTAGTCAAGTCATGAAAAAAATCAAACGTGTATCCTCCAGCGGAACACAGCCAGCAGTCAGACGGAAGGCTGGGAGACCAGTCCTTAAAGTCTCTGCACTTTTGCTGATCAGCAAGAGAAATCTGTAAAGATATTTGATTACAAAAGGTAGGAAGTGTTCTCTTCAGGGCTTGTTCTTATACTCACACCACGTTTTCCCTTTTGCAATATTTTATGTTAATTCATTACCTAGTTTCAAAGGAATAGGGTAAAAAAGTGAGGAAGAGCCAGAGTACATGTTCAGTTGTGAATTTTGGTTTTACACTTCCAGTGGCTTTCAGTGAGGCTGTTTAAAAAGGCTTAATTTTTTGTTTGACAAGGACTTGCATTGATGCTCTACAAAATGTTCTGGTGATCCCACCATATCTTTCAAGCCTTCATCTGTTCAGGTGTTGGCTGATATATTACTTTATTTCCTCTTTCATTGTAACGATGGTAGGCAGCTTCTGGAGTCACATGATTTACATTTATAGTCCACCATAACTTATAATAAGGCCAAACACAGTAATTTGCCATTTCCCACTAAGCAGATGTAGCTATGTTTTAATACTTGTCAAAACTCTGCCTGTTTCTATCATAGATGGCAAATGCTATTATTAGAAATGTTAAGTTTTGAGTATAGATACTTTCTGTTCTTGAAATCACAGTGCTTGTAAAAGCAAAGAATTATCTATCTTGGTGACTGCAAGCAAAATTCAGCTATTAACCTGCTCTTCTGCAACTGTGTATATTTACATATTTGACACAGACAGGGGACTCCATTTGATATTGATATAAGATGTGCCAGCCTTTCTTATGGGTTGTAGAGAAATGCCAGAAATTTTGGAAGCCTGGACCAAGGGATTCCGAGCCCAACCATGCCTAAAGCTACTGGAAGTAGAGAAGGACACGAATCTGAATAGTCAGAAGCCATTTATCAGGCTAATCCTTCCAGCATCTCATGAGATCAGCAGGCTCTTCCAGTGGCTACTGCATTTTCCCCTTTAAACTTTAAACTTAACCCTCTTTCTTTATTCCCAGCATCTGTTCATTCAGTTTAAACAATTTCCTGTTTTCCTAGTAGAGGGAGAACTGATTAGACACAGAACCTATTTGCTGTACCCTGGCCAAAACTGTGGATTGGGTAGTTATTTATATTATTTCTAGCAGCACTTCTGGAGATCCCACTAATACAGAGGCTCCCTGGTACAGCTTTGATATGTGCAGGAAGAAAACTGAGGCCAAGGGGGAAAGAGATATAAGGATACAAAGGCCACGAACACACGGCTGGAGCCAGCCAGACCCAGACTCACTGCACCTGCTTGGAGATGATGGGACAAGAGCCAGCTCCAACCTGGAAGCGGTCGCAGAGTGTTACGTGAGATAACCCGCCCCACAAGCAGGCAAAGCGTGCTAGCTCAGGCTCAGCTCTGTGCTGACACAGCCTGGTGGCTTCCAGGCATCAGCTGGCTCCGGTCGACCAGCCGCAGCCTGGCACTGCGCCCGTCACACCGTACCTGCGGCGCAACTGTGCCTGAAGCTCACGCAATCGTGCCAGAAGCAGAGTCCCCACATCCCCTGCCAGCCCTCAGCCCCTGCACCTTGTCTCCATCCTCCTTGGGATTTCCCGTCTCCCTTTCCATAGCCTGCTCCTGCAATTTTTAGTTTTGTTTCATTTGAGGAAAAGCTGTACAACTTTGCAAAGTCAAATGAACCTTGAGCAGTGTCTCACAGTGTCCTTCAGCAGAGGACCCAAGCCTGATGGCTGGACCATGCACCCAGCAGACACGTCTCTGATTTCTGATGAGTCACACCAGGCAGTGACTGCTCTTACGTAGACCAGGCTGATTTTCAGCTTTACTTTTCTGTTTATTCACAGATTTAATTGGCACGTAAGCAACTGCAGTGCTTCTCAGGCGAGAGGTGAGGATCAGGACAGGCTCCTGTGGCAGCAGAAGCAGGGCAGGGCTCTGGGCATATGGCAGGGAGGAGAGGCGGCAGCGGATCTAAGAACTGCGTGACAGGTTTGGAGTTTGCACTGCAGCCAGCACAGCAGCCAGCACTGCCTTCGCCTCCTCCCTCTGATAAAGCAGGGCAAGGGGAAGCACCCAACCAAGAGAGACCTGCTGAAGGGATCACACCTGAGAGGAAAAGCCAAGCTCTCCTCCTCCAGGTTTGGATCAGACCGCTTTTTAAGGGAAAATCTGATTGCACACCCTGGCCCTACTGCGCTGCTCTGTCCTGGGAGCGTGCCCCACTCCCAGGCTCTGCAGTGGGAGCGCAGGCAGGGAGCGAGGACAGACTACAGCCCACTTTCAATGTTTTTTCTCAAAACAAACAAAACCACCAAGCTTAATGTGCTCAAACAAGAACAGATCAAATTCTCTTTCCCTTAATGCAGAGGGATTTTTTTTTTTTAAAAGCCAGTTCAGGTTGTAGGCTGGAAGTTGGACGTGGGATGACAGAAGCTTTTTATCCCTGGACCTTACTTGTGTTGTGTGTGGCCAAAAGTGGGGGCACAACCAGAAAGGGACCTGCTTGTGGCCACGCTGAACTGAACCAGTTCTGGTCTATCAGTCTGGAGCGTCTCCTATGCCTGGTTATATGGATGCTATACGCAGGACACACATTGCTCAGAACAGAACATCAGCTAAATAGGCCACAGACACCACAGAGACAAACAATATTTCACCATTCATTGCAGGTGAAGCCCAAGCTCTCAGGATAATATCAGGGATGTGTTTCATTGCACGCTAATTGTAAAAGATTCTTTCCCCACTGCGCTGTGCCATTACATATGATGTCTCCAGTTCACGAGTCAATGGAGTGTACCAGTACTCACTGGTGGCTTGTTTGCAGTAATAGGCAGGCAGCAGGGATATACTAAAAGACCACATACTAGTGTGCACTGTGGCACTCAGAAAATAACATATCCACAATCTGGGACATCCTGGGGGTATATACAACATGACTTTCCCTCCCTCTAGGCTTTTAGGCACGGAAAACAGTCCCTTTGTCGTTTAAAGCTCTTATTTTTATCCAGTGTCTCAAGACGATAACGATTGCCACACAGCAAAAGACGCACATGTACAAACATTGATTCATGGAAATGGAGTTAGGCTAGCGCTGAGCCGATTCACAGAGATCTGGTAACAAAACTCAGTAACGAGCAGACAGCCTTTGACCCATGCCGACTGCAAGAGTAGCCCAAGCAGCTTTGCACTTACATGATACAAAGGGGGGAAATCCGAAATGGTGTTAAACCTGTCGGAATGTTGCCTACCTTTTCCTGAAGGGAAGAAGCAATCCATCTCCACGCTGCTGCGTGAATGGGAAATGCAGAGCGCGCTGCTGGGGACCAGACCCTCCTGAGGTGGGCTCCGCTCCGTGGTCCGGACCAAACACCAGCCCGGCCTCTCGCTTGGCCTCTCCAGCAGCTCCACCGTCTGCCCCACCTGAATGCTCAGCTCGCTGCTGTGGCCGGCTGTGAAGTCCTGGAGCACCACAGTTAGTTCACACCCTCCAGACAACTGCCCAGGTTCAACAGGAAAAAAAAAAAAAAAAAAAAAAAAAAAAAAAAAAAAAAAAAGAACAGGAATAGAAGTTAGAGAGGGTAGGATGAAGGCAATCATCTTTGCATCATATTTGTACTGGCAATGATAGGATTTGTATTCCTTAGAAGCCAAGTTAATCATTTCTTTTGTCAAAGTTCAACATGTAGCCCTCGTTTCCTTTACTTCATATTGATTCTGCTGGGCTGAAGTGAGAAATCAAAGCTACCCACCCAGTAACCTTTCGAATGCTAGCTGTGGGTGAATTTTCTAGCTGTGAGTGTCCATCAGAAGCCTTGCTTTTTTTCTTGCTTTAGTTACTGGGGTGACTTTCTAGACGGGCAATAGCCCAGACTGCCTCAGTGCTGTGCTTTGCAGCAGGACTAATTCCAGCTCACCCCTCTACAGCATGAGCTAGACACATTCCTCATGCCACCAGTGCCGTGAGGATACAGCTACAATTTTCTTGCAAGACAAGAAACATGCCTTCATCTTCCCAAACTCACTCTACGGACCTCTTGGGAGACTAGGGAATCCTGACCAAGGCAGATCAGAAAAGCTCCTCCCACGCTCTCTGATGGAAAACAGAGGTGTAAATATATAAACGTAGAGTGATTGATTATATGCAGACTTCCAGGATCTGTATCTAAGAATAAATGTATCATCTTACTTCCGTACTGAGTACTGGCAACCTGCTGCTTTCCTTCAGCCTCACACCCTGTGACTCTCGATGAACAATACTGGTCTCTGTTTAATCATAGTCTCCATATAACCAGAGACTGAATATATAAGCTCTTGTGTATACAGCAGAACAAAACAGAAAGAAGTGATTGCACAAATTTGGATCTTGGGGTTGGATTCTCTAATGCCTAAAAAGGTGTGAGCACAAATCTGTTTTTCTGGTGCGAGGAATCTTTCTCACTGCTCCTCTGCAGTGAGGATTTCTTGCTGGCTGCCTGTCATTAAGGGCCCTCGTTTGGGTCTTTCTCCTCTACGTGCTGCCTGCATCCCTGGAACATGTGGGAATCTCTGAGGTCCTTTATTCCAGTGTCAAATTTGATTGATATCAGTCCACTGATTAAAAAGTTATTAAGATATGAATAGTAAACAAGCTGATTCAAAACAGTGTAATACCATAAACCTTACTTTCTTAGCATATGCAGCTAAAATGAAGCATATTATAAAATGTTTTTAAAGGAACTACTTGTAAATACAACTGAATTGGGAGAAAGCTTGTAAGAAGCTGAGTAGCTCTGTGAAATCGATAAGAACTGGGATCTGCTCATCAACTTGAATGAGGGGACCCTTGAGGAGAGCACACTCATGTCTACGGACTCCACTCTTTGGCTGGGACAATCTCAAAATCCCTTATCTTAGCCCAAGCAGCCCTGCGTGCACACTCCCATGGGAACAGCCTGTCTCCCCACTCGGTGGGCGCAGGGGTTTGCGCGTCCAATGCGGATGTGAAAGAAATCCCACTCACATGGGATTCCAGTGCAGATGTGAAAGAAATCCCACTCACAGGGGTGATATTTACAATTACAGAAAGGAGTCAGTGGACAAGGACTGGTTCTCACCTGTCCTGTGTCTCTGCCGTAGACGAAATGCTAGATTTGGGGAAGAAGAAGGAAATATTTCTCTGAAAGATTATTTGTAAATAAATAGAGAAAACAAACAAAACAAACCACGGCTGCTGTTCCAGGCCATTCAGAAAGAGTGCTTGCATTAATCCTGGCAGAAAGAGCTCAGTGGGTTGGTGAAAGCACACAACAGAGCAGTTTAGCACCTAGCTACGCAGCTTATCAGCAAACCCACCATTCATCACACTGACATAATCTCCGCATAACTAGAGTACAAACATTCACAGGTATGGTAATAATAAGATATTGCTATAATATTTGCTGATGTTTCTTTGCTATGGACTAATTTGAGGAGTAGAAAATCTTTCTGATCCAAAATGGTATCTGATCTGGTATGGTATGAGACATTTAAGACACAAGAAAAAGCCTGATTACTTCTTGGTAAATACACTGACAAATCTTACCAAATGGCATGAATTTCCCCTAATTTTTCCACTATTCCTTGCTAAATAAATTTTCTATCCCACTCCATTATGCTATCTATGATATTTTCTCTGAAGATAATCAAATCTCTCCTCCTTTTAGGGGAAAATACATGAACAAATACTCTGCTGTATATACTTCTTTCCCAGATTAATTTAAAGCATCTACATGCCCTGCATTCGAGTACCACTAGGTGTCCGTGTTTGCCATCACACAGCAAACTAATTTGCTCTAAAGAATTAACTCTAGCTTGTCTTCAAATTGCTTATCTAAGTACGATGTGCAGTGTCTGGGCACGAAGAACCTGGTTCAGACAGGATCCCAAGACCCATCATTTCCAATAATATGGGCAGAGGATGCTCTAGAATATTTAAAAAATATATTCAGATGGTTTGGGTTGATGTGTGAAAAATAAGTAGTTTCTATTGCTTAAGCAGGAAAAGCGAAACAGCCCGGCAATATTCCAGGGAGAAAGGCCTGGTGAAGACAGCACTGGGAAAGTTTGGGACTAACAAGGCACTTCCTAGGGAGCATCAGCCTGGGAAGGGCTGCCCTAAGCAGCTCCCTACCTGCAACGCTGCCCTCCGTACTGCGGGCTGAGGGGCAGCTGACCTAAAATCAGTTTATCGCAGGCCTTTGCCAATCCCTTCTCAAATAACTGAAGAGCTGTGATACAAACAGATGCCACAAGTAGGGGCACACCTGTAAACGTTACCCCAGAGAAGGCAGGTGTGCTCCACGACCCTTAGGCACCATCTAGCCCCAAGCTCCTGTCTTCTCTGATTCATTAAAAATAACTATTTAATATAATGAGAACTGGAAGTAATCATCCCCTCTAGGAGCTGCTCGGCACCTGATGTGATCAAGCTCTTCCTCAGCAGGGGAGATATTCACCCTCCCGACTTTAGAAGCCTACCTTTGATGTGTGAGTGCGGGAAGTAACCTCCCTTGGCTCCCTGGAAGCTGTATGAATTCACATCACCTGCTCCTCCAACATCCCCTGGATGGAAACATGGACCAGGGCTTCCCCATGCTCCAGCTCACCGCCTGGAGCCGGTGCTAAAAGAATACATTTTCAGGGAAAGATCCCCTCTTTGGCAGGAGGAATTAAGCAGGTTCCCTTTTAGCTTGCAGATCACTTTTAAGTGTCAGCCATAAGGAACAGAAAAGGAGCTCCTTCCTTATGCCCAAGGACTTCCAAGTATCTGCTGTGCCTGTTCTGTGTCTTACATACCACCACACCACAAAGAACATTTACTTACCAAATTAACCCACAGCAAAGTAATCTCTCTAGAAACCTTATATTATACTAATTCATAGACAATTTGTAAGCCACTGAGGAATAATGCAAATACATCTGATTCCCAATGACAGAAATCCTTTCACCTTTGAAGTGATCCCTCAAGCTATTAGCTGCTTAATTTGTTTTTAGAGAGTCATTTTCCAATCTCAGAGAAGTACATCGCGCTGCTCTCTATGTTGGAGCATGCAAATCGGAATACAGATGGGCTGCTGGTTTCTCACACATATTGCATTTGGTTTGGAAGGAGAAAGAAAATAGAGAGTGCCCTTAAGGTTGAACTTCACAGGTAAATGGCTTCATATTTTCACAACAAACGTTCACTTTTATTATTCCTGTGACAGAAACCACCACTAAAGCCACTGACTGGATATATTTAAAACCCAGACAGCAGTCTAATCTGTGTGTGGTGCAACAAGATTGGTGAGAGACATTAAAATAAAAATAAAAATGCAACATGCCTTTGCAGACCACAAGGTATAACTGAAAGATCTGACACAGGGACAAATGTAATGAATTACACAGCAAGCAATAGCTTTAAAATCAGGAAGAAAAGGAAATGGTAGAAGCAAATAGCAAAATGTAATGAGGAAGCAGGAGGGCCCCAAGCACTCCGGAGTGAACATGCTGTATGTCCTGAGAGAAGCTAGCAGGAGCCCCAGCCTGTCTCCACGGTGCCTGCCACCAGCAAACCATCTCCCATCCTCTGAGGTCACTAGTTCCTGGGCTAGAAAGAATCATGTGCATTCAGTGTGTAAGCGTTTTCATCAGGAGGCTCTAAAGCAGATCAAATCTGAGCTGGAATGGAGCCCTGCCCTGTGTCACCAGTGCAGGCAGGGACTCAACCATGCAGCCATTGGAAACTCCCCTCTCTACCACAGGACATTGCTCATTATCAACCTCTGGGCAGCGATGCAAGCAGTTTATGTCAGACACTGGTGAATGAGTTTTGTCATGACTTACATGCTTCTGGGAACACCCGGGTGCCTGTCAGCTACGGGAGGGTGAAGTGCAAGTCACCAAAGTGATCCCAGGCACGGTCACATCCTGCTGCAGGGGGATTCACTTGCTCCAAGCCCAGGAGCCAGCTCAGCTCCAGGGACCAGCAGGTACCAGTTAGTGCAGGATTACCATCAGATGGTCTTTCCTGAATCACAGTGTGTGTGCATGACCACTGCTGCATCTGTTTAGTTTTCAACTACACAGCAGCAGCCAGAGGAAGCAAGGCTGAACACCAGAGCCATATTTATCATACCGCAGATAGAAAAGACCTGATAGTATGATAAATATACCTCTGGTGTTCAGCCTTGCTTCCTCTGGCAACTGAAAGGGTTGTCAAGTACTGGAACAGGCTGCCCAGGGAAGTGGTGGAGTCACCATCCCTGGAGGTATTTAAAAGACATGTAGATGTGGCACTTAGGGACAGGGTTTAGTGGTTGGACTTGGCAGTGCTACGTTAAACATGGGACTTGATGATCTTAAGGGTTTTTTCCAGCCAAAACTATTTTATGATTCTATTCTAGGTCACAGGCTGTCCTCCCTTCCCTCTAAAATAGATCTTAAGTACTACTACTCCAGTTGAAAGGAAAGTGGGAATGAATAACTCTGTAACAGGATGAGCAGGAATTTGGGAGACGGGTGTCTGGAGGAGGATTCCTCGAGCACTTCTTAAATGGGTAACTAAACGGTTTATCCTGCAAATCACAATGGATCTCACACTGGTTCTAACACATGAACCCAAGCTCTGAGAGGCGGAGAACCGGTAATAGTGATACTGTGGTGGTTGTCTCAGCATAAGTGAATAAATGCCAGCCGCTCCAGCAAACGTAGCAGCATTTCAATTGTCTGTTTCTACAAGGGTGCAAAATATTGGTGTGCTTGGTCTTCCCTCCTGTGGCACAGTGCCATAATTAATGTTTCAGTCCTTTCATAATTAAGGTCTTAAATTGGTTAGAGGCTTGTTCGTGGTCTGTGACATGTGAGGGCACGTAACGGAGATGACCTGGCTACCTGTTCTGCCAGGGAATCACTGATGCTCACGGGAGTCCCTGTGAGCCAGACCACAGCCAGGGATTTCATGCTGCCGCCTCTCCGCAGCCAGCCCTGGGGCACACGCTGCATGTCCCTGAGCAGTTCCCTTGGCTCAGTGCTGTATTTGAATCCCTGGGCTGGATGCTGAGGAATGACACGGCTCAGGCAGTCTCGTTGCCAGTCATTGCCACTCGCCGCCGAGTGAAGTACCCAGATCAGTTACACCTGGGGGTATCCCACATCCAAATATACCTACGGTTTGGTCACGCCCTTCTCACAACTGAGTAGTTCAGAGAACAGGAGAATAAATGTCCGTGCATTACACTTATCTGTCATGTATCAACTCCTTCCAAGTATCACACTGCCTGAAACCACAGTAAGCTCAAGCCGCCATACCTTTGCCACAGCCTGTAGGCTGTCATTTGTCTGGCCTAAGGGCTTGCAACTGCCAAAGATGCTCAGTACGGAACACGCAAGTATCCTCTCACGCAATATTAAGCCATTTAAAAACAGATTATAATGTAAAGAACGATGCCCAGCCCAACTCACTATACTAAATTATCCAGCATACTCTGTTATTGAAATTGCTGTATCATTGGTTCATATTTAACTCCTTTTCCTTTTTCTGCTCCTAAAATGCTTCAATTTCCCCTTCAGTATTTTTCAATCATAAAATCACATTCAGAAGCAGAAACAACAGTGCACAGCGTCTACAGATGTAGGTAAAACCCAATATATTTCAGGCAGGTAAGAAGTTGTTTACTCTGCAGTACAAATCTCAAGCCAACATCTGATTTTCATTCAAAGAATCAGCAATGGAGAATGAATCCATCAGGGTCAGATGAGCTGCTCAGTGTATTTTAGTATTTTGAAATATGCCAACACCGTTGTAGAAATCCATACTAGCTGGTTATTTACATATATTCAATAGGACACAGAGCTCTGCTAGTTTAAACAAAGCGTTCTGTGTGGTGCGGCACTGTGTCCTAATGTAAATTGATAGTTTTCTGTTGCTCTTAGGCTTTCTGCCCATCTGGTTTTGGATGACAGCCAGTTTTGGATAGAAGCATTTAGTCACCATAAACAGCCTATTTCAAGAGGATGAGAGAGGCAGTGGGAGCAAGAATGGCATTTGCATTCTTATCAAGAGATTAAAAAAAGTGAGTAAGACCGCTTAGACGGTGATTCTGTCTGCTCTGAAATAGATCCAGGAGCTGTCACTCTACCTAGGGAGACAGGCACGAGAAATCTTATTCCTTGCGGAGTTCTTTGTGAAGATTTCTATAATATTGTAGAGATTTTCTTTTTACTGGGAGGTTAGAGAGAGAGATCAAATTCAGAAGAAGCCTTTGAGGAATTTCAGTACTAGAGAATGGCTTTAGTTTTATTACTTTGTAACAGGCTCTGTTTGGAGTGCGTACACCCATGTTCCCCTCTCTAAAACGTCTGCAGCGCTCTCAGCTGAGGGCTCTGCCAATTCTGGCGAATGCTTCGATGCATCGGTACAGGGGTGTTTCTATGGGGACGGACTGTATTTCAGGAGCTACGAGCTGAACCAGAGATAACCTATTATGGGCAGCAGAACTGCTCCAGAATTTTGGTGAAGAACACCAGGCTCATCTCTGAGTCTTCCTTAGTCCTCAGGCCCCTCTACCCATCTTCCATTAAGATGGAGTTGGTGCTTCCACCATTTCTCTTCTGTCTGACTGAACAGAGAAGATCCCTGCTTGAGTCACAGGAAGGTTTCTTTATATTTAAGTGATTAGTCAAACACATGACTAGGATCATAATGACATCCTGTAGACCAAATGTACCATCTTTGCTCTTCGCAGCCAGGAGATAAGAGAGGCATCTGGATGTGCAGTGTTGTATAAATCAAGACGCGGTATGTTATTGCACAGCAGGAAGAAGAGACAGAGATGGCACATGGGACATATAAATATGCTAATGGAAAGGAAATCTGGTGTTATGGTCTCAAACAGCACATACCTCTCCTGTCCAGCATCTCTTGCTGGAGTCCCTACTAGACGACCATATCCTGGCTGTGCTGGATGTTGGACTCCAGCAAGTGCTGACATCTGCAGACCAGCTTGAATGGAGCTGTCTGCATTATTTCTGGAGCCTTTATTCCAGAAAGTAAGACTAAAGTTGACCCAAATTAAATAACACATCCAACTATAAAAAATGTTTTTGAAGATAAAGACGACCAGACTCACTTTGTTTCACGCAACAAATTGAACCAGAGCATCAATCTGTGTTTGATCCTATAAGACTGAAGGTTTTCTCATGGCATTTGGCTCAGAGAGCTGGTACACAAATTCCATTCCTTTCCCTGGAGAAGCACAAAATGGAGTAGCTATCAACTGTGTTTCCTCAATGACACAGAGCCAGCACAACTGGCTCCAATACCCTTTGCTACCAGTTGTGCGGAGGGTGAGAAAGCCAGATAACTGAAACCCTCTAAGGTAAACTCCCGCCTGACGTCTTTCACAGCCACAAGTTGTTCTAAACTCACCTAGGGTTAATAAAAGCACAAGAATAGACTGAAATCAGGGAGTACTGACTAGTTGCTTTCTTTCATATGTCCAGCACAGTCTGAGCAAAGCAGTCAGTCTTGACCTGGGAGGCCAAGGGTTTCAGTCAACAGATGGTTCACCAGACAGCAACTCCCAAGATGCTGCTATCAAGTACACAAAACCTGATCATGTATTCTGGCCAGGAACTTTGTGAAACATCTCTAGGTACAAACAGCACAGGCAAAGCATGCACAGCAAAAGGTCTACATGGCTGATGAGTTTAAAATAGAAACCCAGTTGTTGGCATCACATATCTGGTACCACTGGAGAAGAAGAATTCAAAAGAAGCTTTAGAAAGACAAAGGACAAGCACGTGAGCCCTTGCAAAGGGTGGGCACTGTGAACATCTGCCTTTACCTAACCAGGGTATTCTGCCCTGGCCAGAGTTTTGAGAAAGGAGAAATCAAATAATCTTCCAGCAACCCTGTTCCCCCCTCACACTGTGTTCCCAGCTGAGTATGATCCCCCCTAGTTGCTTGTCAGTGGAGAACGTACAGCTTCCTTGATGATGGCATCAGGGAAAAATTAGGACCTAGTCCCTGATTAGCCACCTCTGCTTTTAAATTACACTGGAATAAAAATAGTTACCTGAAGAACTAGGAACCATGGGTCACAACAACCAGAGGACAAATCTCAGACAGATGTCCTCTGGAGAAGAAAGCAAACGATACTCAGAGGAAAAGGACAGTAAGATCACCCTAGCAATGCTTTAGAACAAAGGGATTCTCCATTTGTGCACTGGATTAAATTTGCTCAATACACATATCCCCAGATTATATTTCCTTTATAAACTAGATTATTTTGGGCAAGTATGTTGCTGTCTGCACAGTTACACTTTTAGTGGAGTTAGGAAAAGTGTTGTAATTTCAAACAATACCTGCAACAGGTTTCCCCACCTTGTCAAATAAAAAGCAGACATTTTCAAGACAAGCAGCTGTAGATTGCTTCAAAGCTGTTTTCCTGCTATGGTCCTGCTGCAAGAAGTGAGTGCATGAAGGCAGAAAAGGGATAATCTTGAACTCTCTTCTTTACCTCTGCAAGCATGCAGGGATCAGGACTTAGTGGCAAAGCACCACTGTGTTTTAGAGACATTTAAACCTGATGACATTAGATACCCTCCCCAGTGGGTATCTTCATGCACAGCCACTCCCAGCTGTCTCCAGCTGTTTCCAGCTGTTAGGAGAGCAACACACAGGGCTGATGGGAGGATCTCCCTTCCCATGTCAGCCCAGCCCAGGTCCAGCACTGCCCTTTCATCGCAGACTCTCTGCTGATCTTCACTGAGCTGCCTCAGGTGCTCTGGGCTCTCCTAAAACACTCCCCCCTCTGCAGTAAAGGCTGGTGAGCTGACGGCAGCATGGGTGGGGAGCCCAGCATGCCAAAATGCAAAAGCCTGCACTGATGCTTGGTAGCATCATAGGAAACCACAACGCTCCTGCTTCAGGGATATTAGCTGGGTAAGGATGAACAGAGAAACCAAAAACACGATGAAGGATTTAAAGTATCCCCTGATGGTTTTTTTTTCCCCAAATTGTTGAATTTACGGAACAGATGTTTTCTATAAAACTGGCTTTATTTTTAATTGGAAGAGATTATTCAAACTATGTTTAAGCCATATGGTCCTGTTAGTTTGACTCCCCTCTGCCACTGCTGGAGAGGCTTGCTTGGCACCCCTCTCCTTTTCCCAGCCATTTCCTTTTTACAGATTTAATAGATGCTATTTTTCTTTTTTATTGTTGGTCCCTAGGTCCCACTACTATAAATCAGGGCCTTAGGCCCAAAATTAACTCAAAGGTGGGTTTGGATAAGTCGCTTTTAATGATTTTCAGTAGTAGGTTGGGCTAATAGAACATAAAGGCAAATGCAGATTTGAGATGACACAAAACGTGCGGGGAGGAATAACAATAGTGAGTGGCATTCATCTCGAAGGTGCCACAGGAAGACGTGGTCCTGCCTGGCATGTTTTCCTGCCTCTTTTCCCCTTGCAGGTGTCACACTGCAGAGGGGGAATTTTCGGAGGGATTTAGTACATACTAGAAAAACCAGGGCACGTTACCGACACGGCTGTTAGACGGCGCTGGGTTCCAGGCAGGCTTCAGGCTGAAAGAACCTGCGATGGCCGAGGACAGATCCTTTTCCCTCTCTACCAAGCTATTTCCTCTAACGCCTGTAGCATACTGGTTGTTACAGTAAAGTCTCATCCTAACGATATGTTCCAGCTCAGTGTTCCCCTTAATCACAACGTAAAAACACACCACTGCTGCTGCAGATAGGTTGCATGGAGGAACTCAACATGAAGCGGTGCCCATTCAGAGCAGGAGAGCTTGCAAAACTGTTGCATGCCTATACCCTCAGTCAGTGTTTCACACTGTGGAAAAAGGATCTTGAGGGAGATGATAACTTGTGTTTGAGTCCTCCCTATTGCTTGCCTTCTCCACTGCATGCACAGAGCCTTTTCAGCATTGCTGCACCATTTTCAGCCATCAGGATGGGTTGCAGCTTGAGTCCTAACAGTTAAATCCTGGGGCTTTCATTCTCCTTTCCATAATACTGCTATTTACTTGAGGTGACCTCATTTGCCAAGTGATGTAACAGGGTACACGATCGAGCCTGGCACGTCTAAGCAGATGTTTTCAGTGGAAACAGAAACAGCATTATGAAACTAAAAAACCCGTCTAAAACGTGGGCAGCACAAGAGATTACAATGGACTTTATGCAGATCAGCTTACCTAAAATAGCGTTGAAAGGCCTTCGGCTGCAGTCATGTGCTTCCCTCTTTAGAACAAAAGACAGTTGCTAGTACTACTGTAATGCAACTCCCAAAGGAACCACCAGTTGCAGGTTTTGAATTTTATCATTCTTGGCCTCCCTGTTTGATAGAGTTGACTGGAGCATGCCCAGAGGACACTCCTCCCATAAAATTGCTCTCCTTTAACTAGAGTAACAAAAAATGGTTGCACACTTTTTTTGTGTGTTTTGTTTTAGTTTCTAACAAGGTAATAAATTCTATTTCAAACAAGAATATAAATCCAAAGAGTTTGATAGTCGTTCTGACTTGCTTTATTTCAGCTGAAAGGAAATGCTCATTGACTTTGCCATTTACATTTGCTGTCATGTCACATTATCAGGGAGGGCTAAATGTGGATCAATGAAGTCCAGCACGAACAAGTAGAAGATTGAGGAGACCCTGAAAGAACTTGCTATGTTCATTTATCAAAGGATGAGCAGAATAATAAGGTCTATTGATAAGCACGTTCCCAGCTCCTGCTTCATTTCTTTCACTGAAGACACTTCAGATAAAATACTCTGCCCTGTGCAATCACTGTTACATGTAAATGGTTCCCGGATGTATATACTCATCTCTGTTCTTGCTAGACTCCGTTCCATCAATAGAAGCCTCAGTTTTCAAAGACGGATGTCTATGTTTACCCACAACACTCATGCATGTGTTCCTTTTGTTCCCCAAAACCACAGTTCCCTTTTACACACAATACATGTAGAGGAAGGTGATAGGAACGCAGCTTGTAACATCCTGAGGGTATCTGACAATGTCAAGTGCAACAGTGTCCAGGGTAAACAAAAAAATTGGATAGCCGAGTGTAAAATTTTCAGCATGAGATCCAAGTTTGACATTACCGTACTCAGTGACTCTGTGAAGCCATGTGGAGGACATGTTCAGGGCAGGTCCATTAGAGAGCTACTGCTGGGGATTTCAGTGGCACAGAGGAGGGACAGAGCCTGAAGTCTGTGAAGTTCAGTGTGAACAGAACATTTACTTTCTTAGGGTTTCTTTTGAAAATCCTAGACTAAATCTCTATCTTATCCTTAATTGGCAGATATAAAGACATGTGCTCGGGGGAACTACATTTGGGTTTTTGCTAGTAACTGGGAAAGAAAGAAACTGTGTAAGAAACCCTATTGCAGAAAGACAGTGAATCCATAGAGTTTGACAGTAGATCTGACCTTCGTTTCAGTTGGAATAGAAAAGGATTTTGTGGGATCCTAGCTACAGACAAGAAGGACAAGCGGAGCCCACGCACAGAGGAGTGCAGACATGGGAAAAGCACGGGGCTGTGGCACAACTGGGACTGCAGAGACAGAAGATAGATGACAAAACAAGGGCCTGGGGGTGGACAAAGGAAGATGGTGAATACCAGCACCGGTAACTACCCAGGTCAATAATCAGCCCTCAGTGCTGATCAGCACTTGTAATGGAACCAAGCAATTCACATACAAAACCTTGATTCACTTTGAGATAAGTTTCCCAAACTGCATATTGAAGAGCCCTAGAACAAAGAAAGAAATGATTAACCCTTGTTGCACCTTTCTTGAACTCCACTTGCTATCACTCTTAACATCCACAGCCTATCCTTCATACATGGGGGTGTACAGTATTAACATTATATTAATTGCACCTACCGAACCTGAATAGCCAACAAGGCACTTTCTTGGCTGAATATCTCCTTTTCCAGTAGCAGAATTGTGTTCCCTTAATAAATTCCATTTCATTAATTCATTATTTCTTCATCTATGCTATAAGATTTTTGGCATAAGCATCTGTTTCCTCTCATAAAATGTGAGCATATTTTGGACAAGAATGATAATGATAAATAATAACTAATTCCCAGGCAATGCAGTAGCAGAGCTGTCTGTCCAAATCTCACTAACCCCCATCCAACCTGAAGAAAAAACTGCTGAAATGCTCCTGTTGCCTGAATGAGTCCTAAGTGGAGGGAAAACTTGCTTGAGCTACAAGAGAACAAACTTAGCCTTTACTGCATGAAAAGGGATTTTACTGTTGCATCACCACACATTGCATTATAATTAAGAGCTGGTGGCTCTTTCAATGATAAATTCCTGCAAGAAAATAATGAAAACACAATGCAAAACATCTTTCTTTCCTTCTCAGGGTTCGCACGCAAGGCCTAAGCAAGTAGTGACTCTATTAAGAGCACGTACACAACTTAATCACAGCCTGCACTGTTTCCTTCTCTTCTTTCCAATTCCCCTTTCTGTCCCTCCAGCAAAAAAAGGGACTCTTTATCACACTGCTCCGTATTGCACCATAACTAATGTCTGGATCGATCCCAGGTGCAGATAAATGAATTCACTTCTCTCCTATATCGCAGGTATTTTTGTCAGCAGTATGAACCATTGAGGCATGGGAAAAACGCAAAAAGAGTCCGAAAAGTCCCAGCAGAGAACAGAGGAACTCAGAGGAAACAGCATTCAGAGGCAGGCCCGTTCTTGGCAGAGAGAGGTTTTTGGCCACCGCCATACCACTGCCCAGCTGCAGCAGCAAGCCATCTCCTCTCCTCCTGTGCTGAGAAGCTCCTGGGCTCCCCAGGGACAGCCTGCCCCACTGCCCTGCTCCGACTGGGGCAGCCGGGCTGCTCCCCATGGAGGGCAGGGGCAGCAGGGCATGGCTGCGGTTCCCCGGCCCTGAGAGCTGGGACGCGGCCGCTGGGGATGGGGAGCAGGAGACGTGGCGGTCCTGGCACTGCAGGCAACCTGCTTTTGATGCCTAATGTTGGATTGGGTAAATATCAATCAAATGGCGACACCCTGGGAGTTTTAAAAAACTCCTGGAGTTTGCTGGTCTCAAAACGTGAAGAGTGCTCTGTCAGCTGGAGCAGTATAGCCTTTCTATCCACTTTCCAGCTAGACAGGCTTTAAAGAAGAGATGAATGAGAAAATTAAAAAAAAACCAAAACCATACAAACAGGATAATGGGCTTTTTTGCCAAAATTGTTCTTCTTTTTTAAAAAAATCCCTAAATTGCAGGATTTGAAGAGACAGTTTGGCACAGAAAGCTTAAAAGAAGAGAGGCAAATGGACATTTCAGTACCCTAACACATCCCTCTCACACTCCGCCCTGAATTTACAGAATTTGATGCAAGAGGCACCCACTGTAGATCTAGTTCAGGAGAGCACCTACATGTATGCACAAGCTCAGTAAAAACCAGTAGGGCTTAAATTGTAAACTGTGTTCTTTTGTGAATCAGGACTGATGTGAATACTTGCAATCAGGACAAACTAAGAAGCAGTCTATAAAAATAGAGAAGCATTAAAGTATGCGGTGAGACCATTTGATCACATAATTCTACAGCATCTGCATGGGGTGGGATGCTTTTTTATTTCTGGAGAGAGGGATGTAGGTCACTGAGAAATAAAAGACTTGTTTTCATTCCCCAGTCTCTATTCTCTCGGTGTTACACTGAGCACATGGGAGCTTCTGTGTGGAGACCACAATCACGTCTCTGAGATATTGATGATGAAGACAAAAGGAGCACCTTCAATGCTAGACCATACATTTTGCCACATCTCAGTCTCCCTATCAGTGGCAGCAAGAACTCAAAGTTGTTTCAAGAATAAAGTCGTCGTCTTGTCTTTCAGCCACAAAGTCCCCAAACAAAAGTAAATGATACTACAGAGACTTTAGGTAACACAAAGTATCTTTCTGTCAGGCTAAAATTACCAGTAAGGAGTTAAAAAGAAAAATGTAGAGGAATGTACAATGTTTTTCAAACTGAAGCCAAAGGGAATTACAGTTCTTAATAGATATTTCCACAGTTCTTACGCATACTCCCTACAATGGCAGTAATAATGTAGCTAAACCTTATTTCTTTCATATGAAGGACAATTTCATCTTCTATAGAAAACAAAATGTTTATCACTCAGGTTTTATTTTTTTTTTAACCTCCTTGAAACTTGGCAGCCATTTGACATCATCTGTCTCTTTTAGGATGACATGGGTTATCAGCTGAGCACTTATCTTAAGTCATTGGCTATTAGGAAAATTACGATCCCAGATGGTTCTCTCTTGCAAAGATTTCTGCAACTCGCTGGCTCCACTACATACATTTGGTTTCTATTTGCATAGTAAATGTCATTTACATTGGCTGACTCCGTTTTCCTTCTCTGATCACCGTATGTCAGTTTACGCCATTGTTTTTCTCAGCCTTAATTCCACTTTGCAACCCAATCTAATTCGAATCACCATCCATATCACAGGCTTTTCTTCTCCTCTTTCAAACTAGAGGATAGGAAACATTCAATTTCATGCATATTGTTTAGCAATAACAAGGGTACACTTTAATTTATTAGAATGACCATGTGTTACCACAGACAAGAAATGCAACTAATGGAAATTCATGTTTTAGCCATGGTAACAGAAACTGCATCAACTACTGACACAGTGCAATTCTTTAACTGATTCAAAGTCTTCTGCAAACACATAATATCTGGTTTTACTGGTGAACAGGAACAGTCCAGCAAAAAGGGACTTCTTTCTGTGCTAAAACAGTTTTCTTGTGAAAAGAAGTAAGCTTATTCTTAAAGGAATTGTTAAAGCATTTTTAATTACTAAATATGGGAACGCAGTCACAAAAGCAAGACTGAATGAAATGAAAAAGTGATCTACTATCACTTTAAAAAAGAAAACGTAGCCGGTCAACAGCCCTAAACATGAAAGCATTACAGTAAAAAGTTGGCAGGTAAACAGTCATTCCATAAATGGGCTACAGCTTATTGCTATACATCTACAGCTATAGAGGTGGCGTAATAAATACACATTCGGTTTTCCTGTTTTATAGAAGCGTTTCTAAAAAGCTCTTTTGGTAAACACTAGCAAAACCTTTACTCTCAAGCAAAGCAAACACACTGATGGAACTTGGCGCTCTTCTTTTGAGGTACAAGTCTGCTCTCACCCCCGTCCAAAAGGATACCCCAAACAGGAGGGTTTGTAGAACGGCATTGCTTGAGCAAATGCTGGACTTCTTCACGAGCGAAAGCTTCAGCACCACCTGCTCACAGTATGAATCTGCTACAGCTCAGGAAAACTGCCCTGGGACTTGAATAACACTTTCTAAACCTTCACCAAAGTTGTTTAGGATCAGGGATGGAAAATGTAAAAGCCGACATACCTTCCCCTCTGGCAGTTCGACAGGTGTGTGCTATATTAACCAACACTGTCTCCCTGCCACTGCCACCCTGACGTCATTGTTACTGGGTTGACAAAAGGTTTCCATGACAAATGAGAAAGCCGATCTCTTATCTCCCATTTCGGAGGAAACTGAAATGCCCTCTCTCCCATATTCTGCTAGAACCACCCATCTTGTTTTTGGCACGTAGCACAGAGGGTGCGTTTTTGTGATTGATTTTGATTTCTCCCTGCTCTGGAAAAAAGAAGCCAACTTGTTTGTTGTTTTTCCCTAACTTAAAATAGAGGGTGTCACCCTCATCCCACTGCGATCCCACCCACCTCACCCACAGCACAATGTTCTTTGCAGGCATGTTGACTACTGTGCTAAAAAAGAGAAGAGAACACTGAAAGAGGACAAACTTTGAAGCAATGAACAAAAACACTATTAAGACATTTGATTCTCTTCTTGGCTATAATTTATTGCCTCTACTAAGCAGGCATGGCCCATAATAGTTAGCAGATGTTTGAAACATCTTGTTTTGAACTTTGCCTAGGATTAAAAAGAGATCTCGTAGTGTTTAAATAGCAGCTGCAGAATGAAATAAGGTTTCCTTCCTAATGTGACAGAAATGTTCGTCCTAGCCTTAAACAAGGAGGACTGTTTTATATTCTGTAAATACTGAGGAAGTTAAATTTCTGTGCACAGACACCCACACATTATAAATTTTATGTGTGTCTAATTTGCAGCAATTGACACGAAATAACCCCAATGGAAAAGGCTTCTTAGGTTTTTGCTGCAATTTACCCCAGGCCTACAGCTCACCACAAGCAGGAGAAGACCAGAGCAGTTTGGCCACCAACACCAGGTTAGCAAATTCGCAGGGCCAAATTTATTTATTATTATCATTGCTATTCTCACTGTGTCAAGGGAGAACCCAGCCGTCCTCAAAGAGGATCACGTCCTGGATAAGGGAACAAAACCCAAGAATCTTCAAGGAGCAATGACATGAGTCTCACCACACCGGTGCATCCCCACCAGCCTTACTGCCACACCGGCCCCGGCAGGGATTTTACCCTGCGCAGCAACGCAAATTCGCCCTTTATTTAAGCACTGAGGCCTGATGCTAAATTCGATCGTGGGCATAGTCCCCGTGAACCCTCTAGGACTCCTGATTCCCCTGCCTCTTGTTCCTACAATGATTAAACTGCAGCCAAAGGCTAAATAATTAACTGAAACAGATGGCTAAGCTTCTGATTTGAGGAAGTTAACATACAAACAGCTAATTTAAAACCAGTTTTGGATCTCAGAATGAATTATTGTTCCCTTTCGGACTGCATGTATTTCTTCTTTGCTTGGCAGCACGGACACACTGTCCTGGTACTCGCAGGTTTCTCTATGGGCACGAACAGAGATATTATGTGGCAGACAGCCCCGATACGAAACAGATTTTGAAAGATCTGCTGTAGTGAACAAAGATGGCCCTAGCCTTTATGCATCTGGTTTGAGTTGGTATTTTTATCCCCTTAGAATACATGAGATTTTTTCCTAAGCTAGGCTTTTCCTAGTACACATGTTTCTTTTGATTTTAGTAACATAAGGTTGTAATATACCGTTCTCGAACAGATGTGATTTTGGAGTTTATCCTGAGGAGTACTGCTCACCTTCAGAGGGAGGCAAGCTCTAAACCAACTGTGTACTGTTGTCTTTGGGGAAGACAAAATGCCTTTCTTTGACTCCCATTAAAATAATTTTAAATCCTGCTGCATGACAGCTGGTTACAACTAATGTGGCATGTAATAGTAAAGATGTTATTACTGAATATGAAGATAGCTAACACTTTTACAAATATAATCAGCGTATTTAATTCATTGTCCCAGTGAGGTTCACAACTCTTAAGACCTTCAAACCAGCACAGGACTTAAAAACACACACATAACGTCAAGCCAGTGCTAACTATTCCTATTGAGCAGAGCACAGCATATGTTTAACATTACGGGCATGTGCTTAATGGGCTCATGAAACAAGTCCTGTTTTATGATTCAGCGCAAGCAATTTGCAGCTCTATATTCATCTTCCTTACGACCAGCGCTGTGCCCATGAAATTACGACAGGCCGGTGGCAGGAAACGGAGCACTGCTCTCATCGACGGGGCCATTAGGCTGAACCGGCACGGCACACAGCACCAGCCCGGGACAAGCCAACCCGGCGGCAAGCCGGGGTCAGTACGTTCAATTTACAACCACAGAACAGGCGAGGGAAAACCACCACAGCTAATTAAACACTGCAGCTATTTACCATGAAGAAACTATATGCAGGAATAATACCCACGGATGTTTTTACTACAGATTTACAGTAACTCCACCACTCCCAGCAGGTGTCAACACTCCTGACTTGGACAACATATCGCCTGCATATATTTTTTATTTAATTACCATGATTTTCAGAAATTTGCTCTGCGGTGCTCAGAGCAGAATCATTAATCTTCAGTAATCTCTTTGAGCAACAATTTCAACTTTTATGAGCCTGGAGCCCCTCTAAAGCAGTGGCTGTATTGTCTGAGCGCTGGATTTTATGCACGGCAGTTGTCATGGCAACGTGATGGGGAGGGGAGAACCCAAACAATAATTAAGCATCAAAGAAGTGTGCGTGCAGGGAAAATTCAGAACTAGATTCCATATTAGAGCTATAGGCTGTCCAAACTGCAGATTTTAAAGCTTAGGAAGACTGGATATTATTATAAGCTCTCTTGGGGATGGCTGTATTCCAGTAATGCATTATCACTGATCTGTTCCCATTATAATCCACCCATTTCACTGAAAATTACATGTTTGTGGGGCAGTGGAAAGCAATCTGAAAAGGAACAATTGCACATCTCTGCTTTCGGTAGAAAAAAGAGAAAGAGGGAGGAAGAAAAAAAGGTTATAATCAAAACTATATTTCAATAGCAAGCCCGGCTGTTTTAAAAATAATAATGGTCTTGGCTAGCCACTTGTTGTGAAATAATGAACCTTCTGCACCTTTATAATATTATTGCAGGCATTCTATAGAGCACCCTAATAAAAATGGATGGCTAACTAAATGAGAAAAGGCTGCTGCATTGTTTTATGAGGCAATAATCCAGGTCCAGAACACATAAATTTTAAACCCAAACCCAAAGAGTTTATACCAAGAACACAACACAACTTTATTGTTATTGTTATCCTGTTGCTCTTGTATGTGCTGTTACAGTTGTGTTTTCAAAATAATTAAAATCTTAAAGTATTAGCAAGGGAGCAGAGCATAATTATGTCTCAAGAGTGCTGAGTCTCCCACGCCGTTATGAACTTTCGTATAAGGAAGGTGCTTTTTCTATGTTCACATAGATTGGTTTGCTGCCTAAAGATGGGAACATACAGATATGGAAGCTAAAATAACCTAGCAGAACGCCACTGCCCAGGATATAGATGATCTTGGTTTTAACTCCAACTCTGCCTCTTGTCCAGTGTTTAACTTGGACTGCTTCACTCTCCTATACCCCTTCTGTGTCTTAGAAACAGGGACAGTGCTGCCACCTTTTCATGAGACCAAGTACAAGCTTGCATTTGAACTAGCGGGTATTTTTTTCAAGAAACATTGTTTGGATTAGCACATTTCTAGCAATGTAAAACCCACCATGACTTCAGTGAAATCACCAGTCTCCCCAACACCATTGCTAACCCCTGTGCCTACAAGTGTGGCTGAAATGCGTCCCTCCACGACGATGAGATCTGCATGTATTAGAACTTGTCCTGTTTACCTACACCAAGCTTACCAAGCTATTGGCATCAGCAGGCTGTTCTCTTTGCTCCTGACTGCTCGGCCAGCTGCAGGCACTAGGGGCATACTTTTATTTTTGAGTTTCTCACGGATAATTAGTAGTCCCCATGGAGCAGAACCAGTGCAGCCCAGCTCCCTGCAGATCTGGACTGGTATGGTCAGTCTCCAGCTACAGTGGAAGCTTTTTCTGAGGCTCAAGCATCTATGAGGTCTCTCAGCCATGCGGATTCTGAAGTAATGTGTGTGTCCATAAATACATCTCTTCATACTACTGCATTTCTCCTCATTAGAGCAGCTTCTGGGTCTCTCTCCCTATCCTTATGGTGATGCTTCTGTCAATTTGCTTGCAATTAGTCCGATGGGTACAAAAGTTACTAGAGGGCAGAGCACAAACAGATGTGGAAAACATGAAAGAAAACCTTGATTCCTTAGAAAATGAAGTTAAAAACTTTCTCCCATCACAAAGGTAAGGGCAAATCTCTTCAGGATTTCTCTACAAACCTGCCTGCCCTATAACAATTCTATTTATATCTATAACTGCCCACTAGCCATGTTTCAATCCATTTAATACATGCCATGTTTATTTTCTATTTTTCTGTTTCATTAGTAAAAATATCATGTGGCCCAAACCAAATGCTTACAAAAGTCTATCACTGAGACAGTATTTCCTCTATTAGCTGAATTATAACTCCATAAAAAATTACCAAGCTAGTTTAAGTTTATTTTCTATAAACAGGTGCTAACCAGCATTATTTACATGAACCTGATTTCATCCATCGTTAACTCACACTCTTTATTTGTAGTTTCATTGTTATCCCTGGAGTCAATATACCAGGTTTGCAATTCTGTTGTATTAACTAAAAATGAGATGTAGCAGACTGAGAACGGCAATCCCTTCATCAAGTCACAGGTGAAGTGGAATGCTTTGACACTTATGAATCCTCTCGCTGTTTTCATTTTTAGGTTAAATGCAGTTTCTGAAGGTTTCTCAGATCTTTTGTACTACTAATACCTCATGCAGGAACACAGATACTCGTTACTATGTCATTAGAAACCACCTCAGTTTTGACTATGTGAGACAATCCTTCTAGCATAAGAGACTCTGCTATGGGAACTTGAACAGAAAGCAGCTCCCCAGTGGACACAGCAAGGCAGCCTATTTGTGACACACATCCCTTGACTCATTCCTTCTGGACGGGACCAACTGGTGCCATTACATTAACACCTCTAAAAGCTGTCTTGCAACAGAGGTCAAGGATCACCTGTGCCTGACAGCTCAACTGTTCTTGTTAGCTGTGAAGCCTAGAGACTGAAAATGACTCACGCTGGGTATAATCTGAAGTTGCTCAATACAAGTACGTAAGTGCAAGCATAGATACACATGTGTGTTTGCTTGCACGCTGCAGTCGTGTTTAGCTAATGCTTCCTTTTTCTGAGACATGCTAGAAACAACCTGCACAGCCTACGGGATGGAACAGTACTGTCAGTGATTGCTCACCTCAAATCATTTAGTGTCCTTTTTATGGCTTCGGGGTAAGTGACTTCCACTTAAACTACTATAGGTCTCCCACTGCCTATGAGGCAAGACATTCTATGGTATGATGGCTTCTTTTATTGTATCAATTTCTGATTCTGTATTCTTTGGCTTTACTGTAACCAATTGTGTGTGCATTTAGACATTCAAAGATGCTTCTGTCTCAATCTACCCTTAGCTGCCTTTGCAGTAATAACAAAGCATAATCTTGGACAGTTTGGCACGTGATTAATAGCTATTCAGATTGCTTTGGCAGTTTTAGCGTATGCTAATTGGGTTAACAAGGTATTAAGTGCCCCAAGGTGTTATGAATGCGTTGTAAAATCAAAAGCTCTGCTGTCAAATGCATTCATTACTCATGGTCTGTAATTTGCTTGCAAGGAGCCAACTCCAAAAGACAGTATTCTGCCGTTTCTTCTACTCTTCTGCAAAAGACATTAGCACGACAGCACAAAATGCATCTTTAAGTGATACCATCTGATTTCTAGAGAAGGAATCTCAGCCAACAGGCTGCCTGGTATCTTTGAGAGGTGTCAGATTCCTCTTTGGCTGCAGCTGGACATTCAAGTCAGTGGGCCCTTTGCCACGAGTTGCTCTCACCAAGCTCCTCTCAGGCAAGCAAGACACATTGGGCCACCTGGGCACAGCCAGTCTGCCAGAGGGCTGTGGACCTGGTGGGGCTTTGCCCATCCTCTGCTCTGCAAGGGACTCCAATCTGCTGTTTGGGGCTGTTCCACATGCCCTCATTCCCTGCTCTTCTCGTCTCAGCCTCTAGGCTTTATTACTGTTCCCGTTCTCCTGCTCCCCAACTTTTCCTCTTCAGGCATGAGTCCTCATTCCCACCTCTTGTGACCCAGTCACACTGCCTGACAGTGTTTCTGATCTTTGCAAAGTACCAACCATGGTGGTCAGACCAAAGGATTATCACAAGTACCCCGTGCTCTCCATTTTACATGTAACCTCAGACAAAACAGTCACATTACTCTTCAAGTCTACAGAACAGACCAGAAAGTCACAGTATCACTTGTTCCCACTGCCTGTTTTTCTGAAACACGCCCCATTTATTCACTAACGTAAGAGACAGGTTCACCTGATACCTTCTCCTCCTTCTGCTAGTTCTCTCATTAAAATTCACATTACTTGTCATTTCTATGGAACTGAGCAGCTCATTATTTACTGTCCTCCCTCTTCCTGTTCCTTTACCTTTCCCATTAAAATAAAAGCCTTACTCAAAAATGATACTTCAATTGACATTGAAGTCAATAAAATAGGATAAATCATATATCTTTGCCTGATTACACTTTGTGATAAAACCACCTCTGCCTGCAGGTACAACCAAGCCATACCAATCTGAGTAAACATGCCAGCTATTTCATCCATCCAAAACACTGGATGAGATTAAAACAGGATGGTGGGACTAAAGCACTTCATTGACTAATTGGCATCAGTGAACAAAGTTCCTGGCAACAAAGAGGCTGAATCTTACATCCTAGATGCATGAAAAAATGAAGGATAGGAAATTTTGTTTGTTTCTTAAAAATAAAACCCTGAAGATGGAGTGAACCACTGCACACTATGCAGCAGATAGGAGAATAACACATGAATATGAAAATCAGGTAAGGAAATGATCACCCAGTCAGGAGTTTGTTTGGGTAATAATCACTCAAGAACACACGTTAGCAGAAGCTGGAGAGGGGTGTAGAGATGACTGTTCCAAGGAACAGCCAACTGTAAATGGTAGCAGCTCTTTATACAATTAACACTCTTCAACGGACACAGGTGGGACAGCAGGAAGGAAATGTTTAATCTTTGCATCTAAAAACATAACTCTTCCTTGACTGACTAAAAGATTAGCATTGGCTCAAAGCCAGTATCAGGCTCATAAAACTCTCCAATTTCAAGCATAAGGGTTCAAAGCAATAACCTGCTTGGGTGGTGAGACAAATTCAGGTCCCACTGAAGTCAGTCCCCACGCACTTAAAAGGGACAGGGTTTGGCCTGGGCTCATAACTGGTTTCCAAAAGTGGGAGTGGGAACACATAGGTGTGATGGGCAGCTGAATCCAAGACAGCTTGTATGTTTACTTTTACACCACGTTTTTACATGAGTAAGTTCTGTATTTGATATATTTCAGTGAGGGAAAAAAGAAAACATCTATTTTTCTGCACCCAGAAGACAACTGTGACCAGTCACACATGCTGCCCCTCCGACAGCTCCTGGAATAATCACTTGCGTCAGCACATTACACCGGCTCATAATGCTGGCTCTAACCTGGCAATGCAAAAAAGTAACTTGTAATACTGACCACAACTTAGCAAACAAAGCACATACGGTTCAAATCTCACTGTCTGCAAAGGACAATAAATATACGCCCAGCACTGCGATTACATTGTGCTGAATCAAGGCTAACCGTTCCCTCTCTCTGCCTGCTGCTCGTGAAACAGTTAGGCCACCTACCCTAGGCGGTGAGAAGAAGACGTGCAATTCAAGCTCCACATCCAATTGCTGCTTCCAGCAGCTTCTTGCTTCCTGCCCAGCCAGCACTGCCGCTGTAACGCGCCACTGGGCTATGCAGGGGGAACGGCTGCCGCTGGATAATCTAACACTCCTAACCCCTTTGGCTCTGGCAATTTAAAAGGAATGCATACAATTTATTTAATCCCCAAATCCATCTCGTTGTAAGAGTTAATAGTCAGATAATGCTATGTATAACATTCCAAGCATGGTGCCATAAATAAGAAAGCATTTAAATAGAAGAGTTTGCAGCAAACCTTCAAATCCAGTTCCAAGATTCACTTCATTAAAAAACAAACCAATGTATTTATCTCCACTGCTGTATATTGTAAAGATATGAAAAACAGATTCTAAGAGCTTCTGAGCACTGCAAGCTGCCTCTGCATTTTGAAAAGAAAGAAGAAATAACATTAAAGCGGCTTTTTAAAGGCTTCTCCTTCCTTTGTGTGCTCTCATTCTCACAGCACATTTCATTTGTAACCTGGCATTCAGCCCCAGAGAAGCTTTTTTTTCCCCCCAACTCAAAAATGCTTCTAGGAACAAAACAAGGTTCTTGTTACACTTATCGACTTCTGGTTAAACCTACAAAATGTCAAACCAAACCTTGCCCAGCGCTTTCTTAAGAACATAAAGTACCTGGAAAAAAACCTAGGACATGGTAAGCGATTGTCTCTTAGCCCTCGTGGTGGACAATGATGGCTGGCAGCCTCTACAAACCTGACGGCCCTTCACACAGGTAAATGCAGGTAAGCACACGACTTCAGCTCTGTCTCAAGCAGCAAGGCAAGAAATTTCACATGAAATTCTACCTTGATGAAAAACCTTAACATGGATTTTAACCCCTCCCCGCCCCACGGTTCATTGTCCATCATTGACTAGATTAAACACAGTCTGATTCACTGTTCGTTGCCCTTCTTCCAACACAGCAAAATAGAAAATCTATTTCTAATTTTTGCTGTATGGGTCACATGCTGTGTCACTGGTATGGGATGCCAAGCCTCCCATCACTTGCTCAGGATTCAGTAGGAACGCTCTCTTCTCCTGACTTGTTAACCTTGCTGCTAGTTGCTTCCATAGCTGCTCAGTCCCACTTACACAAAGCTGAATCATTCTTTAATGAAGTTAGGCTTTAGACTAAATTAAACTCACTTGACACTAAAATAAGATGCTTAACAAAATTGCTAAGCTTAAATTCCAGCCTAGAATGATTATGATCTTGGGAAAATAAACATTTGGATCCAGACATAATTTCATGGCTCACCTTTAGCTTTTAATGGATCCTAAATATGTGGACACTAGCATTCCTTGAGCAGGTAATTTGTTTCCAGACAGGGCAGGCAGCTATCTGATCCTTCTTGAAACGGGCCAAATTCCTCTCTCAAAACAGAAATGCAAATCATGTCTCTGAAGGTTTGGCCTAACTAGAGTTTGAATAATGAAAATAAATTTGGCTGACCAATTCAGGCCAAACTGAAGGTGGAGAAGACAAGATGCACACAAATGACATTTTGAACTGTACTGCCATAAATCCATCAGGAAAATCTCTGAACAAATATTGTCCATTGATCTCCCATAAGAAAAGGTGCCCAGTGGATTTGGCACAAAGTGGGACTAAAACAGAACTTCTCTTCATGCTGGGGCAGCAGCGTGAGCTCTGGCACATCACATCACTGCTCTGTGACATGGTTTTCTCAGCCATAAAATGACTCCGACTGCTTTGCAGTGGACTTTAAGATCTATGAATACAGAATGTAAGATAGACATGCCATGCAAGTGAAGTCAGTTGTTCTTTTACAGCTTGTCTGTATATTTGTTAAATCAGGATTTACCACCAAAATAGAATGAAAAGTGAGACTTCTGTTAGTGATGACAATGTGAAAATGGTAAAACCTACCTAATTCTGCCATTGTTCAGGACTCATTTAATACTTGCTAAACTGATAAAAGTTGCCATGATTTTATTTCATTTTCCTCCATCATATAGATGCTGCCTTGGGACACTTAGAATCGCTCCTTTATTGTCCCCATCGAGAGTTTATCTTAAGGATTTAAAATCACTTCTCTTTGCTAGATTTATTTTCTCCTCTATAGCACAAAGAAATTTAGCAAGAGACACCCAATTTGTTGTGATTAAAAAGAAAAGCCAGAAAGGTGTTCTAGCTCTTGTGATGGTATTTTATATTGTTTCCCATGAGGGGAATTATCTCCATTAATGGTGACTGCAAATCCCCGTGTACTGGCACATTAGCTTCCCTTATGCTTGTTACTGAAATGAAAGAAGACAACTAAAATATTACAGAGCTGCTTTATAGGGCACTTATCCTATTAAGTCACTTAGCCTTAGTCTTTACATAGGGATGGGATGCCCAAAAGAATTCTTTGGGGAATTTACCGGATATAACATTAAGAAATGCAAAGGAAAACCCTCATTCAGTAGGATCAGTTTTAGCAGTTCCTATATTACTCCTATCAACAAAAATGCCAGGTACATGGATGTAAGCGGCCACCTTTCAGATCTGCACCCTGGGAGGCACATCCTGGTTCTCCTGAAATACAGCATTGATGCTCTTTCTCTCTCACAGCAACCGAGTACTGGGAACCAGCAGATGGAAAATAAGTTGTGTATTTGTTTAGAAGACACCCGCTTTAGCCCAGCTCTTACTGAACTATTTTTACTCCTTTATCTCCCCTCCCCTCCCAAAAGGAAAGTGTTTTGTTCAAAGGCTGGAGGCAAATCCTGCTACTACAAAACCCCAAGCAGTCAATGAATTCCTGAAGGGCTGGATGTGGTGTGGAGCTACAAGGTGCTCAGAGCCAGATATTCACCTGGTGCGCAGTGAGGTGGCTTCCTTGACCTGGTGAAACAAAACTGACTTATATTTCATCCTGTTTTCTTTTGATTTCCTCAAATGACTTATCTTTTCTGCCTTTCATCTCTGCCCCTAGCAGCTGCCTGACCCAGTGCAACAGCTCTTATCTTCCCCTTCCTCCCTCTTTGCAGTACCACATAATTAATTGCATTTCAGCTTCAACAATGTTATCTTTTTCATGGAAATAAGCGACCAAGTACTCATAAATAACACATGGGCATCACACAATGAGAGGGGCATAAAGGAGCAACTTGACGAGCTTGACAAAGGTTTGATTTTTAAAGTCCTTTCTCAGTCCTGAAATTTCTCTCCAAGAAAGATTTAAGGGTGGAGGTTTCATAAAGTTGAAAAGTAGCAAAGGTTCAGTTGCTGGGGAGGCAGCACAACTCCAGCGATGGAAGAATGTTTCTGCATGTAGCACTGAGACCAGGACCTCTGAAAGAATACAAAACCTCAGAGATGTCAAAAGATAACTCACAAGAACCGGCCCTGAAGGCCTGACGCACACCTCTGTTATATTTCAGCCACAGAGGGAGGGGGGATGCAGTCATGCTCCGCTCAGCCATTGCAACAAAAGCAACGGCTGAGCAACACAAGGTGATCCATGAACCACAGCCCCCAGCACGTAACCTGTACCCTGCAGTCAGCAGCTGCTTCAGCCAGCACAGAGCTGGGGGAAGGTGTCCCTGGGCTGGGTCTGCTGCTGGGTAGCTGCGGGGGTAGCAGACACGGGGTGCTGGCCGCCTTTCAAGTGCCCCAGCACGCACTGGCAGCCTGCACAGCGGAGGATCCTCTGTGCCTAGCTGTGAAGGACAGACCAGCCAGCTGGCTGCCACTTTTCCCATTTTATAGGTAGCAACAGATACAGAATGTGGCCCTTTACCTTTCTAAGGAGAATTAGTTAAATTTGTAAAAAAATCAGCTCTCACTGCATCATCTGCAGCAAGTCAGAAAGCTGAAGTTTCTCTATGTGTGTTTCAATTTACTTTCTTCTCTCTCTATAAATGTCACACTTCAATCTGATGGTTTAACAACTCCAGCTCCAATTTTAAAGAAACATCGCATGGTTTGGTTAAGGAAAGTGTTCCTTCCCTTGGGTAGACCCCCCGCTGTCCTTTTCTATTGGCTCCTCAAGATCACGCAGTAAATATCAACACTGGAAAACTTTCAGAAGTAATAACGCCAAGTGAGGCCCGAGACCTGTGGGGCACAGCTGGTTCCCACCCTCAATTCTTCCTGCAGCCTCTGCAAGCTGAGAAGGCTCAGCACCTCAAGAGATGGTGCCCTAAAGACACGACAACAAACCCAACTGCCTCTTGTGAAAATAAATAACCACCAGCCAACACACAGCTTTTCTCCACGCGAGTGGAAAATACGCATGTGTGGTCCAGCCATGTTCTTTCAATAATTGTTTATTTGCAAGTACGGTCAGGAAGTGATGCTGTAGTGTCAGGAAAAATGAACCCAAGGAGAAAAGGGGATGTGGAGTTGCGCCATACGTTTCACACCCCTCTGTTTCTCGCCCACACACATTTGAGGAGAGTGAGTTTGATTTTGATTGTTGGTGGGTTTTAAATTAATGCAAGATCCAAACAGAAAAAATGAAGTTGGTCTGGAGAGCAGCAGCACTGTGATTCTGGAACCTGAGGCTTGGGGGAAGCTTTGGATGTCTGTCTCTCAGCTGTAGGTTGCCAGTAGTAAGGCACGCACACGGTTTACAAGGTGGGGAGAATGCTGACTCCATGGCAGGGAAGTGCCTCCTGGGGCATCCTGCAGCAAAAACACTTGGCTCCAGAATAAATACTGCCTCAGCTCACTGAAAAGACTGTGAGTCTGTAGACTAGCAGAAGCAACCAGAGTAGCCGTCCCCATGACCTAAAGCCTTTTCTTTTCTACTTGACCTCGGAGTAAGAAGAGGTAAACCATTACTGGGATCTAAGGAGAAAGAGAAAGCAAAATAACCATACATGGTGTGGTGCGATCTCTTCCTCTGGTCCCCTCACATCCAATGTCTGCATTTCTCACGAAAGCTCTCACCTCCCTCAGCTGCCTGGCCAGCTCTGTGCTTCCCTGTGGCTTGCCCTCCATCTTCCTCTGCCTCCTCCTATTGCCTCCCAGTCCAGTATCTAAGTTCTTGTGATGCTTCATGGTCCTCCATGCTCACAACTGTACTCAAGCAGGCAACACACAAAGACTGAGGTAGATGTAGCCTTTCTCAAAGAGTTAAAAACAATTAACTCATTGTCTGTCTGCTCCTTTTCGCCCATAATCAGGCATTGCGCCTTTTATGAGGCCATGCCTCTTCCACATGAGAACGTGTGAATGAGTTTTATATACAGATTTGGATGGAGAAATGACTACCAGCAGACAGCAAACTAAAGAGAGGAAAAGTACAAGCTGAAATGGTAGGTTGTGAAATTTTCCCCAGAACTGATCAGCTCTGGAGACAAGTTTCCCCAGGAACTGATAAATTCAGTGCACCAAGAGTCATCCAAATCTGGACAAGACCACCAGCACACACTAGCATCAACAACTGGTTGTATAACTCAGACTACAACCAAGGTGGCAGTGACTACTGTATGCAAATATACATATACACGAAAGAAAGGACACTCCAAGACTTTCTGAACACTTAAGAGCTACTGCACACCAGTAAAACCCTCCACTCCTGAATTAAAGGTGTTCTTATAAATATTGGCTGTGATCTGTGTTTTTCTGACTTGATCCCCTAGATGAAGAAAAAGGGAATTTGCAATTCTTTCCCCTTACTACCCTCCTTCACACACAGTTTTGCTTCCAATATCAAACCTCTTGCTAATATTAACTTTGAAGTTGGATGATCTCCAGTGTCCTCTAACATCTTTGATCAATGAACTCTAACAGTGTTGTTCAAAGACCTGTTCTTAACACTAATTTCTGATCACACTTGAACTTTTCTTCCTTTCTAGACAGTTGTTCTGTGTTATCCCTATATGCCCTTTATAGCTGGAACCACGCCGTTCCAAGGTTTTCTAAGTTTCTTGAACAAACCTGGCACTTTACAGCTAATAAGCATTAACCACACAAAAATGATGAATTCTAAAAGGAAAAAAAAAATCTTTGCCAACAAGAAAACATATTGTTCCTCCAGAGGGATATATTTAATATTGTACAGCCAAATCAAACAAACATACTGTAATCACCAGAATGAAACTTCAGAAACAACTCAAAACAACAGCACAGGATAAATAAATATGAACTCAAGTTCCTTGAAGAACAGGAGGAGAATGATCAGGTTTAGATGAGGAACAGTTTCTTGCTTAATGAGAACATGGAAGGTAGAATTTGAGATGAAATAAAAACCTCTTCTTTAAGACAAGTTCAGAATCCTGCTTGCTCCTTTCTTTCTAAGTCTAGCACTTTAGATGACTAGTGCCTGCCCCAAGAATGGCTACAGACAACTCCAGAATACTGATGGCCACTTCCTATTCTCTTTACATCCTCATTTGGGGGGGACTACATATTCTTTTCACTTTTAATTAACCTTTTTGTCCCTTCTATCAACAGGCAAATTTGCAAAAACGGCATGACGCTGAACCAGGAGTATCTATTTCATGTCTTGAGCAGGCTTGTTTGCAAAGTGGTGCTCGGACCTTTCAGACCATAGGTCTCGGCAAGTGCCGGCGTGCCCCCATTAGACATGACGGGAAGTGAGTCTGAGGGCAGCCCCAGGAATCCCCTCACCAGTGTCACAGCCCAATACTGTCATTCTAAGCTGGGCAACAACTTAAGCAACAAAAGTGAAAAGGAATTTTTCATGAGGAGAAAGGGAAGGAATTAGTGAATAATTTGCAGGTCACTGAATGTTAATGTTGATAAGCAGCAATGAGGCAATGGCCTTTAATGACTTACGGTTGGGCTTGCACTCTCATTAGCATATATTTAGAAGAAAAAGGAACTCAGCCACTTGATCTCTTAATATGTATTTTTGCGTAACTACTGCAGACAGAATCTTGCTGGAAAAAAAATACTATTTTTGACTAACATGAATCAACGTTAACTGTTTCCCATTCAGTCAAAGATCAATTCAGATCTAGAAGCTCCTCTGCCATTTGAAGTCCCACACAGTTTCTAATGTAACATAAATGGCAACAAATCTTTGACATCTGATTCTTTGAAAATCACAGCACATTTATAAAAGTCAAACAACAGCTGGTCTCTCTTTAGAGCTGAAAACCCAAATATCCTTTAATTCTTCTGTGCAAATCAATAATTTATTTGAATCCTTCTATTTTAAAATGTACTAAACTCGGGCTGGTGACGTCTTTGAAAGAAAGATAGGGATTTTATTGCACTTCCTTCCTTCCTATTCTGTTTTGATTACATCAAACTGATTCACTTAAACATCCCCATAACTTAAACATCCTCTTTCTTTGCAGCAGATACCAAAACATTTTTTTATTGTTTGGTAATATAGATTTATTGATATGGAGCATGATTTATTTCCTGTCATTTAACGCCAGAGTGTAGTCCACAGCTGAGTTTCAATCATCTTTACAAGGGCAGCATTCTGCACCTTATTCTTGTACACTTCAAAATTACAGCCATCCTGTCTAAGCAGGATCACATATTCTTCAGAAACGTCTTGTGATTGAGAGATACCACATTTACTGTCAATTTAGGATACTCGTTATATCAACGAAGACAACCTTTAGCTGTGTGCTCTGCGCCTGTAAGGGGAATGTGTTCATCAGCACATTAGTACAGAATCTGATTTTCACACTGCTTGCAGGAACAGAAAGGAGACATTAAGTGGGCTGCCACAGAAATTACATTTAAGTACCCTTGCATGTATCTGTTGACCCTTGGTATTCATAACTACAATGTTCTCAGGAGACCTTCAGCCTGAAGGAGTCCCATAGGCTTGTTTTATCATACAGGGATTTGACTTATATTTTCAAATGTCACTCATTTACTTATTTTCCACAAAAAGATGCATTAGATTGAAATGATCTTAGAATAAGACTGAAAGCACACTGCATGGGGATTCTTATTTTCTAAATAAAAAACCTAATCTATGAAAATCAATAATAAATGCTCTTTATGAAATGGATCAAAACAGAATGGAAAACTTACAAAATAATGCACTTTATAAAAGAAGTATACTTTTTCTGCCCTGGGCGTAACTGCCAGTTATGCACGGAGCAAAATACTGAGAAGAAATCTTTGAAGAATNGAAGTATACTTTTTCTGCCCTGCACGGAGCAAAACACTGAGAAGAAATCTTTGAAGAATCTCTTTCCCTAGGACTGCACTTTCAGGGATTTTCAGTTGGATCTCTTCTCAGCATCTGATCACCCAGCTGATCTGGATTCCTATCTGCAGTTATTTATAGCTGCAAATAAAAAGCTGGGAGAGGTGCTAAGAAAACATCTGCTGCTTCTGCACTGGTCTGGAAATAAACCTGTGAGTGCTGACCAGTTACCCTTCACAGACCACCAGAGGAATGGCTTGCCTTTGGGGACAGAATTGCGTCCAAGCATTTTGAGAGCAGAGGTCCCACTAAAGTTCAATAACACATTCAGAAATCCCAGCTGAGATAATTAAGATGCATGGCAACTTTCATGCGTGCCTTTTATGAAGCTCTTTCCCGGGAATATTACCCAATGAACAATACGATTTCTATTCCAATGGCCACTACAGATATTCCACATTTCCAGATATTCCTCATTTTCAGATATTCATTCATTTTTGTTTATGAAATGAAACCACAGGCTGCTCCACAGGCAGGAACTCTCCATAGGCAGCTTGTCTGGGGGTTTTTTGCCCGCCCCCCCTTTTTTTTTTGCGGGGCGGGGGGGGGTTGTTTTGTTTTGATTTTGGTGTGAGTTTTGTGGGTTTGTTTTTTTCTTTCACAGTGCACTAGGCACATTAGAAACAATTACATTGGGATTAATTTTTTTAGTATAACATAGAATTAAAAATCTGACACTATCCATATTACTTTAAAAAGTCTTCAGGTGAGAAAGAACAAACTCCTTGCAAAGTTTATGACACCTTTTTTCTTTTGTTTTGGCTTCACTGTGTTTTCACAGTGATGAAGCCAGGGTTGTGTGAAACGGTCAAATCTTTGGGAAATTTCTTCCTGAAATTCAACTAAAAAAAGGAGGTCTTTGGTGAAATTCATCCACTGTTATCATCTCTCAGGCAGACGTTGGGGGAATTGTACAGGCATGCAATACAAGAAGAAATGGATAAAGCTCCACTACATGGTTAGAACTTTAGACAAAATTCCTGAGGAATTACTAGGAAGTTTGCAAGTGCTTGCAGCAAGTGTGATGTTTTAAAAGCAGCTGCTCATGTTTTACTTCGTTTTTCAAAAGAACTTACACTCCTTTTCTAAGAAAGCTCTTTGAAACAAGACAGCCTGTCTTTAGTACTGCCTCCACCCACAGCTACAACAAATACTTGCTGGCAACAACAGAAAACAAATGTCCCTACTCTCAAGCAGCACTTGCACCCTTGACAGATCACTTCTCAGAAGTAAACCTCTTGATCTTCTCCTTGTTAGATTTCGAAATGGGTGCCGGAAAAGACAGATAACACATAACTCAAGACAGGATTAAAACTGGCTGAAAACCAAGGCTGGTAAGAATTACATTTTCCCTTGTTTTGAAATCTGGTTCCAATCCAGGGAAGACCAAAGTCCATTTTTTTGAAAGTTTTCAGAGTTAAAAAGGGCCAAAGGCCCCAGAACTGTCCCGGGAGATTTGTGTTGTAGGCAGTGCTAGTATTAATACCTGTGCTGAGGAGCTGGAGATCCTGCGCTACATGCATTATAAATCCAAGAAAAGAGCTGTCGGTTGACTCCACTTGCAGATCACAGGTGGGTAAATTCCTGTAAAGCTGCAACTCACAGTGACCAGTGTACACACACACAAAAAAAAGGCAATGTGAGACCTACCATCCAAGTGTCCGGAACAGAGATTAAGTTATACCGAGGCAGAGCACACGCCCTGCCTCTCTGAGCAAGGGACAGTTTTAACTATTTGGATAACATCTGGGGTTCAGTTTTCTGTGAGTGCCCATGCACCTTTGCACAACGAGTCAAATAAGGTGTGTGTAGCACTTCAGTCCTGGGATGGCCTCGTTTGGAAATCTAAATATGTAATTTAAACCTTGTCTGTTTGAACGTGTTATACATCATGCCAAGAGCCTCACATTTTTTCTCCAGAAGTCTGAAAAATCTTGAATGGAGATCAGCAAGTACAGCCCTGCAATTCAAAAGCTGGAACATTTAATGATGCTGGCAGTGCTGCATTCCTGATAAGAAATACAGACGCAAAGGGAAATTCCTTACTTATACTTAGGAAAGAGAGGAGGGGGTGGGGAAAAGTGCCACAGTAATTTTACTGAGCATGAATGATTAGAAAGACAAGTTCATGTCAAAGAAGGCATTGCCAGTAGAGATAAAACAATCTTATTTTATCAGCTCCAAGTGTCACGTCAATGACCTCAGTTTCAGGGAGCCGTTCACAGTAAAAAAGATATATATATGTGTGTGTGTGTGTGTATATATATTTGTATATTTTCCCAAGGAAGAGTTGAATTTACAGGGGTCCCAGCCAAGATTTAGAGCAAGAATTGAGAGGCAGTCTCACAAAGCCTAAGGAAATTTGAAGACACTACCATTAGAGAGATAGAGGGAGGTTAGCTCATGGCTGAACAAATCATTTCCTTGATAAGATAAACACTTTGCTACTACATGACAGTATCTTGAAAAGAATTAACAACCTATAGCTAGTGAGCACTCAAGAAGGCTAATTAAAGTGCCAAAATATTTTATGTCAGGATTGCCTTTGCTAGCTATCATGTTCTCCCTTTTCCACAGGTGAGGGCAGTAAGAACTCAGTGTGACAACTGCACTAATGCTAGGCAGTGTCCAAGCAATAGAAAAATATCCTCTGGGGTCATAATTCACTCCTCTCTTCTTTATCATATCTTCACGGGAAAAATTCACGTAACAGCAGTCATTTTCTATTGCAGAAATCTAATTTTACTTGCGGTACTGTAATTCATCAGTCACTGTAAGGCAGCAGCACTCCACACAGCACGCTACTGAATTCTGGCACATCACTTGCCTGGACAGGATCAGTGCAGAATAACCACAACAACACTTCCATAAATGAGACCAAATCAATCCTTTCCTTTGCCCTTTAGAAACTCATAGTTGCTAAATTGAATCTAATTTACTGAAAGTAAAATACATAGGTTGGAGGAAGAAATCTCTTCAAGTCAATTTTTTAAATCAGCACACATTATCAGCACTAGGCAATAGTTTAAGGAAATACTACCTATTTAGAAAAACATGCAGCATGTTGGTCCACAGCTTTATGGAGTTCCATCCCCAGATGACTAGTAGCCTCAAGGAAGAAAGTGGGGGATCAAGGCACTTCTCATATCTGTGTTATTTGGAAAGGAAACTTCCAAGGAACTGAGAATTCTTCCTAATGAAGAATCTGAAGCTTTCAGACCCTTTACTTCTGCTTCAGTAACAATATCACAGGGAGAAAGCTATTTTGCCTCAATTAGAAGACTTTCAAGAAAAGAGAATCCGCCCCTAGGTGACTTGTTCCAACAAGCCTTAATTCTAAAAGCTCCCCTCTTACACCAATTACCTTCATTTAGAAAAATGATTATTTCCAGATTTTATATAATACCACTGATGTGGAAGAAAGAGGTCAAGATCTCAGTCTCACGACTGCTGAAAGATGAGCCGAGTCCAGTATCTAATGGAAAAGATAAAAGTATATTGTGTATATTTATTTTTAGAGAGCAAAAACTTTTTGGTTCACATTTCAGAGCTTTTTTCCACATCCAAAAACAACAGGAGGAAATGAGAACTGCTCTCCTCAGCATTCTGCAAAAGGCAACACAAAAAAAAAAAGCCATTAGAAGATGGACCAGTATCGCCAGAAACAGCCGTTTCACAAGCCAGTAGATCAATGGGCTTAACAAATGAGAATGCCCTGCATGCTAGCATTTTCTTTATGCAATTCCCCACTGCTTTGAATCCAAATATAAAGACTGAAATCCTGTCTGCCATGAATTGAATAGGGCAAGGATTTCTCCCTAAGGAGAGGTTTTTAGATAGCATGCTGAAGAGGGCTTACTGTATAGAACAAAAGCTGTCTAGTTCGCCTTTTGGAAAAGGATGAAGAAATTTTGCATAGTCAGTTACGTAGGACCTGACTGGGATGCTCAAGTGGAATTACACTTACTGTAGCAGTATTCATTATCCATTGATTCTTTAGCACTGAGTACAGTTCATGAACCCACTTTCCCCCTCTATATAATACTTTCCCAAATGACAAGCTGAGTAATTCTTTTTCAGTGCATGAAATATTTTAGATTATAGATTGCATATAGAAAAAGTCACAGATTGCAAATGGAAAAAATAAATATTTTGTATATTCTTTCTTTTCTTTTACAAAGGTGCAGACCTACGGACCTTACTTGACGCCTGTGTTTCTACTATATAGCATTTAATGAAAATGAAATGTTTGAGTGCAGGGATAATTGCTTTATATATTTTTGAGAGAAAAATCCAAGAAAATAAAAGATATTAAGGCCTAAGATCCAGATTTAAGAAACTACTTAAACAGGTATTTAATTTAAAAGATGGTAATAGCTACCAGCTGTGCCAAGAAACCTTAGTTAGGGAGCATGATACAGTACAGTCTTCCAGTGCCGATAACTCAATACCAGTCTATGTCAGAAGATAAATCTTCCCAGTCCAACAAGATTCACTCAGACCATCCTAGAAGATAAGCACAACTACGCACTGAAGGAAAAAGTCCCATTGCAAAGTTGGAGAATAAAAAACTTGGATTGACAGTAAATTGTTCCCATGTGGTGAAATGTCGCCACTGAGAGTCTTGTGTCTTGTTAGGTTCTTGCACAACTTTGGGATCTGCTAACACAGGGTCCCCCGACAGCAGATGCTAACACGTGCTGAGGGCTTCGTGCAAACAGCATCAGAACCGATGAACTGAGACTCAACACAGGTGTGCCTCCATGGTGCTACAATGGGAAGTACGACAACTCAGCTCCATCTGTCATTAATTTGGGTAACCTTGCATAGAAAAACTGAGAGAGAACTATAAAGCAATGTGGGGAGTTAATTTTCCTTGGAGCATAGACACAGTAATGCAGCACTCAGGCGGCTAAATTCTCCACAGTATTGTGGTATTAGCATCAGTGACAAGAAGAAAACTCTTCTGCAGGAACTGTCTCTCTATCTAAGGATGATACACTAGTTGCTCAGATTCAACAAAACACGTGTATATTTAAGCTTTAGCTGTACACTGGAATTTGTTTCTATTCATTAAATGTACATAAGGACATACAAACACACAGAGAGCCTTAAGTCAGCAAGTGAACCTACCCACCTTAAAAAAATAAAACCCCATAACACAACCCTAGAACTAATTTAGCATTTCCCCAGCGGTAACAATTTTGGCGCTCAATTTATCTCGTACACATTTGCCATTCAGTTCAAACAAGGTTTTTGGATAGAAATTCCTATAATGCTTTCCACTCTTGCATCCTTAAACCAACTGTTGCTACGATGGGCTGTCTTTCAGGGTACAGTCTGATCGTTTCCTGTCCTGTCAGCACTATAGATCTTGTATGCAGCTACAGCATGCAACATGGAGCATCTTACCTAGACCTTGCATTTCTACCACAATTCATGCAACTGAGTCAATGGGCTTGGGGCAAACAAGCAAAGCTTATGTGACTGCTTAAAATTAAGCATGAGCTCAAGTACTCTGCTAAGTCAGGGCCTTTCTCAGGAATGATAAATGTGAAAAACATGGAAAAGCAGCACAAGTCCATGTGGATTGAAGACGTAAGAAAAAACTTCTTTGACATCGGGCAAAGTATTTGCATACATTACAGTGGCCTTTGGATTGTGAGGATAAATACTTTTCTAATGCAGGCTATTGGTCAAAAAAAGCAAAGCATGGCAACATGCCTTTAAACTAAATACAACAGGTAGTCTTACAAAGGTAATTTATTTGTAATTAACTCCTATTTCTGAGTCCAGCTTTCAAAATAACGCCTGCACTGAACTTTACTTGTGAACATTACCACCATAAACTTGAATTCCGATTTTGTGAAGACACCCTTCTACCCTGTGTAACTGGCAGCATAATTAAAGCCCTGACAAACAGATAAATCCATAATCGTTCAGCAGAATTCATCCTTTTGCAAATTACACATAATTTCAAAACAACACATTAAGAGAATATGGTCATTCTCTCAGTGGATATGACAAACCCCCACAGTGTAGCTAAGGTAAATTATTACTAACAGGTCATTTACTCCTACCGCCAACTGCTATTTCAGCTGAAGACCACAGTTGGAGGTATCAGGGTGACAAATTCAAGTCAGCCATCCTAGTGGAGCTGGGAATCAGCTGGACTCAGATTGTCTGATAAGTAAAACGACAAGTACGTACGTGCCGACAGCGTGCCGCATTCCAACAGAATCTAGCGCGTCTCGGGGCCATCCATATGCTCCACCATATGTCCGTGAGGAGAGGGGTCCAGAATCACAGTCTCTAGAAAGGGTAGGTCTCCCAGGCTCTCAAGATACCAGCCAGGATCCCAATTTTGCTGAATTAATTGGTGTGTAAGCACCTGTATTCCCTCCAACAAACTACTGATTTTAGCTCAGAGGGCAAATATGGAACATAACCAACTGTTTGCTGATTCAGAAGCTGGCTCCCACAGGGCAAGTTCTACTAGGGAAGAAACAGTTGCTCTGGGCTGCGTTTCTTCAGAGCCAATTTAACCTCTGTGTATTAACCACAAAGAAGCTGCAGCAACAGAGATGTTACCATGTAAAACAGTACTGATGAGCACCTAGAAACAGATTGGATTTTAATAGCCTAGCATAGGGGAATATAAGTTTCAACTCACTCAGTAGAAGACAGGTTGCTTTATTTTGCCTTCTATTGTGCTCTTCAGTTACATTTTTCTGGGAGCGATTAGCTGCAGTGTATTTTCACATGTCAGTCCTACCTTATCGCTGTCCACTGTGTTCTGTGATGTCCTGGATGCAATGGAAATGGTGTCAGGTTGGCTGCTGCCATCTCCTTGGCTGTCTGCATCATCTACTCCATCTCTGCAAAAGACATAATAGGGAAACAACGATGCTTACTTAACACACCACCTTGGAATGTGCACAACTTTATAGGTGGATTTGAGAAGTGCCGAGTCAGCGTGCCAGAGCTGGCTCTGTGCTAAAATTACCTCACTGATGCAACCCATGTTGCTATGTAGCTTGCAATTTAAAATGATGTCACCCTCAGCCGTAGGGTTGGGATTAGCACATAATCACAACGTTAGTTGCTGGAAACAGAATGGCCGTTGCCTGCATATTTACAGCACAGACGGCTCCGGTGTTCAGAAATATCTCTGTAATGAGGGTGTCAGGCAGAAATTTTCCTTCACTTAGATTTCTGCCTTAATCAAAACCATTCAGCCCAGGCTACATGTGACACTGAAGGAAGGGGTATTTCTCTTGTCTCACAGGAACCACTTCTTCAGGAATTTAATACTAAGCCATAAAAATGATATCCACACAAACATAAATAAAGACAGTGTAGAGTCTACAAGTCTGCTTCTTTACGTCTGCTAACAGAGGATATTTTCTTTCCTTTTGCTGTATAGATATAGTTATCCTAAATTTTTAATGGTCTTTCAAAATAAACATTTAAATAATGCATAATATATATTTAAGGACAAAGAAAAAAAAATTAAGATCCCCATTCTTTACTAGAAAACTCTTGAATTAGTGCACGTCCCCAGGAAGAAACGACCGGATCTCTTCCTTGCTACAGATGTCCTGGGTAACCTTGGTTACTCATGCTTTGGATGACTCTGTAATGCAGCCTGAAGTAAGACAGTGATAAAACTTGATGAGGAAATGAAGATGCTCAAGTTACAGGTGGCTTTTGGGAATGCCAGCATGACAGCAAAAGAACAATTCTTTTTCTATAGTTTCTATTCACTCCAGGATTCAAAGAAGTTGACAAAAAAGTTTTAATATTACTTCATAGGCTGAAATGAGTTTGTATTTGATGATGAAACACAGATTCTCCAACGTAGAAATATATTATCATGACCAACTGTGATTTTAATTGTCAAACAATTAAAAATGCCAAACAGGGAAACAAAAAAATCTCTTAATACTCAAACATGTAGAAGTAAATTCTACTTGGGAAGAAACATAACCTTAGACTATGAAGAATCTTTACTGTTCATTTCTCTCCAATACTTTGGAGACTAAAATGAAAGACCTTTTTATGTATATCATAGAAAAGCTTTCTAGCTACATTTGCCAAGACAACATATAAAAAAACAAAGATGATGAAAACTGCTTTTGACTATAGTAAGGAAAAGGAAGTGAATCCAGTCAAAAGCCCATAGACACTACACTACTGTTGGTCAAGAAAATACTAGTGATTTCAGGTTGTACGGAATGACTGAGGTTACCTTCTACTGTTGTTTCGCTGCTTTGCTGGTGTCTTGGGGAGCTGAATTGGCTCTTTCAGAGCTCCTTTCAGATGGATAATCCTTTCTTGAATGACTTCCCGGATATTTTTGATCCATTCCTGTTTTGTTTCAATACTGGATGCCTAAAGTTCCACAAGGCAGAAAAACAGACACTTTATCATATTCCCAGCATGTCACCTCCTATGTAGAAGAATCGTGGTTGGCTGATGAAAATGCATGATTAACTGTTTCTCCTCTCTGCTGTATTGTTTTAGCTGCTGGAGTACCTGGTAACCCCAGGAGAACTGAGGTATTTTTACCAGACCTACTTGGCAAGCAACAGTGAAGCAGCTAAGCTCTGGATAAATATATTTAATGCTAGCAATACAGTATGCTCTGTGGAGGGGAAATAGGTCATCAGTGCACAGCTGGGATTTCCTCAGACAAAATAACTATAACATGAATTCTTCGTTAGAAGCTCACTTGACAGAAAAGGCTGTCATCTCTGGAGGTTTGAGGAATAGGTTGATTGTCGATAAGCCCAGTGGCAAAAGACTAAGAGAATTACACCTCCCAGACAAACACCCTGAGACGTGCCCTGTGTCAGTCTGCAGCTGCTCAACCCAGGCTGCAAGAGGAGATGCAATTTCAGCAAGGCTGCACAAGTGCACTGTCTTGATTTTTACTGAGGCCTTACAGCTGAATTGCTCCTGATGAGGGATAACCCTGCTGACAGACATGGAAGCCATGAGAATACAAGGAGGGAAGACACTGACCTTTTATTTAGTGCTCCCAAGGCCTCAACTAGTAGCTCTAAAGGCAAAGAAAACAAGCAGAAAAGACTTACTTTCAGCACTGTTTTATTGTCTGAGGATGGTGTTCGTCCAGACCACAAAGCAAATTTACAGGGATCTCCTTCAACATGTTCAGTCACTCCCAGTTCTGAGGTCTAGTGTGGAAGAGAGATAGATGATGAGAGATTTCATATATATGAAGCCTCATGAGTCCAGAAAACTTTACATTTGGATGGAGAAGTGGGGAGGCAAGGATGGATAGGGGAGTGACATCTTGTCTCTGCTTTGCTACACACAGATAAAAGAAACAGAAAACCACCAGAGTATGGCAAGGAAGTGAATGGCTTCAGTGATTCTCCTTGTGTTTCCCATCCACTCTTCAAATCTCACTATCTTAAACCTCTCCAGACTCACTGAAAGCTTGGCTGCCAGGTGAGCCCCGCAGGGACCAGAGCCAGCCCTTCCAGGTGGCATGAGTAACCCCAACCCAGCATGGGAACATGTGAGCCATCCCCCAAACTCCAGCTCTACCTACAAGAAACACAACACCCAGAATATTTTCTTTGCAGCCCCACCTACCAGTAACTTGTTCTTGTAAACATATTTCGTGTGTCCTGAAGAATCTTTGATCTCTTTGCTAAACACCAAAGAGATTTCAAAGAGAAACAAATGCCTCTCACGGCCTTTTCGAATGAGAGACTTGGGATCCCACACTTGGAAGGAATCCTGAAGAATCAGCTCTCCTTGGACGTCCAGGTTCTCATCAAACCCTAAAACCACAAAATATATTGACTTGTATTTGTTCTTTGGACCAGTAATGCCCAGAAACACCCGAGCAGTAAGGACTTGAAAAGAAGGGTCTTTCTCCTTTTTTATGCATATTCTGAAAGGACATTAACGGGCATACATTGCCCCAGTGATTTTTTTTTTTTCCCTACTGCAATGATATATTTATTTCACCAGAGGCAAATATGTCAGATGTGCTAAATGAGACTGCTGCTAAGGTGTAGTAGTAATTACTTAAATATTATAAAGGTTTCAGTGGTGGTACACAGACTGCAATGCAAGGAATCTTACGCAGGTCAAGCAAATTCAGAGAAACATAACGTGTGGTGGCTGGGAGTGCCCCACCATACCCTGATGCCTTCAAGCATGCTCACCCAACCTTCAAGGGCCTGTGAGCCCACAGCAGTGGCATGGGGGAGCTATACCTATGAGAGCAAATCGGTACTGTGTCTGAAACAAGCTTTCCAGGAGGAGTTTCTACTCTTCCCAGCTGCAGGTGAAAAACCTTCACATGGCTGAGGATCAAAGGACTCCTTCCACATAACTGGGAGGCTTGAGGGAAAAGGGAGTCCCTAGTGCAAGGTGCTGTCCAAGCTGCTGTTTCAGCAGCTCCTGTCTCAGCAGCTTGCGGGTTACGCCTCTTCAGAGCTGGGGACTGCTCTCCACCAGCCCAGCCTGCTGTTAGTCATGCCAGACAGTCCTGGGAGAGCAGCAAGCAGCCCTGGTCCCTGCTCCAAATATTCAGGAATAATGTTTTATTCAGAAGACAACTGTCCAAGCGCTTGTCTAGCCTAACAAAGTCATCTCTGCTGCTTTATTATTGCATGGCGCTGGTTATCTCATGGGGACAGATTACCCAGGCATTATTTTGGGAAACCTTGCTTTTCATCGGACACCACAGTTCAAACCATCTTTACAGGGTTTCTACGTATATTGGGTCAGTTTGCCCCCCCTGCAATTTTAATCACTTGGTTTTAATATGCTGCTTTGCTACTGGCACCATTCCCTTTTTCTTGCCTGTTTTAGTACTCTTCTTGTTTCTTAGTTCTGACTCAAGCCAGGCTGGAAATGATTTTCCCAGGCCAAAAAAATGTTTGAAAGACAATAAAGCATCTCTGTCCAGAATAAAATTTTTAAATTTTACAAATACTCCACACATCAAAAAGCCAATAAAAGATTTAACTTTGGGGCAATAAAAATATTTTTTTTCTGTAATTTTGAAATACTTTTTAATAATACTTTTTTTTTTTTAATCTTTGGGATAATTATACTAACATTTTGAAACACAAGTTGTTTTGATGCAGAAAACAGGAACTTTTTTTTTTAAAATGTTGAAACAGTATTTATAAATGTTTTCATACAATAATTGTTATAGCTGCCAGCAGCTAAACTGATACTGTTTCAGGAGTGGTTTTTTTTGTTTCATTAAGTAAGAGTGTTTAACCAAATATATATATATACATATTGTATATGTATACACACACATATGTATGTACATAAACACATATAAATACATATATACACACACGTAAGATATAACTAAATAAAACCCCAAAACTACCCAGCCAGCTTTCTTTTTCCAAAACTTTTGGGGACATATCAAAAGGGAGCTAGGAAGCATTATGACCAATCAACAGTACTGCTACAGTCAACCTGTACTAACTTTCTACACAAGTTACAAGAAGGCTTCATTTATCAATGGATCCGGCCCTGGCCCCGACCTCCCGCCCATCTGCTACCTTCCAGCATGCTGACGTGCATTGCGTCATTGGCCTTCTTTGGGACACTGAGCATCACTTCCAGACCATCCTTGAGTTCCCCTTTGCCCTCCTCGCAGCAGGTTAGCAGTTCCTAAGAAGCAACGCAGAACATGTATAAGCAAACTCTGACCAACATGCTGGCTTTATATCCCATTCTGTTACTTGCTACATGCAACCGCTTCACTAACAGCGACGGGAGAAAGCTGAACTGCATCAAAACGCGCTGTGGATGCTCACAGAGAGTGGGGATCTAAGGGGAATGACTATAAAGCAAGACAAAACAAGGTGCTCTTGAGTGAGAGCATGCACTCAGAAGATTTCGGGGGACTTGTGCCTACGCAGCAGACAGCAGTCAGTCCAGCTGCACCAGCGGGGTTGCAGGGACCCCTGCCTGCTCCAGCAGTGCTGCTGAGCACCGCAGGGCAGGCAGGGCAGGCAGCGGGCCGTGCCCAGGGCGGGGAGGTCCCTTCAGGAAAGATTTCCCTGAGGAGGAGGCCGAAGGGGTAATGCCTGAAGGGGTGTTTCAGCCTTTCCTTTAGCAGACGGTTTGCGCAGTGCAGGCTCACTGTCCCACAGCGCTCACAAGACTATGGTAAACCTGTATGTTGTTTTAGTAAACTGGCACAAAGCACAGATTTGTCGCCACGTTGAACAGACTCAGTGAGTCCCTTCCTAGTACAGCATACCATTCCTTTGGTACATACACAGGAAGCTTCAAAGAGATGCAAGTGTTGTATCTGGTCCTAGATGCCCCAGATATTTTTTTTCTCTGCTTCACTACTTTGAAGTGAATAGTGGCTGGTTAAGTTAGATCTAAAATTCACCTACTCAACAAGATACTGCAAAAACCTGTAACAAGTTTACAACAAACCAATAAAGGTTGTTTGTTTGTTTGTTTTTTAATGGGAAATGTTAATGTTTGATTTGGAAGTCCTTTGCTTTGCACATGAAGCTTTTCCTTGGTTTTCAAACACAAAAGTGTCAGCTCCCAAACAGCATCTAACACCAGTGAAAGAGTCTCAGTCAAGAGTCAATGAAACTTCTCAAAGTTCATTATTGCTGTCACTAAAGCTCTGAATTAAATTATTACATGTCACAAACTTAGCAAGAAGGAAAGTAAGCAGCTCTGTCATCTCTTCAATTTCCCTTTCCCAGTTCTCGCTTTTTATGGTTAAGCTGCTTAACTCAGTTGAAACGGGTGACCAGGTTTTTACTGTTTTTTTTTTTTTTGCCCCTTTCTATGAGTCTCTTCCTTTAAAATACCCAACCTGATTTCACACTTTGTTGCAATGCTCAGGCCCGGGAGGTAGGACTGGCAGCTCAGCAGTAGCAGCTTACAGGTCATGAACAGGTGATGAAGCAGCTCCCTTAAGAATAAGTTAACTCATCACATCTGAGAACTGCTCAGCATGAGCTGATGAGGGCAGCTCACTAAGTACCTTCAGTAGGAGCTGGTATTTTGTGATCCTCTGGACAGGCTTGATTAAATAAGAAGAGATAGAGTTGGCCAGACCGTGTCTTTGCTGAATTTCCTAGAAGACAGAAAACCAGCAGTCAGTCGTGGAAAACTATTAGCCCCCTGCCAGACAGAACCACCCATAACTAATTTTAGCTCTGGATCTCTGCATTTCTCTGTTTAGTTCTTTAACTCTCTCTAAGCTCACATGCAAATAACTGTGGTTTCAGAGAGGCTGGCAATAAAGTGCAGAGTCCCCCTAAGGCCACTTAAACGGCAGGGGCTCTGTGCAAGCCATGCTAAGGCTCTGTGGAGTAAACTACACAGGCTTTGCCTTAAATATGACTTATCTGTCATGTCAGCTGGTTTCTCCTAGCTACAAAGGCTGAAAGCAGAGTCTTAGCATTCAATTCAAATGGAGTGACATTAAATTAAATTGCATGCGTAGGGTGTAATTTAGCTGTCTAAACATAAGCATCTAGTACCATTTGAGAGCCCTGCGGTAGCCGAAATACCCACATGGGAGCAACAGGTCTGACACAGCCCTGACAGACCTATGCTGCTCTGAGGTGGCATCTGGGAGACATTGCAGATGGGCACCTGGTGAGGTCTGCAAAGCACCCAGCTGCCTCCCTCCAGCTGGTCCAGTGGGAGTTAGGAGCTCCTGGAAATCCTAATGCACATATTTAGCCATCTAAAAGACTTCAAAACTCATGCCCTACAGGGGCAGGTTCTATGATGAAATAAAACAGGTTGGAATTTCTTCTGTCTCTGCCAGGCCTTCGGCGTGTCTCCCCTTGCTCCTGGCCATTAGGAAATCCTCGGTTCCTAAGGGAGCAGATGGGCAGGGAGAATGGGACTTATCTCCAGCTACTGGAGGGTAAATTTGGGGCTGTAAAGGGAAGAAGTTACAGAAGATGAAGGGGGAAGAGCTGCCAAGAACAGAGATTTTCTTTCTGTATACAGTTTGATTTTCTGCTGAGTACTAGGGAGGTTACTAGTTTTTTTAGCACCAGTGTTTATCCTTATGCTGGAATGCAAAAATAGCCCCTTTTCACACAATGTGCCAACAGATATTTTTTTTTTTTTTGTACTAGGCAAGTTTGGTTTAGAAAATAATTTCTCTGGTGCCATGAACGAGACCCAAAAGGGAAGGGAGTCTTTGTGGGGGTTTAACGGAGTTTGCATGAAGCTGAGTCATGGCTGGCTCCAAACAGGGACAGTGTCTGCAGAGCACATGGCTGAGACTCAGTTAGTAACTGCGGGAGCCCACGAGACCTCGGCCACGTCTGTGAACTTCCTGGAGCTGGCTAAATACACTTGTTTTTGTAGGATCCAAGTAATCAGTTTAGCGCTATTCCTTCCTCCCAGCTCTCTGAATAGCAGAGCATGCTCCCAGCAAGGTGTCTCCCCTTCAGGAATCTCTTGCTCTGCCAGGATGCTCCCCAGTCAGACTGTGCAGAGACAGAGTGGGTTGGTGGAGTGACAGCTGTGCCTGCTGCACAGGAACCTGCAGCAGGGAAGCAATAGCACTGCTACATGGCAATCAGACAAATACACTGCTGGAAAAGGACCTTCTCCCTGCAGCACCTCTCTCTGATCTCTGAAGTGTTGGAGTAAGATGGCAGCCTGCTAGAGTGTGTCTTGGTTGGCTTTGTAACAACTGGAGAGGTCTGAACTTGCTGTGGGTAGAGGTGGAAATTGGAGAGGTCTGCGCAGGGTACAGCACGGTAGTGCTTTCTGAAGCAGAGAGATATCTGAGGTAGCTTTTGAAGCAGCTGGCAGGTTTCAGAAGCAAGCTAGTCACTGGACTCTGCGCTCTCTGCTCTGCTTCTTATTTAAAGCAAGTTCACTATAACATGAACCATGGCTCACCGTTAGGCACAAATTTAGTTATTTCTTGGGTAGAAAAGTGTCCCAAGAGCCTGGAAGAAATGAAGGTATCTGACAGGCACCATGTGCTGGCAGTTGTGTTGCACACCAGGTGAGCAGCAGAACAGGATCAATGTGTACGTTTACATGCAATGACAGAATCTCAGAAAAACACCAAAAATAACCTCTGCGTAGGGCAGCACAGGACACTCAGAGGTCCTTGGATGGACAACATGGAGACAGGAATACTTGAATACAATTTCATACCATAAGAATTGCTGAATTTACCACGAAGCAGTGATAAAGTGCCCAGATTTTGTATCAAATGTCTGAAGAGATTCACAAATTAAGATAAGTCATCTAATTGTGTACCGTTGTTTACTAGGAGGACAAACTGCATCCTTAACTGAGCGTACAGACAAATGGCTTGCTGAGTAGATTCAGCACTAAAAACCTCATGAAATATTTAGGTTTTGTAATGCGTGACACAAATCTTTTGTGGGCAATTTCAGAAAAAAATATTATTAAGGAGAAACTGAGACCCTGCTTGTGCCCCTGCCCATTTCTTACAGGACACTCTAGCTCAGCGGAAACACTGTCCAAGAACTATCATCCATGCAGAAACACGATGCTCTACAATGCTACCAAAGCAATAAGCTTTACTGTGTTCCACTCTGTAAATGCTGGTCATGCAAATTAAAGGTGCCCTGTGGCTTCTTGAATATAACTACTGATGTTTTCCAAGATTTAAAGGAAAAAAAATATTCAAAATAGCAGAAGCATATAGATGACTGAACCAAAGTCTGCCTTTGTCCTGAGGACCAAAGCTGAGATAACAGACACTAAAATCAATTCTATCACCTCAATAATATGCTGATTTCCACCAGCCGAAGCCCTTGCAATGACCCCTGAAGCTGCAAATTTTCCATGGACTCGAATGGTTCAGACAGATTACTGGGACTACTTGTTTTCCTCTCAAAGGTGGCCTTCTATGATGGCTTATGCAATTTAAGGGCTTGTACACCTGTGATCTTCGAGCAGGCTTCTTACTACGGAGTGTTATCCTAGATAACTCACTCTTATCATCAGGGTGTTTTGGGAAATTCCAGGTTCTTCCTGGAAGAAAAGAACCAGCCATTTCCTCCATATTCCTTGGGCCAGACTGTCCCCTGTCCTGCCACTTAACCACCACAACTCCAAAATCAAGAAGGATCTACAGGTACTTTGCACTACCTTAGTCAGACTGAATGACTCCTGGAGGATTTTTTGGGGAGGGTAGCCAGCTTTCTCTTTTTGCACAGGCATCACTGGGTAGCCCAGCACAATTCCCACCAATGGAAGGAAAACATCTCCCCTTGCAAAACAGCAGATGCTGACACATGAATATTCTCTATTAAGCAACATCAGGCAGGTTTCTAGCCCATATACAGACCCAGAGTGGAAAAGCGTAGCACAACAAACGCTTTCAACCTCTGCGAAGGACACTGACAGACACCTAAGGAGGCCCAAACCCTCCACGAGTCACCAACCAGTACAAACCATTCAACAGGCTCAAGCGCCACCTCCTGGAAAATCCCTTTCAGTTCAATTCTACTTTTAGACCATTCAGCAGCAAGGCAAAAACAGGGCAAAAGGAAAAGGTGTTCATCACTTTTCTTTTGGCTCATGTGAGATTTTCAGTGTTGAATTTAATTGAAATGCTATAACCATTGGCACATACGAAACCCAGAGAAGCTGAATCATGTCGGGCAGGTTGGATCCAGCTGAGTGGTTACATTTGTACAAAGATTTTCAGTGCTTTGCAAAAGAGGTTTTAGCATTTTTCTTCAGAAAGGCAACTAATTAAAGCTATAAGCTAGCAGATAAGCATGGAAAAATGGATGAGGTTCTGAAAACCAGAGGGAAAGCTCAGTTTAAAAGTACTCAAAAACTCTAAAGATTTTTCTCAGCTTACAAAACCGGGTTTGGAGCCTGCACGTTTATCACCAGGTGTAGTGCTTGTGAGGGAAATACTTTAATTGCAGTCAAAGGAGTCCCTTACCAGCATGATGAAGCAAATGTTTAATAGGGTGGGTAAAATTCGCAGAACAGGAGGACAGACTCTTGTTTTGGACTTAGAGATTTCAGGTCATAAAATATAATGGGATCTGCTTTTCATTTTACCACTAAACCTAGAAGTAGAGAGTACATCTAAACCAGATCTTCAGAAAGGACTGGGTCCAAAAAATGCATGAAGATTCCCATAAGAATATGTGTCTCCATTAAAAATGACTTGCCACACCGATGAAGATCACACATCACATCACAGCCTATCAGTTTTCACAGCATGTGATATCTGCAGTGGAATGAAAAACCCAAATGCCAAAGCACAGAAAGGAACCCGTTGCTCAGATGTAAAGAGAAGGTGTTTCAGCTGCACTATGCATGCTGAAGGAAAATGGCAATGGATGCTTACATCAAAGAAAGTCCCTGCATGTTCCAGGATGAGCTGGCTGGAGTCAGGCTTGTTTTTGCAGTAGGTGACATACATCTGAAACTTATCTGCCTGTGAAAACAAACATCAAGGGAAAAGCAAGATAAGCTATTTCTCTGCTTGCACAGTCTTTCATTAAGGCTTACCAGGATAAATACAGGTGATAAATCCCCACCTCTCAAAGCAACATAAGAATTGCAAATTAAGAACAGAAGACTTATAGAAAATTCATACCTTACCTGAGCAGTTCTGAGGGGAATGAGGTGCACCATGGAACAGCTACGGGAGGCTTTCTTTAACAAGTGTTATAGAGGGAAGGCCTAAAACTTTAATCCAGCTATAAAATAATTTCTAAGAGCTCTAATGACATTACACAGATTGTATCCAAAGTCTGCAGGTCTCAAAACCCAGTCATGAAATGCTGGGTCTATCACCTACTTGCAGATAAAGCCAGTGTAGAAACTCTGGGCAAAAGATTCAGCTTAAACTGGCTCGAGCCAACATTTTTGACTTGAGATTGGCTCAGATTTGTGACGCCTGGCCCAAATCTGCTTTTCCTGCCTTGGTTCAGACTTTAATGGCTCAAAACTTTATGTTGTGCTGTTTCATGTTCCTAATGTGCATTGCATTTCATTTCCTAATTCATTTATTTTTAAGAGGAAATTAAAAGCATCTCTGCACTCCCCTTAGAGCAGTTTTGTTTTACTGAACTCTGGTCTCTGAGAGAGGCAGGCAAACAGAAGAGGAGGATGGCCTCCTTTTATTACTATTGCATTTTTTTATACCACGTATCAAAATAACACGACCCTACAATTGGGAAGGCAGCTTTGTATGTATGTCTGTAACCATACACACAGCTCTGGACGTGTACTATTGCTGAGATGATGTGGTAGTATCTTAAAAGTACTATGAAGATTTTGCACAGAATGATATGTAAATGTGTTCATCTTTCATAAATATGTAACATCTTCTTTGTAAATAATATTTCTGAATCCATTTAATCAATATTTGTGTCATATTTTTAAATTAAAAGCCCATTTGAAATCACCCAAACATGCTTGGTTTTTTGGTAAGTGAAAATGTTCCATAATGAATTTATTTATTTTTTATTTATAATTTAAATACTAATTCCCAGCTTTGAAATATGAATAAAGCCTTCAGAGAAAAGATGAAGATAGCTGATTTGCGTGGTAAATGTTTTGAAAAGAGCATAGCTTTCATACAGATAAATGACTGTAGCCAATTCCTGGAGCCTCCAACACCCATGAAGACTCTTAGCATCAACATTTCAAAGTCCTGTTGGAAATTATCCTGGCATTGGGTAATGGAACGAGAGAGCACAGTGGCTCAGCAATTTGACACTAATTTCTGAAGAAAAATGTTGATAAAATATGTTGTTCATGCCTTTGTAGAGGTCTTATAGCATAACTAAAATTCTCAAAGGAGGATATATTAAGATTTTAAATGTCCATTCTCCCAGGATCCTTCACAAAGAAATGAATGTCACGCCTAAACACAGATTTGTTTTGACGAAGCCCTGTTAAACAAGAACCAATAGAGGTAAAAGCTGTGCTGGTCAGTACAGGACAAGGAGAGAGGCTCTGGAAAGCTTTCACACCACTGCACAGGAGAAGAGTTAAGGGAGGGAACCCTTCACTCTGGGAGAGGTGAAGGACAAAGGAGTCATACTTCCAGATTAGCTCCTAATCTCACTTATCACTAAGGACATAACTCTTGCACCTATTCCCAGCTTGTTTTCTGTCTGTGCTGGAAGAATTAATTTGAATAAATAATGAAAAGAGGAAGCCTCATTACCCAGGTGACGAAGCAGTGGCCCACATCCTCAGGCAGTTGCTCATATTTCTCTAGTTCTTTCAGAAAAATGCTGAAAAAAAGAAGACACCGATGTAATTAGTTACAGTCAAATACCCAGGAGAAGCAGAATGACCAATGAGTTAATCACTGCTAATGATCAATACTTGTGTCTTGACTATGAGGCTAATCAAGTGTCCTGCCACTGGAAAAGTGTTTCCTTGTCAAGGTATGCTTTGCTTTTGGAGCACACTCATGCCTGACTCAACTAGAAAGGAAAAGGTAGCAATCCCTACTGAGAGTCAGTGTATTCAGGACTGCAAAATGATATTCAAGAACCAGATTATGAATCTTCAAAAAGATCTTGTGCAGTGGTTCAGAGGAAGAGCAAAATGAGAAGCCCAAAGCTGCCAGCTTTCCATCACCAAACTCAGCACACTGGACAAAGGACAACAATTTAAACAAGCTTGATACTTCACAGGTAAGTGGTAAACTCCCAAAATACAGATTTTGTAATTAACTCTCTCACAACACCTTGTACTATGAGTGACATCTCTGTTTGCAGATAGAGCCCTGAACAATGATTAGGTGGAAAGAGGAATATGAAACACAAGTTGCAGAAGCAACTGAATCAGGTTGGGGGATGTCCTTACATCACAAGCCAAAGGAGAAGATTGTGGAGGATGATGGTGGAGGCAAGGGTGGGGGGCAATTTATTTTAGCATTGCTAGAAGTTTTAGTGGGAAAAGCACGATACAGAAGAAGCAAGCTGGAGGAGGATGGGTCAGAGAAAGGACAAATGACAGCAGCAGGGAGCTGAGGGGCATGACTGAGGGTTGAAGGGGTGTTAGCTGGGAGCAGGGGAAAGTCAAAAAGGAGAGTAATCATATGTCATCAGTCAGGGTCACTAAAAAGAAGATAGAGCACTACAAAGTGAGGGGAAGTGGGAAGGCAACTGGGTGATCCTAGCATAGTTTCAAATGGGAGAATAATACTTACCTGTATGACAGGGCAATTCTTGTGGGCTGGAAGTCAATTCATCTATTACTTAAAGGCTTTTTTAATGTAATATGTAGTTTGAATCTACTATCCCAATATGCTTTGAAGCTGCTTGCACAAAAGCATGCATATGGCAGCCTCTGCTGGACCACATTTACATGTATGTGATGGCACATTTATCTGGCTGAAGCACTGAAAGTCTCCCAGAACTTCAAGAGGGAAAGGTTTTCTGATTTGTTTTTCAAACTGCTTTGGTTTTGATGTGTACCTTGAAAGATTTTGAAATTCAGACTGAACTTGTGTGATCCAGCACCCCTAAATGTCAAGTTTCTAACTGCTATTGCATTCACAGTATAGCAGGGAAACAATGCTCTCTAAGCTGATCTGATACACAGTCTGTTCTTGATAAAAGGGACTACTGTTAGTTACAGATTAAATACAGAGAGTCTCCAAGAAGTGGCAGGAAAGCTACTTATTAACCCAGCTCATGCCAACCATTCCTTTCCCCTCCACCCCATCTTCCAAGAGATCATACTTCTGACAGGCAAGCTTCTAGACTAGATCCAGTGCTGTGAGATGGACAGCATGTATAAGAGTACAAAGCATTGCGATAATATGACTTCAACATTGTTAATCAGCTGAAGGTGAAGTTTAAACTAAGATGCAATTCATTTTTGTAAAAGAAATAAAACAAGATATCAAACATTATTTTGCAAATCTGGATCAATTTCTTTACACTCCTGTGTGCATTGTTCTGTAGGTGTTCACTGTAGACACCATATAGATGTATAGGTATACACATGCCTTTGGTTTCCTTTGTCAATAAACATTAACAGAGCAGTTAGGAAAACCTACTTGTTATGGAAGTCATATATCTCCTGAATATTGCCAAAGATGATGTGTTCTTTATTAAGGATCCCAGCGGGTATTTCTTCCACTCCACTTGTCATTTCCCAAAGGTAAGTCTGGAAGACACCAGCAATTCTTAGCTTTGTGAATAAATGCAGTGAAAAAGAATAGATCTCCCTGGTTTATTGCCAAAGGCACAGGCTGGCTGACAAGAAAACTAGGTACTCTGAGATTAAACAAACAAGCTTAAAAAAAAAAAATAAATAATGTTCCAGTGTCACAGAAAGCTCTCCAGAGAAATTCGAAGTGCTGACACTCAGAAGTTGTCTGAGGAAAAAGCAGAAACATGCCAACACCACCTGTCTTTGCTGTCCAACTGATGGTGTCCAAAAACTGCAGGCAGAAACAGTTGAAAGATAAGCTGGATTTGCCACTTCAGTAGCATTAGATACATAAAAATCTCTCTCAGACTGGAGGAATGTGAAAACTGACAGACTTCACTGAAATACATTCTGCTTTTTGCCCTGAATATCACAGTCCTCTTCAGAAACACCCTGCTGTAGAACTAGGCAAGGTGTTTGACAGTGCAAATACAGCTCTTTCTCTAGCAATTGATGATCCAAAGGAATAGATTTGAATTCTTAAGAAAATGCTCCATGATTCAAAAAAGACTAGAAACCAAGAAATTTCAGGTTAACATGCAAATATATAGCTCTTTACCGAGTCCCAGGACATTGCTCTCGCTCTGCAGGGGTCAGTGCAGCTTTGTATATAAAAGCACAGTGGTTGTCCCTGGAGGTGCAGACATTTACAGCCACGCATGGGGAGCACAGGGCACGGATCTGCCCATGGGAGACAAGCTCCCTCTGCTACCCACCCAGCTCCCACCACCAGCAGGACATAGCTCTGCGGCTAGCCACCAATGGTGGTACCTCCACACAGATTCCTGTCAAGATCAGCCTCTGCAGTATAGTGAACATCACCACCACAAAGCATACCACGTCCTTCCTGAAAATACTGGAGACTTCCCAAGATGTAACTTACCTCTAAACATTCGTGTAAGTCCCTGACATAAGCCTTTTCTGTCTGAAGCAGCTCAGCCATAATGAATCTGAAAAAAAGAAAGTATTTCAGGTGTTTTGAACATCATAGGCATTTGTGCAATAAACAGAAAACAAAACATCCTCCTTGTCTTCATGAATCAGTGTACTTGTACCCTAAGCCTTCAGTTGCTTCACTTTGCACCTTTCAGGTCCATGAACGAAATACCACCTTATATGCTAGTCCCTTGTAGGACACTAGACTCCTTGTAGGGAGTGCACCCTCAGCAAGTTTGCTGATGACACCGAGCTGTGTGGTGTGGTCAACACGCTGGAGGGAAGGGATGCCATCCAGAGGGACCTTGACAGGCTTGAGAGGTGGGCATGTGAAAGCCTCATGAGGTTCAACAAGGCCAAGTGCAAGGTCCTGCACGAGTCGGTGCAATCCCAAGTACCGCTATAGGCTAGGTGGGGAATGGATTGAGAGCAGCCCCTAGGAAAAGGACTTGGGGGTATTGGTGGATGAAAGGCTCAATATGAGCTGGCAGTGTGCACTTGCAGCCCAGAAAGCCAACCGTGTCCTGGGCTGTATCAAAAGAAGTGTGAGCAGCAGGTTGAGGGAGGTGATTTTGCCCCTCTACTACACTCTTGTGAGACCCCACCTGGAGTACTGTGTCCAGTTCTGGGGGCCTCACTACAAGAAAGACATCGAGCTACTGGAAAGAGTCCAGAGNAGTACTGTTGTTGACTGTCGCAGTAAACTGTCCTTACCCCAACCCACAAGGTTTTTGCCTTTGTTTTCCTGTTCTCCTCCCCACCCTACCGTAAGCGAGCGGCCATAAAGTGCTCGGCTGGGCTTAAACCACATCACAGGACAAGGGATAATGGGTTTAAACTGAAGGAGGGCAGATTTAGATTAGAAAGAAATTCTTCACTGTTAAGAGTGCTGAGGCACTGGAACAAGTTGCCCAGAGAGGTTGTGGAGGCTCCATCCCTGGAAGTGTTTAAGACTAGGCTGGATGGGGCTTTCAGCAGCCTGGTCTAGTGGAGGGTGTCCTTGCCCATGGCAGGGGGGTTGGAACTAGATGATCTTTGAGGTTCTTTCCAACCCAAACCATTCTATGTTTCTATGATTATTTTCTAAATATGTTTTCTGTGTAAAATTCTATTAAGTTGCTTTCCTGCAACTCTGAGCTGTGATTTACTATCTACAGTGGGCATTAACAGTCAACCGATTCTCAGGATTTTGTTTCTCTCCAGGAGTAAGGACTTAAGATTCACCGACAACATTTGCACCTTCACTAACAGTCAATGGGAAGTCACCCTGGAACTTGACCTTCAGTGGCAATACAGATGGACTGGGGAGCCACCACTACTTTGAAGAGGCTTCAACTGCTTGGTATTCAACTGGAGAAAATGAGACTGCTGGGAAGCCCAGCAACCACATCTGTAGTGCCTGAGGCTGGGCATCTCAAAGTAGAAATGCCCAATGTTTTGAAAATGTGCCACAGGGAGACAAAGTGTAACCACTGTTCCCTAAAGCAGAAACAGTTTCTCATTAAGGTTATGACCTGTAGCAACAATTGCAGAGGCCTGAGAAGGATCATACATATAGATGCTTTCCAGAATATTCTCACACAAAAATTAAGACAAAATACTGTGAAATTAGACTGTTTCTAGACTTAAGTGCAACAAGCACTCTCCAAATATTTCTTCTAGTATGAAACACTTCCAGTTCTCTCAGTTGTACACCCACTGAAATTTGAACGTAAACTTCAAGTGAACTCCTGCGTCACTGAAACACAGTTAACTCCTCTGGATGTCACTGGAGTTCAGAGGATACTTAGACATATACAGATGGTTTTAATTTTTCTGTTCATTTTACTTTTCACATACAGCCAGAAAGAAATCATGACAATGAGTATCTCAATGACATCAAGGTCTAACTGAAGTCCTTGACTCACTCTTTTCCCTTTCCAAAAGTAACTTCTGATTAAAACCAAAAGACATTCAACCTGTATGTTCTGGAATTCTCTAGCCTACAAATCACAACCTGTAGACTCAATTGCTCCACAGCTGGAAGGAGTTATAGGACTGTTGGTCAGTTCTAGTCATGTAAACATCATAGAATCACTCTTAATGTGTGATGACAGACTATGAGTGTTTGGGTACATACTCTTTCTTTCTGGCTGACTTCCTTTTTTCTTCATTGGCTTCATGATTTGCATCTCGCAGCTTTACCTCCCGGTCTGAAAGACTTGCTGGAATAATATCTAGTTCTAGGTCTTTGTTATCCTAGAAAAAGTGACAGTACAGATTTTAAGTTCATTGTAACCCTACTGTTGTGCAAAATGTAGCATGTTCATGAGATCAAATGGATAAGAAGGGACAAAAGTAAGATAAAGATACCAGTGTCAGAAGTAAATTCTAAAACGAGATTTAGAAGAACTGCAGTGAGAAGGGAGAAGGTGGTAAGGTGAGGGAGAAATCTTAAAAAAATGCCAAGTATGATACTTATAATAATCTTCACTCTTATTCCTATCTAGAAATAGGTATTGATGACAAATGCCTAAATTTTACCTTGCTCCTTCACATCTAAATAGTTGTCTAGAATGGGACTTCATAAATAGTCTGATAAAGCAGGAAATACCATGCCATGGAAATACCTTTCCAGACTGCGGTTAGCAACTTTGTGTAAACCAGAGACCCTACAAGGAACAGTACATTTAAGGTACCTTGAGGGTGTGAGGGAATTTTTTTCCTCTTTCTTTGATACGTAATTTTGAAGGATGGTTGACTGAAATGTTTTTAAGTGTTTCTGCTTCGGGCACTCCCCCTTAATACTGTAGCCAGGGAATAGCAGGAGGTTCTAATTTTTGTTTATCTTGTGTTGCTCTATTTCAATCACCTAAAAGAGCTCAGAGATAAGGTTGGGATCATTTTTTTTGGTTAGTTAAAGGATGAGAGAATGGAAACTTACAGTCAAAGACTGAGTTTGTTTCAAAATAATGGTGTGGGAGCAGATTTATGGCTTATGCTAAAATTAACACAGACTTTTATTCAAATAATGTGTTTCCCCTCCTTCCCAGTAGCTGTATTATCTCCTGGAGAATGATGCAAACATTTTTTAGAAAGTCTTTCTGATCTTCATCTGTGTCCTCCTTATATCACTGATCTGCCACAAAAATACTTTTTCTCTTCAGAAACAGTTCTGAGCTTGGCTAGATAGGTTGGCTAGGTTTTCAATGTTTCTAATGGACACACGATAACCTGCAGCATTCATACCATGGCCTTCACTTCCCTCTATGACTTTCAGCTTTGGTATAAAACCCCAGCAGGACATGAACTTAAAGTACCTCTGTATTGATTCCAAGGGCTTTTTCCAGGGAGTAGCGGTATTTCCCCATCCTGAGAGAGAAGTCACGGTAGCGTTTGTCAACGGTGGTGACCCACTTCCTAATTTCAGTGGCGTGTATATGTCCTTTTTCTACAAAGCTGTCAGCCAGCTGGATGAGGAGCTTCACTTTCTCCTTTGTTTGCTGCCCAAAATATGGTCCTTGGTTATGTTGCATTACCATTTCCTTTGCTTTTAATTCACACAGCAGTCAGAAGCAGCTCACAATTTTTTGTACATTATTAAAGAGTGTCTGTACTTCATCTTATACAGAATCAGATGCTTTAAACTTTGCCCAGTAAAACATGAAAGGAATGACATTTTTATAAGGACACTTAGGAAGCTGCAGGAGATAGAAAAAGTCCAGGTTTTGAAACCACACACACACAAACACATAAGGAAAACATATTGGAAGTTAGACATGCCTCCTTCCCCTAACCAAAAACTTATTTTTTGTGAGCCTTGGAGTAGAAGACAGGATTTAAAAAATCACACTTTATAAAATACACCAAGGTACTCTGAATCCATACCTAGGTGGTTCTACAGACCTGTGTAGACAGGTCATTAATACACCACATATCAGTCCAGGAAATGAGTTTGAGTCACTACTACTCTGTTTCAGAAACAAACAGAATTTAAATCCAAAATCCTGGTCTACTATAAGATCTCCCGTCAATATTTTAGCTCCAGTTAGTGCATTACAAACTAAAAGATGCCTGAATTGCAAAACGTACACTGAGACCCCAAAATTTCCAGAAGTCTTTTCTATTCCACTTGGGCTCTGACTGCCCCTTAGTCACTATGGTTTTCCATGCTGAGGAACTTTGTGCAAATCTGGCACAAAAGAGCTAGTTAAATTTTAGCTTAGATTCCAAATCTATCCTAGGAACTGAAGGTGCCTGGATCCTATGTCGAGCCAACTCAAGTACAAAATGCTTATAAAAACTGAGATATCAACTGTACAGACTGCACTCCAGCTGTAACACACATGTTACTCCTCAAAAGCAAAAGAAGAATCAGTTGTAACCCTGGAGGTACTGGCAAGCTGCTTTTCAGAGATGGGGAGAACTTTCCGCTCTGTCTGAAGTGAGACATGCTATCAGGTACTTGACATCATCAGCAATCTGGCCACAAACGGACAAATGCATGTCAGACCAAAAACCAGCTAGCAGATTTCAAACACAAAACTAAATTCAAGAAATTTCACTAGCAAAATAAACTAACATCTGAATCAGAGATCATCTTAACAAATAATTGAGTACTTAAGCAAGGCTAGGTATGGAGAAGTAAAAATCTGACTTCCTATTATATTTAAAGGGTGTTTCATTCCCAAAAGCTACTGGTGGTTTTGCTTTCCAAACAATTGGTTTGGCCAGAAAGTTATTTGGATCAGGAAGGTTTTCACATACAGCTTAACTTGAGAATAACATCAGTCTGGGGGTGACGTGCATTTACCAGATTGCACATGGCATTGAAAATATTCTAGGTCAGCAGTAGGAAAGTGATTTACTAGAGCCCTAGCGAGCAAGATCAGATGCGTCAATGTAAGGAACAGCCAGCAATGGTCAATAAGAAACAAGATATAAAACTCAATCCTAGTCTAAGTCAAGAGTAGAAATAGTTTGGAAACTTCAGGACAAATCAGGATTATTCTCACCAAAATTAAATTATAAACCGGAACATGGTTTCAGGTGGACTGATTATGGGTGGTTAGAGGCCAGGAGCACTGTTAAAGGAATGTTGTACGGGTTCTGTCTGATTAAATTAACTTCCATCCACCGCTACTTATCTCCCATTTTCACAAACATGCAAGCTAAGGAAAAAGGAAGGGGAGAAGAACACCACAAAGCCTGTGATTCAAACCCATGCAAGTATGGACAGCCTAATGAGGAATTTAAGGATTACAGAAGATCAATTTCAGGACACAGCGAAATGAAGCTACATAATACCAAAGCCACAGTTTTGCTGCAGTCCAACTTTGCAATTTAGATCCTTATCAGTGACTGTTAATACCCTTGTGGATTCACTGTCTGTGAATTACCTATGGTTTGAATTAATTTGTCTGAAGCAGATCCAATCACCATTCCTCTGTAAACCCCACCAGATTTCTCAGAATTGCTCCATATAAATTAATAGATTCTTGGTAATGCAGCTTTGTATTAAAAAATGTTCACCCTGGAGTTTACAAACCCATTTATTTAAAGTATTTGGTTGGGATCAGCAGATTATTTCTAATGAGATAAATGATCATCTGTGATCAACCCAGCTGGAATTAATGAAACAAATTGTGGTTGTAATGACAGAAGAAAGAAACAGGGAATCCACGATGACCTTGGATATGTTCAGATCAATTAGTTACTCTATACCATTCTTGTATGATTGCTTAAGGACAGAATTGGGGTACGTCTCATTAGGCTGTTGTGGACTTTCTCTTAAATGCTCCTTAACCGGTACAGACCAAGAGGGACAAAACCTCCTTTTTGTCCCTCTGTCTTGCTAAAAATGAAAGATATCAGTTCTCAAAAGACATTTATCTTCTGGGCTAGGAAAGTCAGGAGAAAAATACAAAATCAAGTGAATACTATTACAGAGATTTAAGGTATTGAAGCAAGATCATAAGCATAGACTAAGGCAGATGCCATAATTAGATTAAAGTCACTGTTTACCTTGGCAGGTACTCTGAATTCCCCATATTCCTTCAGGAGTTCCTGAGTTTCTTCTGCTGATTCCCCTGTGGAGTTGTGAGTAGAGAGGTAATATTCGCCTGTTTCTTGGATCCAGTCTAAGGCCTGCGAATGTCAAAAACAACCAAAGGAAAAACAAAACAAACAGTCTTTGTATTTCAAGAACTAATCCTCTGACAAAAAAAATCTGCCAAATAAAAGATATCAAATCTATTGGGACTTAATACTGTGTATACTAAAACACTTTATAGGAACACATAAAAAGAATACAATAATCAAAGCAGGTGGGAGAGGATACAAAAGGTGCTGTATGTTTCCTGGGAGAAAAAGGAATGTAGGGAATTCTACCTATACACAGATAAATCTGCATGCAGGGAAAGCAGTTTTCTGATTCAGTAATAGCTCAATAAAACAAGTGTGTTCTTATTTTTATTCTGAAATAAAGGAACAAATCCAGAAATTAATCTGACCTGGCAAAAATACTGAGTTTTGTTGTCGTGTTTTGGAATTTTCTTAAATTGTTTTAAAAAAAATAATCTACATTTGCCAAATTTTCAAATGTTATAGTTTTTAAATACGACTTGAGATGCAACAGGAACGCCACAAAGAGGCATTACACAGATACAAGAAATATTTACACACTGCCAGGACAGACAGACAAAGTGGGGTTTTTACACTACCTGCTTGGCACTGCGCTCAAAGACAACATATTGTTGGCACTGATCTAATCTCCGCTTCTTCAGGGTCCAGAAGTGAAGGACTCTGTTCTCCCTCTGCAGCAGCTCACTCAGAATGGCTGTAGGGCAAAGGAAAATGTCTGCATGATCAGTGATTCTGTGAGTACATACAGAAATAAGCCATAAAAAGATGAATTTACTCACTCTATCTGGACTGCCCTGCCAAGAGCAGAGCCCCTGAGACTGTACTTCTTAAAAACAAGCATTGATTCAACGCGGTTGCTTAAAAAAACACCAAAAAACAAAAAAATTGCAGTTGCAGGGTTATCCAGTAAAGGAGAAGATGCTAGAACAGAGTTTGGGATTTACCCTAGTAAATACACTGGGGTACACGATTTCTAGTCCTTTTGTCCTCTTCTGTTGCTTATTTCAGGCGTCTACTACTGGTTGACATAGGAGAAGTTGCCCTTTTACTGCCTTGTCAGTTGCTCTGGCCACAGGCTACCCAGCACACGGCACCAAAGCCTACTGTCCCATGCAGAGCTCTGGTCACGACTGAATTTAATTCAGACCTGAGCTCCCCGTTTGACATACCTGGTAAGGTTTCTTATACAGCCGTGCTGCCTGGTGACCCTCTGTGTGCAGTTATTGCTGGGCTATGATTTTGGGTTGAGGCCTGGTATTGGTCTTTAAAACTGTTTTCTGTGTGACGGGGATGCAACAAACACCCTGGTTCAGAACCAGACTGGCAGGAGACCTGCTGCTCCTTGGAGTCTAGGACATACGTGTTCTCCTTCAAAACCCAAGTGCTCAGCCAGACTGTATCAACTTGATAAATGGGTGCGATTTAACTCTTTAAAAAGTACCATGAGTTTAACTGAAAATGCTACATACAGAGAGAGTACAAGAGATTTACACTATATAACTAACATAAACCTTAGTTAAACCTGAGATTGGCTAATTAAACCGAGCTCAGTCATGTGTAGCCGGCAGTGGCGTGGCTCTTCCCAGCCATGGCTGGGTATGGAGCTCAGGTAGCTACCTCAGCAGGTGAGGCATGGCAGCCCCTCCTGCCCTTCTTCTCAGAGCAGAGCATCCACGAGAGGGAGCTTAGGCACACGCAGCCTGGGCAGCAGCCACACTCTTTTATATTAAAACATTCAATCTGGCTTCTCAACCACTTACAGTGACTTATGATCATTTCCAGCACCTGTTAATAACCTCTCTCACCCTAAGCCCTTTCTGAATGTACTGATATTCATCGCTTTTGCATCCAGATCGGTGGCAGCAAACAGATGTGGATCTATCCCTCTCCATTTACAAGTGTGACTCTGATTATGGTAAAAAAAATGGTAATACTTCAGTTAATTGCAAAACCTAGCCCAGTCCCCGCTGCGGGAACTTTGTCTGAATGACAATATGAACTTGGAGCTTGTCACGGGTGCTCTAGGTCAGGTCTCTGCACAGTTTATGCCAAATAAAACTAATTTTGTTCTGTACTAATGAATGCTTTGGAAGCAGAGTTAAGTATCCTACTAAATAGTGCTTTTATTCTAAACTAAAGTGTCCACTTCAAAGACTTTATGTGAATAGACTCAGCAAGCATAAGAATTACACCTTTGGCTTAGAAAAAGACTAATACACAAGGTGACTTTTCTGTAAGTAATTTCAAACAAGCTCAGTGAGGTACACTCACAAGCTTATATCAGATGCATGTTTAAGGGCTTGCCGAGTCAGGATTTAATTAATTTTCCCATGATTTTCAACTGTAGGGAACAAAAGTACACAACAACAAGCATTTGACACAATAGCAGGGGAAAGTTGAACGAAGTCATGTTAACATTGCAGAACTGGTACTGAAAGAAAGGAAGGAAAATAATCACTTCAGTAGCACCATTTTCACCTTCTGTGTATAACCAAAGTTCCCATCCCTCTCACAGATATAATGACTGCATTGCTTTTAACCTGTATCTGTCTGCAGCTTGTAAGAAAGCCAATCATAATAAGAAAAAATGGTTTATTTCTGCAGAATCACTTTGTTCATTCTTATCAGTACTTTGCAGCCAGGGAGTGGAAACATTTCAAACATCTCAGATGTATCACCTGATTGTAAATGGTGCTCTTTTGACCAAAAAAAAGTAACTACAGGCAGATACTTTTGCTGGTGATTGTTTGATGTAGCAGGACATCAGACAGGATTCCAGGGACAAAAAAAAGAGCAGATCCATCCTAGGGACAAACAAGTTCGGGGTTTCTTTTTTTCCAGTGCTCAGCAGCAATAGGATGCATCTAGACCTTATATTTGATATGTGTTTATTTGTTTATGCATTTTTTAGATATTAAGGCAAAAGAGTGTCTGATCACCTCAGGTGACAAGCAAACAATGGGGGATGGCACAGGGTCACTCCCATGGACTCTCCTGACAAGAGAAGCCAGCCAGAGCCCATGTTTCAAACCCCTTTCCTTTCTCATGCCTAGCAGAGGAGGGATCACTTTCTGAGAGACCTCACTACCATTGCTAAAGGCATCAGGCACATGTACGATTTTAGTGACAGCAGATGGCAAAACTTCAGGCGCCTTCTCAGCACGTTCACAGACTTTAGCATGACCACACAGCAGAGGGGGACACAAACAAAACCTTCAATGCTCTCATTGCACCAGGGCACCAACCTTTTACTTGCTGCTCGGGCCCCCTTGTATGGCTTGCTACTCCGGGCATGCTGACATTGTTCCGGTGGATGTACTTGAGGAATACCTCAGCGTTCCTTCGTGCCAGCGTACAGGCCTAAGAAAAACAGCCCCCACCAAAAAGAATCAGTAAAGATGAGCAAAGAAAGCAAAGGGGACCCAAGGGAGTTCTCTGTTCATTTTGCAGGGAGAAGTTCTCTTTCATATGGGAACATGAGAGCTTCAGCTGAGAATCAATAAACTCAGCTAATAAACTAACAGCCTCATAAGTGTATTAAACACATGAGTCATTTTAAATATAGTGGCTGACTTTATACATTAAGGCAAATTAATAACAGTAATAAAACAACTGGTTGTAAAGAGCTAGTGCATCATATATTTTCAATCTAACCAAACTAACCCATCTCTCAAGAAAAGTACTCATTGTTTCAAAAAATGTACCATCTAGAAGCATAATTTCTAAAGCCTCGCCTGCAAGCATAGTTTCATGCTGCATGTCAGTTTTAGTGGAAGGTGGGAGGTCTGGCAATTGACTTGTCAGTCTGTCACCTCCACAGTTCTTATGAAGCAGCACCTGGTAGGCAGGAGGAAACCTCTGTCCCCATCCTGGTGCTGCCTTGCAGACACACAATTGCTTCAGTCATTAGCAGTTCTTCAGTTATTGGCTTGGAGGACAGAATTTGAAATGCTGGATGGTTTGTATAAGCCAACACCTGTCATTTATAATGCTCATCATACGCAATTTTGAGAATTTGAGCTTTGAACCAGCACAACTAACATCCTCCAAGTGCAATGCCAATACCACCTAATTTGTCCTGATGACATCTCTATGAGATATGCATTGATGATAATGGTTATTAACCATACTAAACAGTGTGAATCTGGCCTAGGGCTTATACAGCCAGCCAGCAGCTGAACTGGAATTACACCTCAGAGCCTCCTCTCAAACTCACCAACACTGCTCTGAATTGACTACTTAACGGGGAGTTTTTCTGATTTATTAGAGAACTAAAATGAGACCTTGAGAAAAGCCTCCTTCTGTTCCAGATGTTTGCTGATCAGAGGGATGACGTGATCTATCTCAGCTGCCGGTCCAAGTTTATCTCGACCTCCACACCAGTCTTCATCCCGTCTGTATTCTTGCTCCAAGCTCTCTAATACGCTGCACACCTGAAACACGCCCACAGCACAACAATTAAGTTATCTACAATCACAATCAGGAGTAACACATTCAGTAAAGTCTATGACCAATAACATTTCAAATCTAAATGTTTTGGACTACGGGCCGTGGGTATGAAACAGGCCCTGGACAGAATGATCTAGTAGTTCTTCTTACCCCTAGGGATCTCTACTGTTTGGGATGCAATTTGTCTGGTTTAAGGGTGATAAACCCTTCTTCTCTTCCAATGGATAATTGGGGGGATGCTCAAAAGGTTGAATCAAGGCAGGGGTCACTGTTGGCCCCAGTGGATCATTCAGGAAACAATCCCTAGTCTGGAAGGGTGCTTTAGATGTGTTTAAATCCCACTGAAGTCAAGAGACTTAGCACATACTTAAAGAAAAACACATGCTTAAAAACTTTCCTGAAACAAAGTCTGAAGCTGGAACTAATTCTCTTCAGCTGCATGTTAGCTGCTCCCTATACAGCTTTTGTAAAGACTGATGGAAAGCAATAGACATTAAATCAGTGTTGCAGCCTAGGTGGATGCAGGTGTTCCTCTGCACAGGGCTTACACAAGTATCTTCTATCTTGGTAGAATAACGGGAATGACATAAATAAACCAACACAGTCTGGAAATTGTGTGTGCAGTGGCCTTGGACAAGGCTGAATCTTTTGTGCTGCAGAAAATGACTCTTAGTGGCCTGTGCAGACACTGAAAAAACTGCAAAAGTTTTCAGGACCATTTGGAACTTTCTTCTTCTCTCCCAGAGGGCTCTTCCTACACACTCCACTGCTGAGATTACTCAAGATCCAGTCAGTCATTGCTGGAGGTCCAGCTAACCATGTTCACCCTTTTCTTGCTCACTTCTGCAACTTTTATATGAAGACAGTTACAATTCAGAGAACATTACATGCTCAAGAGTATAGTCTTGAAGAGACTCCAGCATCACCCGCCAATCCTCCCCATTATCACAGGCCATTTTCATATAACTCCATTGGTGTACACATCAAACTCAGTTTTAAAACTGGTGAACTGATCAACTTATTCTACTGCCAGGCTGTTCAAGGGCTTTATGCATTTGACAATCTGAAATCATCTTGCTTGGATGCAAACCAGCATTCACCCTCAAACATTTATGGGAGAGCAAATGCCCCATGTGTTATTCAGGCACAGAAAAGCATTTCCATTTTAATTCTTAATTCTTGAAAACTTTGGTACTCTATTGGACTTTGGTGGCTTAAAAAATGAAAGTAGATGGACTGCCTGGGGTCCACATCTTTTCAGAAAGGATGGTCCCTGCACATTCAAGTATAATCTCTCTGTTAAGACAATGAGAGAAATTAATATAACGTGGGCTGTCAATGAAGTTAGAGAGAAATTGGGCTATTGGAAAGCCAGAGCTCCACCAGTTATATCAAGAACAGCATGCTTGGGGAAGACAGACATGAAAAAGTTTGGCTGGTGCTGACAGTCCCTCCACCCCTCTAGCCACTTTTTCTAGAGACTCATAGAATTCAGGTTCCAGTAAATTACTCAATCCACTCTCATCCAGTCAGGGAGCAGACCATTAAGGACCATAGATCAGTCATGCAGCCCAAGAGAAGATGACAGACTACATGCAGCAGTGAGTTTAAGAGCATTCAAAGACTGAATGATCTTCATCCTAAACATTTGCTGAATAGACACAACTAATGAATGAACTGGTGGGCACTGAGTATGCTTGTGTATAACTTGGAAACAGGAAGAGAGACTGAATTGATAAATTACTGGCTATGCGTATTTTGGCCAGCACATTTGACTGTCTAAAGCACTAATGAATCCCTTAATGGTTTTCATTTCTCACAATCCTCCACCAGCAGTAATTCATTTCAATCTTGAACACATCAGGGACTGTAAATCTATTTGAAACTCTTCACAGTGAAAGACATAACGAATGAATTCATCTTAAACAATCTTAAAAATGCATTAAACAAATGACACCAAAAAGTGGCCCAAGGATAATCTACAGCCTTGATGTTAAGGAAAAAATAATCTTTTTCCATAATGATATATTTACTTGTGCTAAAAAACTTCCCATGTCTGGTTCTCTAATTGAGGAACTAACTGTGTGATAACAACAATAGAAAATTTAATGGAAATCACTGATGCCTTTTGTATAAAACCACTGGTTCCTGCAATGTCCATGCTAACACGTACTGTCTGGCTGCAGTAATCAGCCTTGCATCAGGGAAGGCTATTTGAGTATCCACACCATGACACTAATTCTCACCAACTACAATACAAATGGCACCTGTTTGTGCAAGGGATGAATAATCCCACCGTACCAGCAGCCAACTGGAACGTGCTTTGCAATTCATGGACACCTGGAATGAAGTAAAGTTGTATAATGGTTACTGCTGTAATTACCTGTGTTGCAGATGGATTTAAGAGAAAACCCTTCATATCTTGGCATCTTTTTTGGAATGGTGGTGTTTAACTACTAGTGAAAACACTGGCTAGTACTGCTCACAGAGTAACATGCAATTAATTGCAAGCAGTTCTCAAGGAAAACTAACTCTGATATCATGAGAACTTGAAATTGGTGAGATTTCAGAAATTCTTACCATTGGGAAAGGGGACAAATAAAAAAAAACCTTCAAGAATTACACCACTTCACAGAAAACTTTAAGATAAATGTTATTGCAAACTGTTGCCTTTTTTTTGTTTATTTGGTTTTGGAGGGTTTTTTGTTACAATACTTGTCAGAGAAACAATTTTGACTACTTCAAACTTTGTTTTCCATGTGTGGCTTAGCATTGCCATGCCAAGGGAGCAAATGTCCTTTCAGTTAATTTTGCCAGTGCTGTGAGAACCTTTGCTGGCAGACAACCCTCTGCACTCAGGGTCAGAGTAGAAAACCCACACCTACCAGTACTGCTACATCATGGAGTGCGCTTACCTTGGTGTTTCCCAGCTGGGAGTCACCTCAGGGCTCAAGATGGGCTCCATTCAGGTGACACAAAGGTTTATATGCTCTAATGTGTGGATGGAAACATGCAAACACATGTAAAAAGACAAAGGGCAGCTTTCAAGGGCAAGCAGGGCTCACCGAAGCAACATTCTTCCTACTTTTGGGATTACTCAAGGAAAAGGGAGAAGAAGGAGCACAGCTGCTTAGTGGTATTAGCAGAGCAGGTATTTGGAACAGTTCAACACTCTAGAATAGTGGAGAGGCTGCACCTTCACAAGGCTGCACCTTGGAGAGGCTGATCTTGGTGAGAGGCAAGACCTTCGCACTATATGCTGGGAGCCAAGTCCCAGGCTGTAGCAATGTGCTATGATACCGATATGATACTCACCTGCTCAGAGGTTTTATAGAAGGCCACCGAGGCATTGACAAGTTTGAGCCTGTCCTCCATCTTCAGCATCAGCTGCTGCCAGTGCAGGGCCACCTTTTCGGCACACTCTCTGATAGCATCTGCGTCATAATGCCCAGCCTGTAGCAGCACTTCAGCTTTCTGCTGAACCTGCAGGGCACTCTGGTGTGTCTTCTGTAAGGAAGTGGCATGAAAGAGGGACTGTGTATGAGGGGAGGAAAGAGATGTTGTATAGATGTGCCAGATGTATGGTAGAAAGGTGAAGCGAAGTGTGAGCATGGAGATGTGAGAGAGTGAAACATTTTCAGAGTTATCTTCAGCTAACAATTACTTCTGCAAAGCATTTTAGTTTCAATTATTCACACACATTTGCAACATGTTATTAAACTTGGGACAAGCAAGCACTGGCTAAGAGGGGTGAGCTCCACTGATCAGCTGCTGCCCCTTGGGCAACCACCCAGCATGGGGTTCCCAGTGGGTCCATTCTGACAACCCCAGTGCAGGCAGCTGTCGTGCTGAGCTCCCACCCAGCCCGTACTCAGCGCTGCCTGAAGCCCACACAATCTGTAGATACAAAAGCAAACACCAAAGACTTGGCAAACTATGGGCCTAATCGCCCTAATTTGACTCTTGCCAGGCAGCTTGCTGGCATCAGCAGCTTTACTCATGTGTATAACTGTCCTGTCTGCAGGATACAAACATCAACCCCAGAAGACATGAGGATGCCTTACTAAATGGCATGAACTATATCACAAATATCAGCCCCTACCCTTTGTGAAAGTCATTTCACTCATACTGGAGCTACACTCTACACTGTACTACCTTTAAGGACAGAGCTCTGGGGAGTCAAGGCATTTTCTCCACTGTTCCCCAATTTACTCAGCAGCGACTTTACAGGCAGGACTGCACTATCTGCCCCATTCCCCAGCCTACAGCAGCTCCTCTCAGAGTAACCAAGTGGTGGTTACACCTTCCTCTGTGGGTTACCAAGAGGAAAATAGACCCTGGCCCTTCGCAGCCTCCTGAGTAACTCTGTTCAGGAACACTTTAGTCCAATATTTGAGTTTAATCTTCTGAACAGAAGCCTTAAAATCTCCCAAAGACTCCTCTGTTCTGCATCCCATTTGTAACTGCTGCTGACAAATTCTCATGTGATACTTTTATGATCAAATCCTTGAACCTGGAAAGAAGCTTGAAATCATCTGGTAATACACTGATGAATAATGCAATGTAGAGAAAGCTATTAGCAAAAAAAGGATTAATACTTGGCAGAAATATTTAGGAAGATGTTCAAGAACAACTGGTTAAATTTAATATCCAGCTGCTTTACTGATGTTAGAGTCGTAATACTTGTTTTAAAAAGACTTTAAAGGATTTCAACTGAAAATCAATTCCACATCTAGAATGCCTTTAGAGAACAGTCTGCCCTGTGTACTTTGCTGATCTCTTCCCCATATTGAGCTTTAAACACTTTAAATATTTAATCTAGTGTTTTCTCCCTTTGAAAACTTACTTTCCCCTTACTGTGGCGTAACCCTCTTCTCCCTCTGTGCTTTGCATTTACCGACAAACACAAGCACCTCCCCAATGGCAGCACGCTGCCATAACACAGCCAGTTGGTGTCTTGTTCCTCACTGCTGTCTGGTGGCTGTCTGTCTGCCAAGATGTGGTCAGCACAGCTTAGTACCAGCCGCCTCATACAGAAGTGATAGAAAACTTCTTCCTTTTCCCTTAGGAGCTGCAACAGCTGCTCCTTCCTCAGTGTGAGTGGAGCTGTATCAAGATAGGTCATTAGGCGAGATTTAAACTCTATAATGACTAGCAATGCTATAATGTTGCGTATTTAAAGTTTGCCAGAAGACATAAAGACACTTTCCCCCCCCCACTAAATCAGGCATCTCTTCAGATCTCCATTATGGAAATATTATTTTCATAGTTTAAAGTTTGGTTTAGTTCTGGTTATTTTCAAATATATATAAACCACAGAAAAGCATTTTCCAACTTGTTCTTTGTTCTGTAAAAAGGTAACAATTAAGATAATCTGGGAAGCACATACATCTTGTTAAGCAGGAACAGGAGGAAAGCAATGGACGCCCTTTCTTGCAGCCAGAGCGAGCACATCCTGTGAGGGTAGGGCTTGTTCATAATGACAAAGATATAGAAAGTACTGAGCTGAACTACGAGTCCTGTAGTGCCCTACTCAGGGGAGTCCATATCCCTCCACTACCTTCTCATTCAAAGGAAAGCAGCTCGCAGGAGGTGCTGTTCCTCTTGCTATGTCCTGGCCCCATGAGTGAGGCAAATGAGTTGGCTCACAACTAGTTTTCAAGGGCCAGGTCAAAGATGTGACACTGCAGGGGTAAAAGCTCTGTTTAGCAGGCAACTCTTAAAAATTGTCCCTCTTGCCTCTTCTTCAAAAGTAAAGTTATTTGAAAATGTGGGTTTGAATGAATGTCTCTTCTGCTGTCAACAAAAGGAGAGCTGAATGAAACAAAGGTTTCATATGAGAGCATTATCCAGTAACAAAGATATTCATAAATGAATGCTGTGAAATGATCTGCAAATTGTGGATGTGGGAAGAAACTGACTTCACAAACTTTTCCCACTTTCAGAGAGCTTTGTAAATGTTAATCTTCTTAATTTTTTACCATAGAAATTATCAGGAGATGCATGAGTGTCATTTTCATGAATGGAAACGTTGATATCTGACAGCAGAAGAACTAGCTGCAGATGATAAAATAATTTATTTCACTATTAAACTCTGAGTGCATTACAAATTTAACAATTAAGTTGATTTTCTAAAATTTTTTATTCCTTCAAGCAAGCAAGGATTGATGTCGAAGAGATAACCTTTGGTATGATGTTCACCTGGGAAGGAGAAACAACTTATTGGCATTACCTCTATGGCCAGCTGAAACTGCTCGTGTTCCCGCTGGAGCTGCTCAGCTTCAGAGAGGGAGCTTGCATTGACAAGGCTTGCATTCAGCATTGATTCACCATTCCTGATCCAGCCAAGCACCTGTAAAGAAAGGATGTGCTTATGGAAAGGCTGCTTCAGTACAAGGGTCACCACTCAGGAAACTCTTCAGCCTGGCTGACGAAAAGGCACTTTGCCCAGTGTGGGCTCAGGTGAATCAGGGAGCAGAAAGAAATCCTAGGATAAGGACTGAATGACATAAATTTTTAGAGGGCAAAGATCTTATCGAAGAAGCTATTGCTTGAAAAATTAAACTCCCAATGTATCTATATGAATGTGTGGATAGCAAAGAGCTTTCCTTTCCAAGGTTTGATCCCAAAAATTCATGTTCCCCTTTGCAAATACCCCAGGGCAAAACCACAAAGCATAATGAGGGAGATTTAAAATTAAACATAAAGATCTCGTTTCTTTTTCAAATTTCCAACTGGAATCAGAGACCTCGTGACTCTTTTCTGCTCCACTTGCCTATGTTTCTTTCATACAAAAGTCAGATCTTAGGGGTGAGGAGGGAGAAGACACAGTTGGTTTCATCTGACATGAAGTTAAGATGCAGTCGGAGTTTCCACCTGCATGCAGAGCTAGGAAGAAATCCCAGGTCTTGCATTTTATATTTAGTAAAGAGGCTTTACTTCCTGGATATATAGATTATTTGTAGACATGTAACCCATGCTGTACTGACTGCAGAATCAAATCCTAAATATACATAATTAATCTATCAAGCTTGTATTTATTCATTTAAGCAGCAACATTTTCTGCTATTTTAAGACACATGTTTGGAAAATTAGCACCAGAACACACGTGCAAGTTCTTTGTAGTGTTGTCTCAAAGCCTATTTTCTACCTGTGTGGGTGTCAAATTATTCCAATAAAGCCAGAAAGTTGCTGAATTCAATTCACAGATGCACAGGAAATCCTGACTGCCCAGTCACTGCCCTATATTTAGCTCGTGATTTACAAAGCTCCAAAATTGACTTTGCTGCAATATTCTACATAGTAATTTCCCTTTTGTGCAATCATTTTCACCAAGTGATCCATTAAATTGTCTGAAAGAAATGGGGATTTTCTGTTGTTTTGGTTTTTATCCCTACATCATGTATCACCCTAGTTATAGACATTCAGTTTCCTGTAGGGTAGGAAAATGAGTTTTCCCTAGGAGAAAGAAAAAGGAGCCATCTACACGTGTAGCTGACCCTAATTTGTAGAAAATTACATTCTGCTCAGTACAACAGTGTGGAAGATTTCATTTGTCAGCTTTCTCTCTTTCATCAGCAGGTGTTATTGTTCCTGTGGGAAATGCAACAAAGATTTAAAGGAAAAGAAATCGGGTTATCATATGGCAATCTTTTTGGCTGGCATTTTCTATAATCCATCAGACAAGAAAGCTGCATTATTACCGACTACATGGTACCAAATGCTGACGTTAACCAAAGGATCACTGTATCTGGGAAAGACTTGAAGGGAGGACATCATGAAGTAAGACATGCTTTCACATTTCGTATACCGTGATATACCCTGGCTTGGGCCAGTTAGAGTGTAGAAAATACTGGGTATGTATGCTAGAAATGCAGCAGCTTTTTTTTAATTTATTTTAATTTTTTTTTTAAACAATAAAATCAGGGCATGACAGGGTCCTCTTGGAAACAGCTTTCATTTGAGCTGAAATTTTCAAAACCTGCCACAGAGGTTTTGATGCAGATTTCATACAAATATCTGTCTCTCTAAATAGTAAAATAATAATAATAATAATAATAATAATAATAATAATAATAATAATAATAATAAATCACCAGAAACCTCAGTCTTAGCAACTCGATTAGTGAAAACCTCATAGGCAACAAAGTTGAGTAAAAAGGAAGAGGGGCCATATACTGAAAGCAGCCAGGTTTCCTCGAGTGTTAATGACACATGTGCATCCCTCTGTACAACTGTCTCATTGACTCAAAAATATTCAGGGTAAAGCAGTTCGGGTCAGGCTCTGATGGACTACATCTTGTCACTAAAGCTTACAGTGCTCTTCTTGGTCAAGGCTGCTGTCAGCTCTGAGTTGCGTCGCCCTCTCCTTCCCCCCGAGTGTGAGTTTAGGCATTCACTGTGGGGCTCCTACACCCCCCCTTCCAAGCCCAGCAAGCACCCAAGCACTAGCACTTTGTTTGGAAGAACTTAAATAATTACCCCATTCTGCTTCCAAAAGTCCACCACTTAAATGTCAGGGCTTCACCTGGGATGGGATCCCCTTTCTCCATAGTAATGTTTTCCTCTTAGGTTTTTTTTCCTCCTTTTATGTGTGTGTCACTCGCATACAGCAAGAAAATTTCAGTTGCATACCCAAAACTTCTTAAGTGTAAGTGAAAAATCCAGTCACCTACAGAGCCTTTCATTGTGTCTCTGGTTTGGGAGTAGACTCTGAAATGGTTGGAAGAGAGCATTTACACATTTGTATCTGGTTTACAAGACCTGTTCACAAATTGACTCCGACTTAGATGGTGCTTAATACCTTTCCATTACAATATGTATAGAAGCTGGTAATAGAGCACCAAGACACTTCTCTGATCATTTCCTGCATTAATAGATTCACCATTATCTGGCAATATGCAGACAGGCCAACAGCAAAAGATGGCTTTAAACAGACATTTCCTACAAATTACAGATTTTATCAACTTTGTAGAAGCAGTGATTAAATATTTCTGGAGTTAAATAAATCTCCAAAGACTCTCTTAAAAAGCCTAACCATTTTTTTTTTTTTATGATAGAGAAGCAGACATACACTGGCAGCCTCATAGATAAGAGCCACTTGCCACTGGAGAACAATTTCACTGCAAGGCATGGGTTGCCTAACACAGCAACGACCACAGTTCTGAACCAACCCCCACCTTTGACTCCAATTTGCTTAAAACAGGCTACACTTCTGTATATGGCTCCTCTGTAATTAAATAATAGTACCAAATTCTTCTAAAATTCATACCCCGAAACTCTGCCATCTTCACCAAGCACAGAATCAGATGCTACAGGAAAAATAAAAAGTGAGGCACCCCTCGTGCAGCCTTCCTTAAGAAACGAGAGCTCTGCGTCACGTAGCATTCCTGTCTGCTGGTTTAGTTTAGTCAGAATGCCTTCCTTGATGTTTCCAAAAAAGACTTAGAGCCTTGCTAATGATACCTGTCAAGTTGTGTTGGAAAATATTTTTACATTTAAAAGGCAAAATAATGTAAGTGAATCTTTTACATCTTTGGACCCTTTGCAGCTTCAAGAGACTGGTACTGCCACAGACACAACCACCACCAAGGACACCTCTGGTAATTTTAGCCATGTTCAAAACTGCATCAGGTTTCCAGGAGCTTTGTGACATTAGATTGGGAAAACCCCAAATATATGCGGTGTCTTTCAAATAACTACTTCCCATCATCCTTTGGGCATATTCATCTGGAAGCAAATCTAATGCCAAACAGCAAAAGTGGATGTATAACAGGCACATGAAAAGGAATAAATACACTTCAAAACAACCTGGAAAGTAAGTGTAGTGGGACAGCGTGAGGATATCTAGGAGTAAATTAGGTCAAGTTCAACACTTATCAAAAAAAGAAGTAAAACATGCAAAGATAAAATAAGGGGAGAAGGAAGCCAAACAGCTGCAAGGACAGCATTAGAGCATTTGGTTTTTAAACTGATCTCCACAACTCTGTGCTGTTATTTTATGTAAGCATCCCAAGCTCTGTAGTTTCTGTCAGAAACAAGTGGGATCCAACAGAGGGGAAATCAGCCTTGGGCAGAATCTTTCTTAATAACAAAGAGTTTGTGAATCATTGATATATTTCCACTCTAAAGCAGTTCACAGAACATCTCATTTGGAATTGTTCCGCTTTCATGGCCCCAAACTTCGATTCATTGTCTTGGCATTCGAACTCTTGGTGCATATGATATAAACCAGAAATTCCTGGTAAATGAGACTTAAATAGATAGAGACAGTTAAAAGACTTTGTATTTCCATGAGCCATTATATCAAAATGCAAACACATGTACACGCAGCAGCCTTGACCAATTTTACTATGTCAGCAGAACTTAACCACAGCTACGGTAGGTGTTTTGCAGCAACCACATCTCAACTGATTCACAAGGGTGAGAGCAATTTGGTAATGAGATCATCCATCGTCTCAGATGCACTAAAATGAAAGTGAAGGAAATCTGGATCAGACTGAGATGAATTACAAGCCAAAATCAACGTATTTCCCAATTTCACTAAATGGTCGGGAATATAACTCATCTACAGGAAACTAAATACATAGGGCACAGATATATTTTAACTCGCCTCTTTCTAAGGGAAATTGTAGTTGTGGTATCTTATAGGTTAATAAGCAAAGGAGTCCTTAGAATTCAGCTGAATAAATAAAATGATTCTTCACTACTGGTTTGCTGAAAAGGTTACATAGTAATGAAGGTTCTGATGGTCCCAAGCTCTGTTAAGGAAATACTAATTCAAGGCAGCTGCTCTCACAATAAGTATTAGATAGATCAGTACTAAAACCACTTCCCTTGGCTAGATTTTGGATTGTAAAATAGTTAACGTCCAGCAGACACTTGATAATGAGACAAGTAACATCAGGTACCGGCACAGAGTGCTGCACTGCCACTGTATGGCTCTAAGAGAAGCCACAGGGCTGATCAACTGGATCTTCATCCGAGTCATGTGGGCCAGTGAGACTTGGGCAGCTACTGATAACCTGCGTTTTTAGCATTTCTGCTTCACATATTACTCTTCTCTATTTTCTAGCATAGAATCATAGAGTGGTTTGGATTGGAAGAGACCTCAAAGATCATCTAGTTCCAAGCCCCCTGCCATGGGCAGGGACACCCCCCTCTCGACCAGGTTGCCCATAATCATAAGTTTAATCATAAGTTAAAATGGCTCTACTTCATCATAAATTTACTGTACAAAAATCCAAGCTTAACTAAGTTGTGTGTAAGAAACTTTGGGAACCTATGGAAAAAAGGATGCACTTCAAAATCACATTAAGGTGATGATTATGAATATCACAGAGTCTCTCTTTTTTTTTTTTTTTCCCCAGAAGAAAGTCAAAGTACTCTACAGCACTTCGGAGCTTCATGAGGAGTTGACCTTCAATTAGCACAAATGCAAAATGACTACCTTTTCAAAATAAAAATTTAGGAGAGTTTGTGCTACTTTCATTTAGGGTTCCACATCAAAGTGGACTTTGAAAGAAAATGGAGGCACTGGTGTTGGTGCTGCCAGCTTCTACCTCGAGAGTTGTCTGAGAATGAAGGATTTTTTTGCCAGCAATGATAAAACAGTTCAGGTAAAGCATCACTCAAATATTCACTTTTGAAAAAAAATAATTACGAACATGGATCACATGTACTGCCTGCTCAGTATATATATGTATATTTTTTTTTTAGTAAGCAAACACACAAATCTTTGTCATTAACACCTTGTAGTATTTGGGGAAAAAAGTCACATAACCCCCCCATTTGTACTGGAATATTCAGGTTTCCATTTTGCCAGGTGTCTGGAAAAACATTCCTAGTTTTCCTAATGAAATCAAGACTATTCCATTGAAATCCAGACATACACTGAAGTGTGAAGTCCCCCATGGATTAGGAAGCAAGAAGTGTAGTGTTATCCTGTGTAGCACAGAAAAACAAAGAAATGTGAGGCATCCAAATTAAATATCAGGGGAAACCCTAGGAAGGTAGAACACAACTGCCTACACCAGGATGAAATCTGGAAGGAAGGCAATGTAACAATACTAAGAAGGCTAAACAAGCCCTAGGATCTGGAGACCACAGACAGAATTTATCATCTCACCCAGATGATGTTAAAGATTCCTGCAGGTCAACAGATGCACAGCGATAAATGAAAAGGTGAAACTATTGTAATGTCATATTTACGCCTTGCAGCTCAGTTATCCTTTGCTTTGGGTCAATTCTCCACAACAGCTTAAGTCTGGATCCCAGATCAAATCATTGTATTTCCAGAACACGTGGAGTTTGAGGCGGCTTCTCTAGCTGAGAAGTTATGGGGTCATTTCTGTGCAGAATTTCCATAACTATTCATGAAGCCAAATATATGCACACGAGAGGGAACAGAGCTCTTCGTTATTTGTAAAGGGTCATCCTATAATCTGTTAGCAAATCAAGTACTGTTAAGGAAAGGGGGATTAAGATTGTCCACCTCAAGGTATGTGACTCGGCAGAAGCTGGTTTAGCAGCTTGCATGTATGTAATGGTCGAAAATCCACTTAAGATCTTATGTGTGGTTAAAGATTCTCACCTGCTTGACTTCTGCCTGTAGATGCCGGAGCTGTAGGCACTGCTCTAACCTCTTGTGAGTTTGGTCCGCGTTAAGCTCCAGCTCATGCTGTTTCTCATGAAGGAATTCCAGCAGTTCTTGAACCTGTGTCGCAAGATCAATGTCTTTTTCACAGATCAGCTCAATGCCTGCAACATGCAGAGAGAGAGATCATTGCACTTATTTGATATTCCAGTTGTTGCACAAATGCAAGCTTCAAAATTTTTTGCCCCCAACACATTGATTTGCAACTCTCTGAGCAATTCTTTCTGACTAAACTCTCTCACAGGTAATATTCGCCTTTCACAGTTTCCTATTCTGCATCACTACATTTTTCTACCAAGTACTGTTTCTCTGGTGATCATTGCTCATCTCACCCATCAACATCAGGCTAGTAGGACATGATTTAACCACAACCTTGCTCAAAAACTTGCATGAACATGGAATTAAAAAAAAAAGACAGAGAACCTCTCCCTTTCTTATAGTAGTTCATGAACTTATACTTTAGAAATGCATGTTGAAAAGAACTTAGAATAGAAAAAAACATGAGAAAGAAAAAATAGAAAAGCAAAATAAAGGAAGTAAACTCTAATTGCCAGATCTACAGTAGTGTTTGCTACTAGTGCATGGAACTCATAGTATAAATTTTTTTTCCATCTGCACACCTTAGAGGATCATTAACAACAATTCAGTTTAAACCAACCTGTAGTTCCTTCAGAATTATTTCACAGGCTGACTTTCATCCAGTCCTCGCATACATACCAGAGAGAAAAAGTGGCTTAGTACCACATTCTCCATCCCTTGCATCCTGCATGGAATTGATAACCCCCCGAATGACCTGATTTCGCAGCTGACCCTGACTTGATCAGGGGGTTGAAATAGAGACCTCCTGAGTCCCTTCCTATCTCCTGAATTTTCCTATGACCCTACAAGCCTTCTATGTGGTGGTTACATGAAATACAACGCAGAGCTTCATGCCCGTCCTCTTTCTTATGCTGGTGCAATAGCATTGCTGGGTACCTTACCAGTATAATTGTGAAAGTTTGGCCTGGAGGAAATATGGTGTCATTCCATGTTACTGTAATCCCTGTGATTATAAACTAATAAAGACCTGACTCTTCCCTTATTGAGGTCTACTGGAATTTTGCCATTGGCCTCAATACAGGGAGGATCAGGAATCTAATATAAAATTAATCAGATTGCAGTAATGCTGCACTTTTCTCCAAAGCCATTTGATTTCATGGAATAATAGGACAATAAAAAAAGAAATGTGTTAATTAGAAGCTGCTGTACAAAAGGCTTGGATACTATTTTTAAAACCCATTAGGAAGATGCCTTTTCTTCCCCCTTTATCCTCCTCAGAGACTTGTGACTTTCATTCGCTCTCACAGCGATATCTACAGAGGACAGTACACAAAATAAATATGACCTTATGATTGACCCCATACCCTTTTTCCCGGTTTCGGTTTTATCAGGAAAAGCACATGGGAATGCAAGTGATTGGCTTATTCCCTTTCCCAGCCAAAACAAAACAGTTTCTTCATTACCAAATAAAGTGGAATGGCCCCTGGCTTCCTATTTAGAAATTTAATATACGTTTCTATTCTTGGGAGCGAAGTTCCTTTCAATTGCCAGACACCAGGCATTGTTGCTACAATTAGCCTGCATATGGTTCTGTATCCTCAGGACATGATGGCTTTTTATATGCTTGACTTCACCACACCTATTTGATATTAAATGCACAGTTTTCCTTCATGCACACTCAGCTGGTATGGTTTTGATTGTGCTAACTCATCAGCAGCAACCAGTGAACTGCCTGGGATGCTATCCAAGGGCAGCCTGTGCTCCCTATGATGAATGATCTGCCCTTTCTTGCTTGTCATATGTCACACAGATTTATTCTACAGTGCCAGCGCATGCGGTGAGAGCACTTATTCTTCTCAAAGATTGGTTTGCAAAATAGAAAGCCTTGTTTTCAGAATAATTTTATACATATTATCTTCACATCGTGTCTTGATAGACAGAAAAGCACAGCTGATTTTCTGATAAACTGAACTTGGTTGCCATTTTCTTCTAATGCTTGATCAGTGCAGCCAATAACAAGTCAAGCGTAAAGAATTGAAAATGTTTTAAAAAAATATTACAGAAGAGTACTGAGCCACACTAACTGGCATCCTACAAAACACACATTAGTTATATCTGAGCTTTTTGCAAGGTGAAATACTATTCAGAGTAAGGAAGGGGTATTGCTTTTGACGTGCACAAAGCTGTTTTGAAACTGCTTTGAACCTGTTCTTAGGTTGAACTATTAAAAGCCTGTGACAGGAAAGTTTAGTATCCTCTTCCTTGCAATATAAACTATAGTTATATCTAACTATAAATGACATCACAAACAAAATGAAACAGATTTGCATTTCCCTTTTAAGCAATGCTATGCTGGGAAAAGTCATGAATGATGTTAGCTTGACAACCGGGAAACAAAAGAGCTTTGAATTTTCCACATAACAGGCAGGAACTGTACAAATTTCCCCAACATCAGCTTTGCAGTGTATTTCAGGCTTGACTTAGACAACTTGTTTCTAAAACATAAAACTGTAGCTCTGCAAACCATGAGCGACTCCTAACTGTGGTGCTCATTATGACAATGATACTGACAATGCAAATGGACCTCAATAACCAAATGAATTTGTGCAATCAATTAATCAACTATTAGAGCATACCTGCTTTTAGTACCAAGAAGCAGAATGACTAAGGTGCATATGCTAATGAATACATGACCATGTCATCACTGCAGCTCGGGCCAAGATGTTGAATCACTGTTGAATTACGATCCTAAGCTTTCCATATGAAATGGATTTCTCAGAAAAGTCCGAGCTGCCACTTTTGGAAACACCAGGCCCTTTAAACATATCAAATTAGACACTCAAAAATCAATATCCATTTTTGAGAATATTTGCCCACATATTTCGTTTTGCTATCAGTAGTAGAGCTACAATCAAACTGGAAAAATAGAAGATAGGTTAATTGAAATAAAAAGTGCTGGCTCATTAAAAAGTCCAGTCATATTGAGAATACTGTTGTTCTCTAAATGCAGACATATTTCCTGAAGGACACAGATTTTAGTGAGAGGTGAAGACAATTTGAAAAGTACCGCAAAATTTCAGAAAACATAACTTGACTTCCAGGTCTTACATATTCCCTAACAGAAAAAAACCAAAACCAAACCAACCCAAAACCCACCAAAATCCAAAAATAATCTATTTGAAGAATAATTATTCTGACGGTGAAGACACAGGCTAATCCAAACCAGGCTCACCCACATGTGCTGGAGTAGTGGAAGGAATCACAGGAACATGACTCTGAGTTGTATGGAGCTCTGGAAATACTGGACTTGCATAGATGCCTTGCATGCATGTATGCCCTGAATATCTACACAGAGTCTGATATGATGCATCACAGGACTACTGTATTTATTGCACCAACACAACAATGTTCACAGGGATTTCCAGACACTCCACAGCCTGGTGAGAATCACTGCTCCAAATCTGCACTGGACATGCAAAAATCATGGGTGAACTTCTAAAACCTTCTTTTTCTACCCGCACAAGATTTCCAAGTGAAAAATGCATCATGCGTGGAAAAACCTGGATGTAATTTTATCTGACAGACTTACTAGCTTAAAGACCTCCAAGCCAAACGCCAGAGTAATCAAAATTGAATCAGTTTCCTATGTGACATGATAAAAAGAATAAAGCTCAAAGAGAATTACAGGGAAGGAAAGAAACTTGGTCAATTAAGAGTGGCTGGTTAGGCAGAATGTCACATTTTTTCCGGCTTTATCTTCTATGGCTACAGCTGAGTTTCGATTGCAGCAGTGGTGACACTGTACAATAGGAAGCAGCAATAGCAGCTGATTTCCTAGAACCCCTGCAAGTTCACAGCTCTGGCAGTTAGAACAATCATCCTCTAACTTATGCACTGAATGACTATGATATAGGATTCAGGAAGAGGGAGTAAAATTAAATGAATTTTTTATGGAGTATAACTGTCCTTTATTGAAATAAGAAACAGTAGGCTCCCAAGAGCAATCTCTCTCCCTTATTTTGCCATTCTCCCAGCATTTAGCATTCTGTGCACGGCAGACATGACCATTACATTTGATTAACTACAGTTACTCTACATCCCCATGAGGCTTCTGCTTCCTTGCCTTTGGGAGCAATGGATTTTTATTGGGTAGGCTTCACAGAAAGTGATCTTAGATAATCTTATAAAAACATTTTAAAACTCATTTAGTTGCTAATCTGTTGTCTGCAATCCAAAAGAAGTTGTTTCTGACTTCTTGACAAACACAGATTTTTTTTTTTTCCTCAAATAAGTCACTGAGACTCCTAACTGTTCTCTCTTCTGGATCATATTCTTTACCTCACATGGATTCATACTCATATTAAGATTTTTCCAAGATGAGGGTGGGGCACAAAACCCACAAACATCTTAACTGATGTATTAGGACAAGTTTTCTATCCCAGAAAGCAAGGGAGCTGAAGCACAGGACCAGGCGTAGTGTGGGCAGATCTCATAGAAGCTCACGCACATGGTTCACACAATGCACCGGATTGTCTAGTTCACAACATACTCTTGTAGCAGTCCTTAAGCCTCTGCTGAGTGCAGCTTGCCAAATCAGGCTGAATACTGCCAGATTTTTTTAAAAGGTGGGTGCCTAGAGGTAAAATGTTTGCCAAAGAACAAAACCATAAAAATCCTTTTTATTTTGAAAGTGCAAATTGGGAGGGAAAGAACAGGAATTGCTCTTGCTTTGCACTCTTTCCAGACATTATTGAAGGTTAAAGTACTTCACAAGTAACATTCACTTGTGCACTTTCCTCAGTGATTAATCTGAATTATGATATTCTTTTTCCAAATGCAAAATGCAAGGATACAAAAATCCTGATTCATAGAATGTCTTAGAAATAGGATCCTACTGCTGAGAAGCAGAGTAAAAGTATCAGACAGACTCTCTAGCAATATGAATCAAGTCTGTCATTTAAGAGCACATGCCAAAGGCTTTTTTTTTTCTTCACATCCAAGTTGCTACCTTTAACTTTCAAGCACACACTGAAAAGGAAAATTCCAGTACGGTTTATCATATTCCCTTTTTATACAAAATAATTCCAATCAGAGCTAGCTGGAAACAAGAGTTCCTTTTCATGACTGGTTTCAAGGCTCTCATATTTGGATTCTTTCCTGAAGGGTTCTTGGATAACTAGCTTCTTTCTCCCCTCACTCCTCCCTCTCTCCCTCGGGCATGTCTGCACCCTGAAATGTGGCACAGGGAAAAGGTACTCAAGTCTGCAGAGAACGAAGCCAGCACATCTGGTCAGTTTGCCTCTCAATAAAGTCTAGTTGCAGAAAGTTTTACAAGCTTAGGAGTCTAGAATGACTAGATTTCATCCAGACGTGAGGTCTGACCAGCCAGCTAAAGTATCTGTAACTCATGATTCCCTGCAGTGCTTGTCCTGAGCTGCTGCAAAGACAAGGATATACCAGTGTAACTTGTCTTGCCCTCCTCTCTCCATCCACTCTGGAATTTATCACAAACTCCATCCTGCAGTTGTGAAAATTTCTGAATGAAACTTGAAAGTCAGCTTTTTTTCCTCAATGAGTTTCGGTCTCAAAGAAACAGAAATTTTTGACATATAATCCTGAATCAAAGATTTGCCAAAACTTGTAGAACAGTTCTGGGAGTAGAAAGACAGGAATTACCAAATACATCAACTTTTATCGTAAGGATTTGGTACATACTAGGGTATCTTTGCTTGATATGCATTTTTTGGAGGGTTTTGATTTTTTTTTTGTTTTCTCATATGACATGGAGATCAAAATGTTCTGCTCACCTGAAGCCTGGACCTCCATGATGTATTGGTGTAAATCTTGTCCTTGCTGGATGACTTCAAAGGTCATGTTGTTCATGGCCAACTTCCGCTCGGTGTGACGCTGCAAACGCTGCTCGGCCAGAGTGAGGTCTTCAGTATTGAAATCATTCATTTGTCTCAGCAGATCTTCATTCCAGGCATCTAACTCTGCTGTAACCTTCACGGGCAGAAGACAGACACTCTTTTCACCCAAGATCAATGAAAAAATCTTACTTTGAAATTGTGTTTGGATCACATTTTGACTCTGATCCAGAAACCCCAACACTGCAGCCTCAGCACACTCTGTATCCTGCCCACTTAATGGTCACGCTTAACATTTTGCCTAGGTGAGGATCCATGAAAGGATTATCAGTCCAACAAGAAACCTGACACCTTCTTATTCTCTTACACATTCCAAAGGGCACTGCAAGAGAAGACCCACTACATTCACATGGATGATAGAGATAATGTTTCTGAATAAATTCAAATTTCAATGAAGAAGTAAAGCTTACAGAATTGCAAAAGAAGTTGTAACACCTGTGACCACATAATCCCAAAATGGCCTGAATGCTACTAAAAACATTTTGCAACACACTGTATGTTACGTATTACAGATGGAAATATTATTTATTTTATCTTCATAGAATAGAAATTATAAGCTCCTTCCATTAAGCCCAAACAGGAATAACCACTACATTTTCAGAATTATTATTACTGATTTAATGTATTGTGAACAGTAGATACCCATTGTTCACAGAAAATGCATCATGAGACTAAATATTGTATTATGAATTTGTGAGGTAACCCCCACAGCACTGACTGCAGTTGTGCAATGAGTCCTATGCTGTGCTTTCAGGGACTTACAGTCTTTTATAAGGCACCTTCTGTTGTCTTCAGTGGACTTGCGAATAGTCCACGTGTAACTTTTTTCTCCTGTGGATCTGAAAGCTCAAGTAGCCAAAATTAAGAATTAATAATTCACTTTTACAGATGGGGAAAGCACAGCACAGAAACATCATACTCAAGGGCTAGGTGAATCACCAGTAGAATCACCAATTGTACCTGGCTCGAACCAAAGACCTATATAACCTGCCAATAACTCATGGGAACATGCTAAATGTTCTGTTGCTTTCCTTGGTTCCTGAATATAACATCAGTCTGATGACTTCAGCAGTCCATTTATGTATCTTCTGTATTTTACATTTTAGCCCACAAGTAGCCAATTGGTATCAAAGTCCTTCTGTGGTTTTGCCTGTCCAATTAAAGCAAGATCTAGCCTCACCCAAACAGCACAGTCTCACCTCAACCTAGATTCTGCTGCTACAGACAAAAAAGAAGGAACATGCTAGTTAGTGACAATGAGTGAGGGAGGGGGAACAAGGGAAATGGCAATTAAATCCTGCATATAGGCTAGTACTGTGCAGAATACAATTTTTTCAAGTAGTTCAAAATTATTATATAAATGTCTTAATTCTGATTTGTAGGTCAGCTCCCCAGGAGACCTAAAACTAGGTGTCTAATGTCACACTTGTGCGCCATATTATGTCATGAAAAGTTCTCTGTTTCTCACTAAAAGTGCTCTTCAGTGCCTGTGTGCACTGAGATGCTTAACTTCCCAAGTAGCCAAAATTAAGAATTTTCCATTCAGTTTTCTTTCCAGAAAGAAAACATTATATCTAACGTGGGCACAGGAAGGCAACCCAAATGGACTGGCTCTCAGCTCGTCTTTCATTAGCATGGATGGGAGTACACGCTTTTGTATTAGAAGGGAAGACATAAGCAGTTTTTAGGCTCTTTTTTAAGAGAAGCAGAAAACCAGATTTACTCAACCAAGAACCTGGGACCTCAGCTGCAGAGTGTGGACATCCTGAGGGGCTTCTATTTTTCTGCAGCTTGTTCCATTGCCCATTCCACTCAATTACCTTTAAATAATAGCTATCTCTACAGTCTCTTTGGCCCCATTCCTGATTCCAGCAGCCTCTGATTCATTCACACGTCATAGCTGGAGTCCTTGGACTGTGGAGACTTATTGGGACATTTAATAGTTATGGAGAAATGGTCAAAGTAGATGCTGGAGAAGTGTTTTACTAGATACATTTATAGTTAGAGACAGATCCTCAGCTAAGAGTAATCAGAACTGAGGTGGTCTTGACCTTGTTTCAAACTACAAACAATAGAATGAACTTAGAGTAAGCACAGGTTCCTACTGTCACGACAATAACACTCAAAGTTCAATGTAAAACCTTTTTTGCTCATAGAAGTTAACAGAAAGGCATGTGATATAAGTCAATCAGAGGAATTTTATTCTTTATGAGCTATTAAAAATATTGTCTGTTTGAATTCATTGCATTGTCAGGCTGCTAAAACATATTCATCTGAAACTATGCAAGGGTTCACAAAGTACTTCCCAGTTTCCTCTGAACATTCCCATGCACATGCACTCAGGAAGATGTCTAAAATTGTTTATAAGTGACAGTAATAGAAAAGTTTAAAACAATCAAAGAATGTGTTACATTAGTTTGTTCTTGCAGTCATGACAAGGGGATTCTGATCAGAACAAAATCTGCCCATCCCATTTATGCCTGTGGACATCATCTCCAGGACAGGAAAATACAAATCCTTTGGAGGGTTGAACTCTCAGGGGAGTTGAAGATGGACATGTGAAAGAACCAACAGGTGTTCCCACAAGTATGCTGAGATCCAGCACTTCTACAGAACTGCCTGGGTAAACCTCTCTGCTGTGCTGCTGTTTCTCTTCGTAACTTTACCACTTGGTTGTGAAAAGGACACTGAGCAGCATTACTTTTATTGTTACATATACAATAATTTCCACACAAGCTCAGCAAAATGGCTGTTCCTGACTGTACTGATTTTTGCCCCATAGGCCTGAGTGTCCAAGACAGGTCTTTAGCAAAGAGGCATCGACAAACACTCAAGAAAAGGATTACCTCCCCTGGCAACCAGGGCTCCTGACACTCGTGTTGGCAGGCAGCTTTCACCAGGGTCCCCACACGGGAGGAGCTGCACCTAAATATATACCTGTCCTATTAGCCGTTGCGAGGCACTGAAGGTTTTGCGCTCCATTATCCACACTTCGCAGTTCAAATCAATGGTTTCAATTAGAGAGGAGAGGACAGTACAGGCAGTCAGGACACAAGCTGATAAACAACATGGGATGCAAAGCCAGCCCGTGGTGCTCCATGTCGTATTTCCAGGACCAGGAACAGGCCCTGAGACTGCACCTGAGCAGCTCTGGACAGTCAGACAGGTCTAGCGGAGCTTGTTAGCCCATTGCCATCTCTGCCAAGGCCAGGAGCACAGCCACCAATGGAGGGGAGAAGGAAGGCAGGCAGGAAGTTGCTTCTGAGTGGGGGCTGATGAAGGAGTGATAATCATCCCATGTGCTGGGTGAGGGGAAGACAGGAAGGAGTCAGACACAGCAAGAGGTGGAACATCACCAAATTTCTCAGGCAAAGTGGGTACAGGGAGGTTGGGTACATTGCTCTGAGTAACTGAGACAAACAGATGGCTAGAGGAGAATCTAAAGCACACGAAGGCAAAGAAGCAATAGAGAGCTGTGAGAACAACCCAGGTTTCCTGAATCCCAATCTGGTGCCCTATCTCGGAGACCATGCTGCTCTGCATATCTCATTAAGACATTTCCTCTTCTGTCTGTACAGCCAATGCCTCAAAATCTCAGCAGTTTTTGTACTTCAAACCGGACCATTTGGAAATGGTCCCAGAGTCTGAATTTGAATCCCTAACTGGTTTGAATTGGGTATAGGGAAAATGATTTATTTTTCTTCAGGAAGAGGCTGTAATTAGGCAGCTCTGTTAACTACAGTTGTATATTTTTCAAGTCTAAAAAAGACCTTGGATGCTTTCACAGATTGGGTCAGGCATTGACATGTATGGTGAAACTTGGACTGCATCAGACTAAAGCGTCCTATCTCCTAAGGTGTGGTAAAGAGCCAGTTGCACTGGGCCTGTGTCAAGAATTGTCTCATAAATGAGGCTCACTTGGCCATGAACTTGTTTAATTCCCATTTGACTCAAAAGAATCACTGATTTGAATTTACTCTGTTCATCTGCTAGATTTTTAGTGGGAAGAACTGACAGCACTTCTTATGTTTATTCACTTTACTTCCCAGTGTTTGTGATTCTAAACAGACTTTAGCATCCCTCATGTGCCCTGAAAGATGAGAAGCCCTACGAGAAGGGAAGCCCCAAACTCTGCTCTGTTCTGCTGTGGCACAAGAGAGAAATCATACCAAAGCAGAAGGGTCAAGAGAGCAGTAACAGTGGCAGTGCACAGGTCTGCATCAGCAAAAGCAGCAGATCTATCCCCAGGTGCCCACACTGTTCAAAGAAAAGCTGCACACATGCCTTTGTGGAAGGAGCTACACTCCTTCTTTGCAGGTCAGATAAGGTTGGTGGCCAAGAAACAGCTCCGTATTACTAAAGGAAGGTCAAGTGACCCCAGAGTACAAATGAGAAAGACATGACAAAGCTGTTGATTGACAATGAGCTAGACAGCACATTTCTTCATTCTTCACCCGAAATAGGTTCTCCTGCAGCCATGATAAATGGGGGAACTAATGCTGGTAGTGAACTTCATCTAGTATTAAAAGAGCTACCTGAGATATCCTTACCAGAGCAGCAGAGGCAGCACAAGAGTTTGCTTCAGCATGTGAGCAAATACAGGGTTCGTGCTGAGCTCCGTGGTACTACCACAAGGCTCTAACAGATATACAGACTATGTCAGCCAGGTCTGTTTCGTGCAGACACAGTCTAGACCACAGTCTACACCACATACTCTTTAAGCAGGCATCCTCCTAAAGCAGCAACTTAATATACCCAAATTCCCACTTCTGCATTACTGCTATATTTGATGCTTCCTGGATTTATCATGCTGCAACACCAGCAGATAACGTGACTGAAGGGAGAGAGACATGTTCATCTTCAGTCCTGGAGAAAGAGGAGAGGAATAAAGAGGTACACACCTGAAAAGTAATAGCAGTAGTAGTCACAACAGTAGCAGTCCAGCCATCTCCTGCCTACACTGCAGCCTGCTTGTGAATTAGGCCAAAGAGCCTACCCAAGCTGCAGCAGCTGCTGTGCAGGCAATTGTACATCTGCAATAATTTCATATCTAAATCCTAAGTATCTTTTTTTTGCTGCTGCTGCTGAGATTGTCTACAAAACAGTGCTGCTGAGCCTTGAATGCTGCTTACTTGGCCCTAAATTCAGTGTTTGACACCTAAAGTCATCTTGTTTAATGCCAACCAGAAAATTTTGTTTGCCAATTGAAGGAGGTGAAGAGGAGAAATGAGGAATCAAGCAAATGAAAATGAATGTTATGAATCACATAGGAGCTGATATTTTAAAGTATGGCTGGGGAAGGGCATATGAGGAGGAGGGAAATAAAGTTCTATCTTGGGAGCAGAAGCTACCAACACAAGAGTGAGCTTGCGAGAGGGATCTGAAAAAGAGTAAAGACGCTTGGGAAGAACAAGCATATGTAGGAGGCAGGTTGCAAGAGAAATGATGGTGCAAGTAGGTGGAGGAACAAAGGTGAGAAGAGTGGGTAGAGCATGAGGATGAGGCAGGACAGGAAGAACAGTCACACAGGCACAGGGCAGATCTGTGCACAGAGCTCAGAATCAAGAGAAGGGAATATCTACCTCATTTCAAGAGACAAAAAGCTGGTACCCATGTGAATATCTACCTCATTTCAACAGACAAAAAGGTGGGACACATACATCTGGGATGAATAGAGAGTGAGGGTGGATGAGATCCTGAGGTCCAGGAAGGAATCAATAAAGGTAATTCTGACTCCTGGATGCTGAAGTAGTGTCTGCAAGGGGTTATAATGGAGTAGAGGAGATGAGAACTCTAAGGCACATAACTAGAGATGGGGTGCCAGGGGTGACAGCACTCGGCTCTGCTTCAGCGTTCAGAGCAGGGTGGAAGAGCAGAGGACTGGTTGTGACAGCACAACTGGAACTATGAGCAAATACCAATGGTATATGGTAGAGGAGATGTAGGTAGGAAAGGGTGAATGGAGCTCTCACTTCTACAGATCATGTAAGCAGAAAGTCTGCTGTTCCTCCTTCTCAGGCCTCGGTTTGGGCTGACGCTGTGCAGTGTGACAATACTGTCACCCATTTTTTTGCAACAGGCAGAAATGCCACACTCGCTTAGTGGGGACCTGGGCCACTGAAGTGTAGAAAAGGCTGTCACAGTGATGATTCCGCTTCGGTGCTTTTGGGTCCTGATACCAAAAATATCAAGAGAAACAATGGAATTCAGCTCCAAGAGACAGGGTGCCCATGACAACTTAGTGCCTGCCTTCCTGTAAAATGAAGTGATGTGCAGTTTGAAAACTAGGTACATACGGAAAAAAAACCACCTCAAAAGCTCACTGAGCATGAGATATTATAGGATTCCAGTTTATCAACAAAAGAGGCTCAAGTTTTTCTTACTGTTCCCTTTCTTTCAAACGTATCTCAAGATCTCTGTAACTCTTATTTCTAATAAAGAAGTTCACACCTGAGTGTCAGCTATAAAACATCTTGTACCTTCACACAGGCAGCTAATTCACTTGAAAGATTCTCCTAGTGTTACAAACCTGGAATGAGAAACTCAAGTGAGTTGTAAATAACAGTGAAGTAAACTACTGTCTGAAAGCTGGCTCCTGTTCCCTTCTAAACTCATGCTCAGGGATGGATGGGAACAGCCAGAAAAGCCAGCAAGTGAAATCAAGGCTGAAAAAATTAATTAGTGGGCAAAATGGAGCCAAAGAGATTGAATGGTAGAAAATGAGATACCTATCAGGGGAAGATTTTAGTGATCACAGGGCTTTTTGAAAGATAACAAACAGCATACAAGATTGTACCAGTGGGAAACCCCATAATCCCCTCCAGGACTATGTCTTGGCCTTGGAACCACGTTGCTCTAAGACTACAGAGCACAGGCTCTGTCTAGCATTGCACAGATCCATGTGCATCGCAGGGAACAAAACAACACACAAGGGAAGGAGCTGGACAGCTCTGGGAAAGGGAGAAGGAAGTTTCTTTGGAGGTAACCAACAACTGTTGCCAGACAGGTATTGGCCAATATCATTCCTGTTCCCAGTCACGGAGTTTTATAGACGCCTACAGGTGAATTTGATCATCTCACTACAAAATAATCTTTTTTTAAAGAAAAAATATGCAGAAAGACTCTGGATGACAGTAATTTTGTTAGGGGTTGCAACTCAGTGCATTTTGCCATTAATTTCTTATGCATTTACTCACCATTTTACTGTATATTAGTATCAATGGCTAATAAGCCTTTATATGACTATTTCTGAAGCAAAGAACAAAGTATACTTGACAGCTTTTACTGAGGATATAACTCTGGTATAAGACTGTGCTTCATATGTATGATGTGCTCAGTGTGGTGCCAGAACTACCTCTGTCTGCCAGCTATTGTCCCTTGAGTCTTACACCCTATTTCCTTGTAGCGGATCAGCTACCACATTCACATTGCATGAAATCTCCTGAGTTACTGGGTTGGCTGCATGAACACAGTTGAAGTCTGCATCATATTGAAAGCCCAACCATATAATCCTAATGATTCCATCTTGTCTTGAAACGTGCAATGACTTTGTAAAGGAATAAAACATATCAGGCATCAAAACGTTTCCTAAATAAAGAATGGGTTGTCATTTTATGGTTTTAAAACCTAAGGCAAAATAGCCTCCCATAGGGATAACTAGGATCTCTCATGTTTCTGTTATGCCTGTTTCCAGGTGTTGTCATAGTTTGGATTTCATACTTTACCCCAAGAATCCAGAGTGTAAATATCAGTCAATATAATGAGATTAAGGCAAGAAAGAACAGGCAGCACATACTATGTGCCTGTGGGTTCGTATCCAAATTTATATCTGCCAAGCCTGCCTTGATTCAAGTAGAACACAAAAGCTGCCTGTGCAGCTTAAAGTCCTTAGAAGTCCTAAATGAACGCAGCTGGTCTGCCCTGCCAAAGAAAAAGGCAGGTGGCTTCTCTTTACATAAAATACTTTTCCGTTTGAGAAAATGCAACAATACTTGGCAGATTTCACTGAAGTACAAGAAAAGGTCCAATGATGTCTAAATAGATGGAATTAAGTGTTGCTTGTGCAGTAATCATTAATTCTGAAGTTTGCCTGGACACCAAACCTCTGTCAAGAGAAGATTATAGAAAAGCTCAATAACCAGGAGTGCTACAAAGCAGATGGGCACAGTGCAAGGAAAGGAAGGCATGCCAAAGGACAGGGCTACGCGGCCTGTAGCATGGATTTCAGTGTCTTTGGAAAACAGTAAAAGCAGGAAAGTTTCCAAAGAACAAATGACACTTTCTAAATAAAACTAAAGGTCAATCACTCAGTTGCCATTTGTGAGTTTGACAAATTCCTAATACGTTGTTTGCATTATTAAATAGAAAGGAGAGAGAGAGAGAGAGAGAGAGAGAGAGAGAGAGAAGATAGTAGGGAAAATTAACAGAATAAAAAATGTTTGGTACCAAAACTGGATGGAAAGAGACAACACAAGATGTAGTTATTCTCTGAGAATGAGCTCTAATGTACAGGCTTCCCTAAAGCTGTTGGAAGCAGATGAGCTCCCACAGCTACATCCCTCTGGCTTCCACTAGAGAGATGCAAGTTTTTTCTCTCACCAGAGTTCCCAGGGAAGAGTCTTCATCATAAGGGATTCCCCCAGAGCACAAAAACCCAAGAACCAAGGGTGAAAACACAGACCTAGGGGGGGGGAAATGGGAAGCTCAATGCTTGACAAGACAGAAGCAGCAAAGAGGACAAAGGTGTTCGTGTTTGGGAGATGGAGGGCCCACTTTTTGCAGAAAGTTTGTGCGAGTGCAGGAAGGAGAGAGATTAACGTGGCTGCAGCAGGTAGAGGGGTTTCGTTAGGGAAGTGTTCAATATGGTACTGCTCTTCGGAGAGATGGAAGGGGGCTTAACCAGACCAGAAATGGAGAAATTCATTTGACAATCATAATGGTACACATTATTTCACCTTTCTTAATCTACGCAGGATCTAGGCTATTATGGAAATTTAAAACCTAAATACATTTCTAGTCATAACTCAAGCTACTTGTCTTTAGTAGAGAAAATACTTAATTTCTTCTGGTTTAAAATCTTTTTCCCTTAAAAGCCTGGAATAGTCAACCACCAGAAATACTCATGCTTTTTAATTATGGTGATGAAAAAATCTTTTTGCTTCTCAACAATGTCACGAGAAAATTTTGTTAATTTTGACAAGAGTTTCCTACTGACTTGGAATATTTATTATACGGCTGAGGCAACCGACGGCAATCTACTTTCTAAGGATCATTATTGTGTCAATTTGAGTCAATTCAGCTGTTGTTTGAAATGGCATAGCATACATGTGTCATTTAATATTTCAAATTGCCTTTCTATTTATTATCCACCAAACTGTTTTCCTTGCTTAAGCACTAAATGTACTTATAAAATTTAAGATACTGACCTGGATATATTTTTCTGTTGCATGTTTAGTTATAAATTAAATGTCATAATTATTCTAAAATAAAAAATATTTTGCAGAAAGAGAGAGCTTTCTAAATAAAATCATTGGCCCATAGACTCCCTATGAAACGTGTTCTTAGATTTCCCTGTAATATTAATCTTGCAGAGGGAATTCAGATGTTCTTATGATAAAAAATAGCAAATCTACAGTGACAACTAAGTGGTGATTTCTTTAAAATCCTTTCTAGCTAATCTGATTTTAAAAGACTCTGAAGCACATTTCCAATTTTAAATATCTTAATGTATCACAGCCACTCCAAATGTGTCCGAATACAGAGAAATAGGATTCAAGCAGAAACAAAACAGAGGGATGCACACAGTACTCCCATCTCTGGCACCACAGATGGAGGGGACTAGGATAAGTCACATCATCTCCTTATGCCTCAATTGCCCCATCAGTAAAACAATCCGTGGTGGCAGCAGCCTTTGAGATCTTTGATTGAAAGACTATGTACAAAGAAAAAGAATTTGAAAACAGTGGGGTTTTTTTCCTTTCTTTTTAGATCTTTACTTAAATCAGCATAATTCTAAGTTCAGATGTATATTTGCAGTGAAACAGGCTGAGATCTTAATGAATTACTCACATGGGTTCACCATAGACTGCCTACATAGACATTTGGGTGTTTCAGAAGCCCATACTGTTTTTTTTTTTTCTGCTTGATTGTGGAAAACACAGGTGCCATTTATAGGTATGTACAAGTATATGCATTCACAGCCCATTTATATCCTTAGAGTAAAAGTCTCAATTATTCAACATTTGCCACACCATTGTATCAAAATATCTTCTATTTAAACATAGGAGATACTACAGTTACTGCAGGCTCCTGAATTTTGAATGTAGCATTCTTAAGGCGAAGTATCTTATCTGACATAGAATACATACATTTATACTTATACACGCACACTCAAAAAGAACACTGTCTCTCAATATCAAGGAGGCTGCATATAACTGGCAAGTGAAATGAAACTATTCTCATTTACATAAATAACAAGCACTGTTGAACAGACTTCAGTACAATACCTAACTATGCAGTTACAACAGGAAAGCTCAGATACTCCTGATTTCTAACTCTGGCATCCAATTATAGATCAAGAAACCTAAAAACCTCTGTTTCCAGCCTTTTATTTCACTATAATTCATCATTCCATGTCTTAAAATAAACACAAAGTATAAACACAGCATTCTAAGACTCCCATTAATTAACAGTAGCCACCTTGAGATTACCTACAGATTTACAAACAATATTTTCAGAAATATATCATCATAAAACACAAAGATGCTCCATGAACCAAACAAGCACCAGTGGGATACAACAGGAGGAACACAGTCCAGAAAGGACGTAAGTGCTGACACATGGCTTTCATGGATTTTGTGCACAAAATTTACCTGTTGTTCTTTTTGCATTGTGTCCTATCAGAATTACAGCAAGTCATTAATGAGATTGGCTGGAGTCTCTTTAAAGTTTCTCTGTTCAAGAATACTTCAATTATTAATGTTTTGATGAATTTCACATCCAGTGCTTTTGATTTCAAAACATAAGTACAAAACAAAACTGAAAGATCTTTTTTTTGCATGAGGACATAAAAACATACTTTAACTTTCCCCCTTTTTTTCTTTCCTTTTTAAAGAAATCCACTCTGATGCTTAAAAACCCATCTTTTAAACAGCCTTTCCTTTCACGCGTAACACATTATTTCATTCACTGGTTAAAGTCAAGCATGTATCTGTTTGTATGCATCTATGTTTGTATCTGAAGAGACAAACCTCACTAATAAGTGACAGAGAACTTTCAAATCCCCGAGTGACAAGTGTCAACAAAGACTTATAACATGGGCATCTTATACAGCTTCTTGGCAAAGCAGAGAAATTCTCAGCATACTCAGTTAAGCAGACACAAATCTACTTCAGTGCATTCTAGCAGTATATCCTAAAGCATATCTTTAGCCTCAACATGCTGAATTTAAAACCTGGTTGTAACTCTCTTCCTCACTGGACAGCTGAGCACAATCAAACAGCTCGACGTGCATCCTCGAGTAGACGTATGTTTACATATACTCCCTCTCCCACGGTTCTACCTTTCTCAGGTCATGCAGCCAGTTCTTACCTCAATGGTGTACTGCTCAAAAATCCGGAGCTGAAGGAAAATGTCTAGCTTAATCTTCCTCTCATGGAAGAGCTCTTCCATCTGTACCTGGGCCTCGTCGAGCTGCTGAAGGACAGATTCAATGTGGCTGATGGAGCTATTGTGTGGAGTCTTATTGTTGGAAACGGCAGAGTCCCTGTAACAAGGCAAAGAGCATGGTTAAAACTGAGCTTTAAGGCAGGCAAAAGAGCAAGAACTACATATTTGTGATTCTGCATGCTGCTGAGAAGCAAACCCAAGCACAAAGGGCTGAGGGAAGGTGTATGCAACTCTCGTCTGTTCTACTCGCTGAAATCCTGCAGCTCCTGAGCTTGGCACAAAGTTTGAACAAGGGGATCATCCTTTCTTGTGCTGTGAGACTGTCTGTGACCTTACACACTTGCAAGAGGGAGGGGAGGAGAATGACACATCAATCTCAAGGGCTCTCTTGGGAAGACTGACTGGCAATCCCCTTTAATCCCACATAGTCACCTGCTCCAGCCTACACTCACACCAAGCTCAGAGACGCTATTTATCCACCTGGACTTTTACAAGTTAATTTTGTGCATTTGCTTTCTTACTTACAGAGTAATAGCATCAGAATTACCAACATTTTAGATCAAGGGGTAGGGATGCCTTTAATTCCTCTAGATTATGTAGTGCAGTAATAGATGCAGAATACAATGCAAAAAAATCCACCAAATGAAAACACCTTTCAAACACTGTAAGGCAGACTCTGACTTGTCTCTTCACTAAGGTAAATGAAATGTGACATGCCTGTGACAGGTCAGATACTGCTCCATCTACATCTTCCATATACAGCAGCAGAAGGGAGCCCACCCTTTGACTGGTGGGCTAATACCAATGGGAAGTTTGCTGTACCAGAAAGAAGTCTTCGCATGGACATAGGACAGTCTTGGCAGTTTCTTTTCTATGTGTGCTCTCACATATATTAACAGGCTCACCTACAGTCTGTTATGTCTTCAGTAAATTTTTTTCAGTGAGTATTTCATGGATAAAGAGCCTTTGCAGAAATAAAGAGCTGAAATTTATCCTCGAATGCGTCACAAAATGTCCTCCAACCTCAACAAGAATCAGAAAGGAAACTGAAGCCATAATTTAATCTTGGCTTTGGTACTTCAGCTAAAACAGGATTTAGATGCAATGGTTTTCTCTGTCCATCCCACTCAAAGGTGTGTGATAACAGCTGCATTAGTTGGCATACTTAAACGAAGCCAACTAAAAACCCTATCAAATACACTGTTGGAAAGACCCGCGCACTGGCAGGATAACAGGATGACATGGGTAAGCCAGCAGGTCTTATCATCAGTATTTCCTATCAGTCTTCAGCTCTGCCTTGCAGAAGGTGGGGGGGACATTACAAATCCAACAGCACATCGTGGACTGTAGGTGCACCAACAAACTCCCATGTGTGCAGCAAACCGACTGACAGTATTGGAAGACAAGCAAAGAGTCAGGTAATGCTGCCAGGTCACCGCATTGTCCCATAGGGACCAAATGCGGCTGGGAGCCATTCTTCTGGCCAGCTAGCTTGGGCAGCTGAGCAGAGTTGCGCACAGAGTCTCCTCACTGTGGAAGAGTGCTGGGGCATTCCCATTTTTTAGCTTTTTATTTCCCTTTTCTGCCTTGAATTTTGCCTTCATAAGCATCTAGCAAAGCATTCGTAGTTTTCTACAGAACTTGACTGAAATGAAATACTTGTGCTTTGCTCTTTTCAGATTATCATCACGTAGGGTCAGATCAAAACAACGTACAGTCAACTTAAATGCTAATTGAACATAATTGAGGGGGAAAAAAAAAGTATAACCTTTTACAAATGTCTTAGAGTGAAACTAGGCATGGACACAGAGTCATTTTATGTAAGTTTAAAACATACCTTTGAGGTTCTAAGGCAACAAAACACATGTTATTCTGCTTTCGTTGTGTGTCTTGAAGGAACAGAACAAGCATTTGCCTGAACATCTGAAGCCTAAGAATAAAACTAATACTACAGAATACTATTAACTGCACAGTAGTTTGCTCTTTGGATGTGTTTCACCTATTCTTCCTCAAATACTTTGTCTGATACACTGAACTTCAGATGCTCCAGCATTATTCTGAAGCGAGTACTACCAACTTCCCTTGCTTCTAAGGGAATATTACACCAGCATTACTCTCTCCAGGTGATATGGTTTCTGCCCCACTCTGCCAGTCTTGTGTTTTCACCTTCTTGGTGACCACAAGGTCTCTTTCTGCCTCCACATTAGAGCTGTACAGAGGAAGGATGAATGCAGATAACAAGGTGATATTTTGAAACTACGGCTTAATCTGAGGCCACATTCAATCAAGTTCTGTTTCCTTCAGTCAGCACCTGCTTTCTATAAAATGACATGAAATATGTCTTCATTCAAATGCAGGATTATTACTATTCATATATTATCTAAATGACTCAATGAATTATTCAAGAATGGTGTTGAATAATCTCTCATGAGATCTAAAGACACACTTGGTTTTAGAAATTCTTTTTCATCAAACATTTCACTCTTCAAATCAAGCCACACTAGCATTTCAGTAGCTGATGCAATACAAAAATTGAAGTGTAATAATCTGATATTTTTTCACAGTCTCCTCAGATAAGGCCTTGACAATCCCTATATAATCTGCTTTGAGAAAGATCTCCTTCCAGAAAAAGAAATTTCTGAGATTGGATGCTTCCACCACAAGATTTCTTGCTCTGTTTGGTGACAAGAAATTCTGGGAAAGAATTTGTAAAAGATCCTTACTAGTCTCTCAAAGGTTACAAATTAGAGTCATAAAGTGCAGGGAAATTAGTGGAAAAAAAACCCAAAATAAACTTTGGGGAACATAAAATTGGGCTTAATGCCTTGCTATTGAGTTTGTTCAGAATGAACATTGTGCTCTTGAAACCACTTTCGGTGCTTTAACTGGGAGGAAGCTTAGAGAAACATACTCCCTATCAAAAGCTCATATGCTGAACTCCTGTAAAGGAGGCAAGATACGTAAGTCTTCACTGTCTTTTTTTTTGCCCCTAACATTCCTGTTCTTTCACATTTCACTGGAGCAAGTCATTGTTTTGCCTTTCAAGATATGCAGAACTATTGCCCCCAGCAGCGCTTCTAGAAATGCAGTTCAAAAGATTTGCTTTGTGTTGGCTGCTGAGAACAATGATCATCTCAGTAAAACATTGATAAGGAAGAGTGAAAAAAGCGTTTCCGATGCTAACCATGACACGTACAGTGTTGCTAGCCAGGCCTGGTTTATTCCTGACAGGTACGGTCTCCTGATGCAGAGCCACTGAAGGCCCCGAAGAACTTCTGTGAAGAGCAGTCCCAGGCATAGTATTTAACTAGTACAAGCAGATGACCTTTTCCTAAGCTATTGGGAGGAGACACAGAGTGCTGTTACCCAAATGATCTCCTCTAAACCAATATCTGTTCTTTCAGGATAAGGACAAGAAATGTAAAATTTTTCAAAGCCCCATTAATTTTATTGGTTTTAACCTGTGCTATGACATGCTTCATAAGAGCAGTGTACTTCATTCTCTCCATTGTTGTAGTGTTTGCAATCCAGCTATTCTTCACACAAGCACAAGGTGATCCACACTGAAATGCAATACTGTGTTAAGGAAGGATTGCAGTAATTCTAATTTTTCCTCCTTTCCTTTATCTCTATGTTCTTTACTTTTGCTAGCAGCCACAAAAGCTGTTAGAGTGGGCACACACAGAGTTCTGCTTCACTTTTTGAAAATCTTTTTGAAAGAGTCCAGGATCACATTACAGGCTTTGCAGTTAGTCAGAACGCTCAAAACCAACACTTGAATCGGAGATTGTCTTGACAGTTCAGCTCTGCAAATCTTTGTGTGTGTTTAGGGCTTCTGTCCTTCAGACAACTGTTCTCTCTGTACTTGGTCTTAACTATAATAGAAGCAGGGGATCACTCTGCAGAAATATGTTCACCCTGTTCCACCTTGCTCACTGCCCAGAATACAAGCCAGACCTCTCAAAAAACATTTCTTTGTTAAATACAGCTGCCACAAACCCTGTCTTGGCATTTCATGGATGTTTAGGCATGACACTTATTCCAAGAAAAGTCTCAAACCTGTGGCTACCCTTACTTTTCAAAGACTGAAACTAAGAGTTGACTAAATTTACATTAAAATAAGCTGAAGTCCCTCACGCCATCTCTCACTTCACCTCTTCCTCTGCATGACCTTGCAGCCACTACACCAGTCTTTCTCCAATAACTGTTATTCATACTGATGCTCCACTGACTTCTCAGCTCCAAATATTGCCCTGGTCACTCTCCAACTCCTCATGCCGCTTTCCTACTAAATTAAGGGCAGGCAGAAAGCCTTTAGGCCAGCCCCACAGACAGCACCAGGGCTCCCCACACTCCACCTGATGGGCTTACACAGGGTCCCTTTCAGGCTCTTCTCCATGCGTGTTCACGCTGAAATGACGTTATGCCAACAGGTGGGATGAAAAACCAAAAAAATCTTTACTCCAGAAATTTCACTAGAAATGCCCTAAACTTTGCAAAAAGTTTCTTTACATAAAAGCAAATTACCATGGAGACCTTTGACTGACCTGTTATGGCTGGCCATACATACATTCTTAGCTAAACCCCCCTCCTTCTGGCAGCTCACCAAACACAGCATGTTTCCTTCCTACTTATCTCAACAACAAAGACGAATGGATGGATGGATGGATGGATGGATGGAGCCTAGCTACGTCTACTCCTGATCCTTCCTTTCCAGCTCTGATCTCAGCAAGCAATATTGCAGCTTGGGTCCCTCATTCTCCCCCTGTGATGCAGGGAAGCCACATACAGCAAGACTGGGAATTTACACAGGCTCTCCTGTGTGGCTGCCTAGAATGGAACGATAATCAAAACCTAGAGAAGCCCTTTCAAATCCTCCCCCCGCACCCCCTCCCCCACCCAGTGGGGAAGACTCTGCATCCAGGGTGACAGGAAAAAGTATTAAGGAAAGCTAAGCACATGGCTGTAGGAGAAGACTCAGGGACTCCAGGAGGGCTTTCAAGGGCAGAGCTCCATCAGGGCACTTCATTATCTGCTCTACTCTGGAGCACCTTAGGTTTTTCCTATCGTGGCTCATGGTTTCCTGCACTTCTCATGTGAGAACTGAAGGCATCAGGTTAGGAAAGCTCAGAGTAAGGAGGATGACATAACTCTCTGGGACAGTCTCTGGTGAAATGCATAAGACCTGGAAGATTTACATATTATATATGTATACAGAACATACATGCTATGTGCATGTAGATAAGGGCAATCTGTAACAATACAAAGATCCAAAGAATAAGTGATGTATTTGACCTGGTAACATCACTAAAAGGCAGGAAAACTCCACTGCTGTCAACAAAGTTAAAGGCACAGAAAACCCCTCTAAATAAGAACAAATGAGAGAGATCTAACAACTACAAGTTTTGTGTAAGTTTACTCTACAACCATTCATTCTATTACACTTACAGACTGAGAAAGCAAAAAACTTTCAATTTCTTGAAGTTAGTCTTTTCATGTATTTTAAATCAGGTAAAATGAGCTGGTTTAATTCACAAAGCAAGTAGAACTGGCAGTATAAGACCCTCTTCGACAGTATGAATCAACCCCACATGGACAAAGATAAATAGAAGGGTGCTGCATACAAAATGAAAGAGTGAGGATTGTTAGACACGTGTATATTTTATTAAGAAGAATACACTTCTACATCAGGAGTAACCATATAAATCTTGAGGCCTCAGCTTACAACCATTTAACAATCTTCTATAAATACCAACTAAAAATATTCACCTGAAACACATTTGTTTCAATTCACTTCACTATGCCTATAAATAATCTCTCTGTCAAACAGGAACCCATGCTGATACACAGACTACTCTAACCAGTCCACACAAATCACTCCTTGCAATTTCAATAAAATACTCAAAGAATTTGAAGAATCATAAATAAGCAAGGAATTAATAAACTCTCCCAATTAATCCTAATTTACAGTTCATAATTTATGCACACCTAAACCACAGCATGCATCATATTTCTCAGCACCTGTCCTCCAGATGGATGCTTACCTGAGCTGCTGGATTAGATCTTCCCCTTCTTTAATAACATTGAGAGTAGCATCCAAGGTGGCTGTTTGTTGCTGCTGAAACTGCTTGATAAGCTCCTGAACCGCATCCACAGAGTCAGCACAGACATCCTCTAAGAGCTCCTTCTGCAGATCTTCCATCCATGTCCACAGCTGGGAAGGAGGGGAGGGAAATATAAATCAGAGAGGGATTGAGATTTAACCCTTTTGTTCTCTAATTCCAGATCAGTAAGCATTAACTAGGACTGCATGTTTCACAGGAAAAGTTTCTAAAAACAAAAAGATACATTGGTTATTGATTTTGGTCGACAGAATTCCATTTTAAGCAAAAAAGTAAAATAAATATAATATGTTAATTTTTTCCAAAATTCATTTGCACTTCAGTTTATTATATGACAATAACTAATTTTATTATTCTGATTAACTCTTTACACAAGTAACAAATTATAATGCCCTACAGCTGTGATAACCTAACCCTTTCAGGAGCTGTGTGCTATCAGCTGCTAATAATTTCACATGCAGCTGAAGCCTGTTGCAGAACAGACCTAAAATCTTTGGTATGTATGTATGGTACATACATATGGTACATACATACATAACTTCAGTCTGTGGCTGTGCCTGCTCAGTTATGCCTTCTCAGGCAGTAGGTTTTGTGGAGGGTTTGAGTTTTCTGTGGGTTTCTGCCACTTACCCCCCCTCCTCAAAATGCACCTCAGACTCTGCTTTTTAACTTTGGGAAAATCCAAACATAGGAGACAGCAACATTACCAATCGATCCCAGGCAGAGCCATTAATATTAAATAGTCCTGACCACCAATTTCAAAACAACAATAACAACAACAAATCATTTGAGTAAGTGCTTAGATGAGAATTTCCAGCCAGCTGTTCATCAGAGATGTAGACAGTGGCAGGCAAGCCCCAGCAGCCTCTCCGTTGGCTGTAAAGGCTTAAAGTGAACGGAGGTTTCCCCTTTAAGCTTGCTCTGAAAAGTGAGTGTAAAATTGCACCAACTGAGCTGGCAATCCGCCAGCAAATCCTAATGACTCCACCAGAGAGACTATTCTCTGTGCCATGCCTACCCCATTAACCCACATTCTGCTGGTATATTCTGCAAGGTAGCAGAGAAGTACAGGAGCGGGAAATAACATGTTGCATCACTGCACTGGGAAATGTCACAGGACGCGGTGCTGGCAGGAGCTGGGCTGCACTTTTGCCCATTGTTCCAGGGAGCTGTGAAGCAATTTGTCTCAAAGGGAGCTAGAGGTACACAAGAAGCAGACGACAGACGTTGTGTAGGGGTGGCAAAAGAGCTGGTAAAAATGTTTCTGTTCTGAACGAGGCGCACTGGATCCCCATCCTACGTGATTTCTTCAGAGACTGAGAATTCTGTGCATCCATGTAAAATGAGAGGAGGAGAGGGACGTGTTTTAAGTGCCAGCTGGCAAGGCTTCTCACCATTAGGGTCTGAACCTAAGGCCAGTCACTGAATGTTACACTACAGGCACACTACTGACTTCAAGAATGTCACTCCACTCTAAACCAAAGTAATCAAAATCACAACCTGTCCCATCACTGCTCATGACACCAGAAAAGGGAGAGCTCAGCTCCCTGTGCTGTGTCTCCACCTCCACTACCAACTCCTTGCTCAACAGACTATAAGCCACTTATGAAAACAAGTTTTAAAACATATGCTTAATTTGGAGATTTTTCAGGTAGACTGTCAGTTATGAGTATGTTGGTTAAAAACCTATGTTTACTCCGAAATACCATAATCATAACGGCCTACCCCACTACTGCCCTGAAATGGAATGACTTTGCTCAGGTTATTTATGTATTTTCACATTCTCAGGAGAAAAGCATGATACAAAAAGGCAAGTATTAATAAAGAAACAAATATAATTAAGTAGTCAGGCTCGTGAAATACATGAAAGAATGAAAACATATTTAAAGAACCAAATAGAGAGCTTTCTCATTTGTGGCCTGAGGTTCATGTGTTGAACTTTGGGAAGCCACCGTAGAGGAAAATGCATTAATGCCTTTATATTACATTCAGAATCTTCCTGGTTTTGATCTGATCCCTGCACCCACTCAAACAGTAGGGACAGATGGACTCTAACAGGCGAGGACCAGGTTGTACGAGAATATTACTTTCTCTGCTTATCAGATCTTCAAGTAACAGAGCACTTTGTAAATACAAAAGAGAAAAATGGTCATCCATATAAATCAACATTCTGAGTTGGGAAAGCCACTGTGTTTTTAATTTCTATATGTTCTTTGTCATATTTCATTTTTCCACTTAACATAACAAAAAAAGGGAATTTCCTTTACAAAAATGAAAGTTAAATGGAGAATATAATGGTTACAAATCTGCTGTTTTCTTGAAATTATCATGTTAGAAAGGGCAGAGGAGGGTTCTGATCCCCCACGGTGACTTCAGAGGAAAATCCTGTTTTCAAAAGTGTCTCCAGAACCCAACTTTCAGCAGCAGCCAAAAAAAATTTGGACATCTAAGATCCTAAGTCACTTTCTGAGTACACTTCTAAATCAAAGCAGTTTTGAAATACTTAAACGTAAACTGCACTGTACTCACCTGGAACAGAAACACTCATTAATTTCAGAGAGCACTCCAATATATTAACTCATATTAGCTTCAGATGTTTCCATTAATGACCTCTGATTGTAAGGATTTGCATAATAAAATCTATCAGAATCTAGGTCATCCTTGACTCAGAGGCCTTTAATCCTTTAGACTCCACCAATCCCTGGGAAATCCTAATACAAAGAATCAGTCAATATTAATAAGATTAGGAAGATCTTTCAGGAACAATTTACAATAGGAACCTGATTCAAAAACCGCCTAGGTTGTGTGCTGCAACTAACAGCACCCGAAATCAATTACTACCACACCCCACTTGTGAATGCCACAGCAATGAAAAGATGAACTCCATGTCACTGCAGCACCAAAGTCAGAAGAGCTGTCAATCATAAAGTAGAAATCACATCCTGTTTGTCACAGCTCAGGAAAATCAGTCCCTATTAGGGCTTGATGTCTAATTCCAATGCAACTGTTCAACTGATGTAAAAAAATCCTATTTAAACCCCAAATCACCAGACACCTTGTGCATTTCTTAATTCATGCTGTGACCTACTCCTAAACAGCTTGCCAGCTTAGACTGAGTGAACTGTTTCAATTTTTCATGGAAATTTGACATATTACACAGGACAACTTCCACCTCATATATGCAGAAACTGACTTTCTTCTTTTATTCTTAGCAGGAGCAAAATTTGTGAGCATCTGTTCTATTCACATACATACTCCAAACTACTGCTAATGTATCACTTGATCCTGTATGGCGAGTGTATGTAGATGCATGCAGACGTTTGAAATACTAACACAATATTTCCACATCTAGCTCCACGAAGCTTGCCAGTGATGCACATCCAGAAAGGGAGATAATCTCTGCAGTGCATTACTTAACATGTACTAAACCAAAGATACAGAATCCTGGAAAACAATGAAGAAATAATACAAAAATAATTGTTGTGCTTCCTTCAAATTGAACTATGATTTGATGTGATTAATTGGATATGGAAATATGAACGCATTAGCGGTTAAACCTGAATTAAGTCCATCGGAGAGACCGAGCCACAAATCTGACTCATACAAACTATGCGTAAAAATTTTATAGCTGTCAGCTACACAGAAGTCTAAGGAAAATACCTAGCCCTAAAACGTCTACGCTGAAGGTCCATAAAGGCTCTGAAATTGAGGCTTTATTTATCAAGGTAACCATGGCTTGAACCAAGAAAAACAATTCTCTTCTGATTACTAGACCAGTGGAAAAGAAGAATGACCGCCTCCTCCCTTTTTAGGGGGGAGCATCTGGCTCGTCTCATGCATTGTAACAACTTCTGTGTCTTTCTTGGATATAAACCACAGGCAGTTTCCCTCTGTCCGAGAGACAATACAGCTCTTTATTCTCAGCCATTTCATCTGATGCAATACCCTTCATTTTACTCAAGTACTTAATGAGACCACTTACTGGAGGTTTGAAGGACATCTGTAGCTGTTACCTAGAAATTAATGCTTCTGACTTAGAGCAAGGGACCACTTTAAACAAAATCTAAAACCTAACGAGATTGCTAAGAAAATCTTGCCTGCGTGTTTGGCATAACTATTAAACACCCAGTCTATGTACAAGCTGCTATTTGCAAATGCCAGAGATGAGTTTTAATCCCCTCAAAACCAGTTTAAAAGCACTGAGTAATGTGACCAGTGAAAAACAAAGAACCAGTGAGTTCAATCCATGAGAATTACCATTGTACAACATTTTTCTAGGTGTTTAAAACAAGAATGTTAATGGAAACAAGCAACTTTCCAGGATATATGTTCTACCCCTTTACTATGTCAGAGAAGTGTCATGTCTTGCAGAGCAGGCCCCAAAAGGATGCTCGTGCCAACTCAGTAAAGTGTACATCCATCACAGCAATGAAGGCTAAAGCAGAATGCAGAAGAATTCAGTGAAACATGGGGGCCCTCTTTTCCCACCTGACTTTCACTGCTTCCACTCCATGTGTTATAACATAAGTGTGCAGAGAACCAAGGGCAGGTTGAGGAAAAAAACAAACACAATCACTCCAGAGAGAGATGTCCATCAACCCTTTTTCCCTCTGCTACTATGCCAGGCTTACACAAACATATTCTGAGCAATAACATCTAGCTTTTTCATAATATGCATTAGGAAGTCACATAGACCCCAAGTTCAGGACTTCAGTCTGTGCTTATGTTTAAGCCTCTGTTCAAGTGCTGTTGTGAATCTGGCTTCACTGTGCAGCCTTTAGGAGATTGCCTTTTCTACCTTGATTTCCCCACACCAACATGGTGGAGATAATAAAACTTTTCAGCACAATTAACCTTCATCAGCTGATGTATATTCACACTTAGAATGCATCCAGTGCTGTTTCAGTTGAAAGAACTGAAGGTTGTTATAAATTGGAAGCATATTTCAACAACATTTTCCAAAGTCACATTCAAGGTCTCAAGGAAATGTCATCAGAAACATAGAAAACAATGTATGTAATGATGAGCTGTAATGTGACCGCACGCCACCAGCAGTGTCACACAATGACCGCATACCTAATAAATGTGACAAGATGGGATATGACCAGACACTACATATGAAACGCCACAATATGCGACTTCCACTGTAAGACACAGCTGATGAGACACCCTGCTGCAAGAAGTAATGTTGTCAGATTCCACCAAACTGGTTGGGAAGAAACAGCGAGTGGAAAGAAAGGGAACATTCTGTGAAAAAACCCATCTGATCTCTTCCTAACCTCTTTCTTGCTTTTTCCCTTTTCCTCGCCAATTTCTTGACATTCATCCTTGGTTGGGCTGCATCTGGTGCTTCTGTATGCTGACGCTTTTTAATTAGTAACCTTGCCTATGGCAAAAGGATTTGCAATGCCTAAACATCTGATGCTTTTACCAAGTCCTGCATGGACCAGATTGATAGAGCACAAAATAATCTCCTCTCAAGGGAAACGTGATTTGGGTAGCTATGCTTACATCAGGGAGTGTGTAGATCCCCAGCCCAAGGTCATGTAAATGTAATTCAGGCACTATTCACTCTAGGAGAGAAAGTTGGCTTATAACTGAAGAATCAGATGTGCATGTTCTGTGCTTCTTCTGCTACCACCGTGAATTGCAAAAACATGTTTCTCTTCTAGTATAATTTTAATATAAGTTACTTGTAATTATGAATCTGGATGGAATTAACTGCAGTAATTGTACTAAGCAAATCAAATTCTGCACTTGATCATACTGATAATAGGCTTGGAGAAGTTCTTTCTTCATCAAATGATTTACTCAGATTTACACCAGTGTAATACAGTACAATTTGGTGCAGGAGGAGTTTTCCATAGCTGTAAAACACACGCTACAAATTCAGCAGTTTAGTTAAATGCAGGTACCATTACATTTTCCTCTAAATCGTTCACTGTTTCTAAATGTTTCCTTACTTCTCAAAAGGGACTTGCACCACCTCTTCCCTCTGTGCTTTTTCCAGTGACAGGCCATATCGCTTGCAGTCTTACCCTGCTCTGCTGCTTTGAGCCTTTTGTGCAACTTTGTGCACTACGCCCTAGGAATCTCAGAAATAAATCACTTGTGACAACTCTGAATCATTCTGAAACTTGCTAAGGACTAAACAAACTGTGGGACCTTTCTCTAACCAAACAGTCTTATTGGATCCATCAACTAACCATTTTAAACTAGTTGAGTAGACTCCAGTGTTATGCTTAAGGCGCAACAGAATATGCCTTCTGAGTGCTGAGTGAATTACAGGAGTGTCCCTATACGGCTTTGCTGAAGATTTACTCAGTACGGAAATTATCACAGGCACTGGCTGTGCACTCTGCTGCCTTGGTATAGGGCAATGAAAGCTGCAAGCCCCCACACTGGAACTGGGAGAAGCTCATCTTCCTCAGCTTCAGGAAATCGGGAAAATGGGCTGTAATATGACTAATAAAAAAGGTACTTTATGAGAGTTGGCACATTGTATTTAAAGGTGTTCATAAACCACCCTTCTAGTTGCAGCGTGAACCACTGTTATTTGGAGCGCAAGGCATACAGGCTGGAGACCCATCTCCGTAACACGCAAAACACACACAAGGGCTCGCAAAAGCCAGTGACGATATTTGAGTGAAGCCAGTCAGTCAAAATGCTGGTGAATGGCCTGAAAAATGCAGATAGCCAAGTGTGAAGTTAAATGCAGTCTATAGGAATCCTTTGGCTAGCACATGGCAGAATGATGGAAAGTACTCTTCTGTGCACCTGCCCTTGCTCTGCTGCAGGTTTGGCTTCCTGAGATTCGGTCTATATGGCTGCATTTACAAACATTTAATTCATCTTACCTTGATTCCATCTCACAATTTTTTACCATCACAGATGGCTGAATTTTATTCACTAGTAGTCTGGCTGTGCTTCAAACTCTCCTGCTCAAGAGCAGGATGTGCTGCCAGGATACCACAGCTCTCTCCATTTCCAGCTTCTTAATCCTTCACGAAAAAATGTTGCTTCTAGACGACAAATGGACAGGAAAGAGGGGCACCCCACACCTCCCTAGCTGTCCTGGTTCCTCAGTTCCAGACCTTTGGTGGCTTTACAGACAAGATTTAACTCTGCAAAGAAACCACCAGCATGAATGACTGGTGAACATTTGTATTTTGGTCAAAGTCACAGCCTATGCTCTGGAGTTGAAGAGGGATTTTATTTTGCTGCTTCATGGTAATTGATTGCTGATAACCCAGAGTGAACTTTTACATAGCTCACACAAAAATAACGCTTGTTATACCAGCAGACCCCTCTTGACAGCCCCAATTATCAGAACGATAACAGTAAGCGGGCAACGTATCTGTGCTCTCCAAGGAATCTGCCATCCAGGCAAAGGACTGCACACACGTTACCTGTGTGTGCAGCTCTGGCAGTTCACTTCTCCCACGTCCTCTGCTCTCTGCCTGCAAATCCACCTCTCATGGGAATATCAGAATGTTTATGAACTGAGCACTTATTTTTTTTTTAAAAAAAAACCTGCATTTACTTAATCCCTTATAAAAGCACTTGGTTTTTCATGCCCTTGTCTTGAGATTTCTCTGCTTATAATATCCCCCCCCACCAAACTACACTGACCCAGCTCCCAGCAAAAACAACATTCATACCTGTAAGAGGCATAAATTTAAGGTTTGATGTTTCACAGCCCTGCAGTGAGAGGAGGGGTGGATATTGTAAAAGTCCGATTTTGTATATATCTCAGCTGTTCATTTTATCCCAGTGAAGGAATAAAATTTCTAGCTTTTGAACAAGGCACGTGGTGCGAAATGGCTAGTCAGTGAATATCTTATGTGCAGAGAGACAGTTAGGGTCATTTTAGTGTTTTATGCTTTCGTTGTTTTTTAAATCTGGCCATAAGATGAGAGAAGGAACAAAAGCACTGTCCAGGACAGGAGTAGTGTACAAGTGTATAAGACAAATACTTCGTGGTAGACATCTGCAGAGACCAAGACCTTTTCAGGACTTCTAGAAGTTGCCAGCAACTGGAATTGCTAAACTGATTATCCCCTTCATCACAAGTCTCTATTATCTAATGGGTGATTGCTCTGAAATGTCAATATTAACAGTTCAAATCAAACAACAAATTATTAAGTTCAGTAACATTAACTTTGAATCCTGGGTCAATTTACAATGAATGACAGGATTATACAATATATCCCATAACCACTGTCTTTTTTGCTCCATTATTAACTTTGATTCATTCTGTCAACTCTTCCAACGAGAGACAACAGCAGCAGACCTTGGCCCCATGAGCCATCTGCTCCCTGCTTCCCAGCAACTCAGCCACAATGTGAGGGCCAAGACCTGTCAAAATTAGTGACCTACACTGAAATAATCTCCTAATCATGATATTCAACCAAAGCAGAGAGAATTTAATTTCACAGGCCTTGGTTATGAAGTAAAATCAAGTTAGCAATGCCTGCAATAAAACACTGTTACTGTTCCTAACTGGCAGGATAAACCCACTCCCATTACTCACTTGAGTAATCCCACTGATATCTATGGGGTGACCAAGGTGACCTGCTGAACACAAATAATTTAGGTATATATAAGAAGCTGCCTGACAATGGTCCAGGACTTTGCTCTCAGTTTTTCACAGCCTCATCAGACCAGCTGTTCAGAGTGAAACCTTCCATACCAGGTATCTGCATAGGGCTGAACTTCATGAATTTTGAGGTAGAAGGTCCAGAATAAGAGGAAGGGGAAAAAGGATTTACTTTGCCTGTGTTAGGAAAGGAGTCTTATTTCTGCTGTCATGAGATGCTCCAGACCCTCCAAGCTTTTAAGCAAGGGTTTGAAATTTTGCAGGATTTAGCCTTGATGTCAAGAATATACATTATGTCATCCCTGTGAATATTTGCCCAAATTTGGTCTCTCAGAAGACCTCTGCTAAGTTCCAGTATGCACATGTTCAGTAAGAACCTGTTAAGAGTTTGGCAGTTATTTTTTCTCAACATTAAATATTTCCTGAGTGTTCTCATCCCCCCATTCTGTAGGCCAGGTAGACCTGGCAGGCTCCACATGGAACTGCAAGTACTGAGCACCTCGTCCTACTGCTCTTCTGACCTACCAAGAGCCAACAAAGCACAGGGCACGTATGGCCTGAAACCACACTACTGCCTCTCCTGCTTTTTGCTGCTGTCTTGCAGGACTCAAGGCAACACAAAGGTGGTAATCTGAAATGCACTGAGATATGAGAAACCTAGAGGTGGTAAAACATGTTTTTCATGCCCTGAAGAGCTATGAAGCAACTGCAGGACTGCTTTGTAGTTCAGGTAAGACCCATATACTGTAAATGGATCTAAATTCAGTGAAGTTCCTTCTTGTTCTTAAATTATCAGCCAATACAAGTAACACAACAAACCTTTACTTCAGCTATATAGAGAATACACTGAGGTACAAATACTTGCTCTTAAATACCTATATTAATCCTAAAAGCTTACAATCCCACCAAGGAAGCCAAGAATTTATTTGCATGTAGATATAACACATGGCTATCTATGTGTAGCTTCATCTCAACACTTACTTGACAAAAGTAATTCCCAGGCCTTTCTATACTGTTGTTAAACCCCCCAACACTGAAGCTGTATCAGAAACTGCCAGCAGCAGTATTTCCTGCCACTTTAAGCCAAGCAAAACAAAACTATGACTGCTAAACAGAGAAGAAAATCTTTTGGAAAGTAAAGACATTTACAAGATGCTAAGGCATCATTTAATTATCAAAGAGGATTTTAGAAGTTTTTAATGACACAGAAACAGTGAAAGTGCTCTTTTGTGTCCATATTTTTATATTTGGAATTGTAAAGTACACTTTAAAACAGTAAGTATAAAACTGTGAGACCAATGTAAAAGATTAAGATTCAGACAATGAATTACAAGATGTTTTTATTATTTGCCTTGAGGCTTTTGAGTCTTCAGGGTGTGATTTTATCACATCTGCAACCTCTTCTCCAGGAGGCTCAAAAACTATTCTCTTTTAAACAAAATGAAAAGACAGCCAAGAATCCTGTATCATCATTTGATCCTAGCAGCTGAGAGCTCAGAGTAAAACATCAACTATCATGAGATTTGTGATAAAACTGCAAGATCTGACAATCCTGCCAATAATTGATTCAGATCTGAAGTAAGAACCTGAATTCAATCACACTTAATCCTGAGAGAAATGATTTGGGTACAAGTCTGTTGAATGCATTTATCCCACTGATAATAATTTATAACTTTACTCTGCCATACAGAAAATTGGATTTGATTCCCAAGGTACCAGGTTTCCACTCACACCATCAGGAATGCCTCGGCCTAAAAGGGTGTGAAAATATTGACTATAAACTAAGAGAGCATAATGAATACTGTAGGACAGTGGGACACACAATATCTCTTTTATAGGCATGGAAATAGGACAACTACATTACAAATGAGTTATGACACTAACAATCACTTAGGGGACTGCTCTAAATTTATGCCTCTGAAATGTTTTACCATACCAGAAAGTCATCAGTTCAGCCTATTGCACGTATTCTTAAGTAAGGCCACTTAAAAAAAAAACCACCAAAATTATTATTATGCTTAATCGACAGTCTTTTCCATATTCCTTCAACTGTACAAGTCAGTATTTAGCAGAAGGGATCCTCTTATAATGCTTTCACATGAAATGAGCAGTGATTCATGTCTACTGTAGTATAAAAAAAGCCACTCAACTTTCATTGCTCATGGGACATCTGGATTTAAATGACTCCCTAATTCAACACTATATATTGCCCTGAAGAAATTCTAGAAGGCAGATTACAAAAGGAAACATCTCTTTGACAGGATAATTTTTAAAAATGGGAGCTGTTAGAGTTTCTCAGGTGCTAGGAATCTGAGTAGTCACAGGTGGAGATAAAGAGGTGGGCAGAGTACAGGTGAAGCAGTGAGAAGTTCACAATCAATGCACTCATTCATGCCTGGGAATTATCACATCAGAAACGCAATTCATCTGTGCTAGGACGACTGTCAGAAGTGACGTATTAGTTGCAGGAGATATTTCGAATATTTTAACAAAAAACATGTCAGTAAGACCAATTCTTTCTACTTAATTCTCCCTTTCAACAGTTCTGTTTCACTAGATTAATATATCAAGAAATAATGAGAATTTGGGACACTTAGATGAAAAATACATCTAGGCCACAGTTTCCTGCATTATTGCCAAGAAAACATGAAGGAAACTGTTTATTCTTTTCCAAGGACATAAGAGAAACAGTTGTTAAAAGTTTAAGAAGTGGTTTTAAGAACTACAAAGGGTGAAATGAATAATGGTGGTTGTTATTAAGTAACTAATAATGCCTTCTAGAATAATACAAAATACATCACACGTTAAACACATTAACATGCCAACCAAACTACTTTCTCCTCGCCCCAAGACACTCCCAGGTGATGGGTTTGGATGGGCAAAGTACAGTCCAGCATCAGGCACAGCGTGGCAGGTAGGAGGGGCAAGGTTAAGCAGGGAGGCATGTGTCAGCACTGTAACTGGAATGCCTCCGGGTAAAACAGCAGCAATGGATCTCAGGTCTCCCTGTATTTTACTACGGCAGCAAAAGGATTTTTTGCCTTGACACCTGTTAGAATTTAACTCTGACTCCGAACTCTTTAACTCAACTAAAACTGCTACTGACTCAAAGTGAATTTTGCTTGATAAATCCTGAGTTTAAAATTGGAATCTAATGTTATCTTTGTTGTTTGGGGCTGAAATCCCAGGAAATACAGTGAATTTATTTTTAAGCAGTTTCATAAAAAGAGCATGGATGGTGCAGATCTGACCTGGACAAGTGGGCGAGTGACTAGAGGAAGAATCTGCATTTGGTTGAGCCCAGCTCTGTAGACTGGGAGGTCTCACCGGGGCTGAGCACATTTCCCAGTCAGAGCCCAGGGAGGAACCAACTGAGAGCAGTTGGTATGAAACAGAGAAAGGACATAAAGCTATCACAGGCATGGTGACAAAGGAAGGACATTTGTATTTCTTCATTTTTGAGGAACCCACCTATCTGGTTTATATTCATATTGAAGAATGACGATTACACTGGTTAACTCACCATTTTACAATATACATGAAGGGCTAACCAAGGCCAAGCAATGAGTCATTTCTACTTGAGCCAACCTATTTACAGTGTAAAAAGGCAAATACAGATCCAAACGTGTGCTCAGGCTCTCTTGCAATGCTTTGCCCTCTGCACCAGGGCCCCCCTTCCAGTCTTTGGTTACTTCACTGTCTTTGGGGATCCCCGCAGCAGGCAGGCAAATACTAAAACCACAGCAATTTCCTTACTTATTATTTTTGGCAAAAAAAATGAGGTATTGGGCTATGTGACTCCCACCAGTGCAGAAACGTGTCATTGAAGGAGGTAGGTAGTGACACACAATGAAATTCAGTGAACCTGCAGAAAACCAGAGTGTTTGCCCCCCCCAGGAGTGAATTAACAGGAAGGTGAGGAAGTGAAAAGTTCCTTTCTCTTGCAGAGCTACTGTGCATCCTCTGACGTTGGGGTGCTGCTGAAGACTGCAATAACTTCAGCAGCCTCTTTGCACCCAACCCAATGGCTGTCATTTGTTCTGATGAGTGTGGATTCCTGGGTCCACCCTGACTTTGCTGATGTCGCAGTTTTATGCTACAGCTCTCTCATCTGTCCCTCTCTGAGTGCACCCAGAGTCCACTCTGGATCTCCCTAAAACTGACAGCAAGTACTTACTGAGCTTTCCAAAGAGGCATCACAGTACCAATCTTCCCATGGGTAAACATCAACGAGGCAGAGATTTCAGGTTTACTCTCAATATGTAGTAAACATAATTGATGCTGTCACAAAAGACTGGTTTTTTAGTTTCAAAAAAAATGTGCATTTTTGTACATCTGCATTTCTATACAGCAAAACAGCGCTCATTAAAACCAGATGAGTGGAGCAGGCAAATCCCCTGCTTCTTGAAGACGGGTAGAAGTGAGTAGAGTGCATTGCAATCCAAAACCCTTCACAGAGGGAAGCTCTAGTTCCCAAACCCAAATTAGGCTACACAGTACCAGTAATCATCAGAAAACATATTATACTGATAACTTCCTGGAATCATGCCTATCTTTGTGTTACTATTCACCACCTGCATAGGTGAACCGAGGTTAATCACAGTAGGAAACTGTTATGAAATAATTTGGACTGAGGAAATAACCAATTAAATTTTCCCCCATGGCAAACCAGCATAGCTGCAAGTGTTTGAGCTACTCTGGGAACAATAGTACTATTCACAAGCTTGAAGCAACTAGATTTTAGTATATTGCAGAAGCAGGATGTAAAAGGAAAACCTTCATGTATCAACAGCTATAGTGGACACAATGTAACTCCAACTATCTTCCATATATACAGATATATATATGTGTACATATATGAACATGTGCATACTCCTTCTATTTAAGGAGGCTCCTCAACACACGGAAGCCTGCCATACACAACTTGTTTGTAACATGTAAATCAAGAAACACAAGCAAAGCATTCAGCTTCTAAGAGCATCTTTCTGATCAAGTGTGCTTTTGCAAACAGATGCTGCAGAGCATGAAAACAACCATTCCGACTAATTCCACCTCTCTCAGCAGAAACCCTATCTTTAAAAGTCACTCATCACTGAATGGCCTTTGGTCTGCAGAAAAATGTGAAGTATGCTTTAATTACATCCCCAGTGGCCTCCCATTTGATGTTCTGTCCACCGTATCTCTGGTGAGACAGCCTTATCTCAGGATATTTTTCAATTACACTGAACAGCGTTTATTCGGGTCCTCACTGATTCACTGTATCAGTATGTGGCTATTTGCTCTTTAACCGTAATTTTGAAAAGTGAAGTCTGCCTCATTAAACAATGTAAGATTTCCAGTAACACTTAATAATAATGGCTACGCTAATTAACATTACATTCAGATGGCACCCCTCTGAATCACACTGCTAGCATATTTATACCTAACATGTTAATATCTACTCATGTTCTTACAAGAGAATTCTTGCTTTATAACAATACATTCTAGTTGTGAATTAAGCACTGCTTGGTACGTTAGATATGTTGTCCCTATATTTTAGTGCACTGTATCATTCATGTTTCATTCACATTTTGTTTCCTTTTTACAACAGTTAGTCATATGCATCAGAGGAACTGGATATCAGCCCTGTGTGGTGAAGATGCCTTTTCTCGGTCATCTGATTTTTCAGAATCAGCCTCTTGCAGCACTCTGCAATACACAGAAAAACTCCTTCATGCACATCTTACCTCTTTGGTGTGGGTATGGAAGGAGACTGACATGTCCAAAAGAAGTTTCCTCTGTTCCACCCTCCGGACAAAGTCCTGAATCCGTACTTCCAGATGTCGGGCTGCTTTATAGATCTCTTCAGGGTCACATTCTCCAGTCTGAGCCAACTGCTCTGCAGCCTCCAAAAGCTTGTCTGCATTGGTGTACGTATTCTATCAGCAAACAAAGCAAGAAATGGAGTATGAGTAATACAACTGTGGAAAGTAAACCTCTGAAACAGGCTGTTTATACTTTCAAAGGCATGAAAGCAAGTGATTACCAGCGTTTTAAAACAATAGTAATAATTCCTACTGGCACTGCTATCTGTGAAAGGAGAGTGTATAAAGCCACATAGACTAATCCCTGAATGCACAGGAAATATTTTCTTATTTGAAACACACCACCCCAGCCCAACCCTGCCAGGCACAGCAACAGGACTGTGCACTTGTTTATTTCCAAGTCTCCTGGAACTTCTCAAAGATCATGTAGTGAAGCAAGTGGGACTAACCACCTCAGAACCCTACGGTGCCTCACGTGACACTCGGCTACAAGCTTGTTGCAAAGGCCTCCCAACAGCTATCACATTACAGCATGTAGTCATGTTCGCCAGAGATGTCTCAGCCTCAAGAAACATTTGCCTTTCACTGGCTTTTCTGAGATAACTCGAGAAGGCTGTGTCTTCAAGTTCCTTCTACATTTTTTCCTCTCACCTACTGTTCTGCATCGTATTTCTGAACAGAGTAAGTCCATTTGATTAGCTTACAGCTGCCAATATTTAATGCTCAGATTGCTTTGGAGGGGTATCATTTCTGGTCTGTCCAAGGTATGTACCTGCCCCCCACTGCATAAGAATTTGAACACTTCCCCGTCCTGAACAGATTTATCTCATAGCCACGGCCTCTGCGATACAAGCTGTATTACCCTTACTTTACAGAGAGGGACCTGAAGAACACAGAAGATCAGTGATATATCCAAGACATGCTAGATTGTGGAGGAACAGAGGTGAATTCCACCAAATTTATCTCAGCTTTCAAACTACCTGCCCATCCTTTCTCTCCCTCTTCCACGTTTTTGGCAAATATCACTGAACTAATACACCAGAGACCCTCTTAAATAATGTCAGAAATGGAAAGGGAGTGCAGTCATCTTCTCCATAGCCATAGAGCTATGGTTTAGTCAGCTATGTTTAGCTAACTAACCACAGCCAACCCTTGCTGTCATAGAAAAGCTTTCTTCACTCGAGGCCAACAGCTCTGTGTCACTTAAAAAAAGTAAGGAGAGACAAAGATATCAGCTTAAGGGTGTTTCCATTATCAAGTGAGATCTTCAGAGATGTTCAGCCTTGGTCTAAAACTGCTCCCACTGGGAATTTTAACCTCCCCATATATAGAAGCAGAATGGTAAGACTTTCCTTTTCAAAACCCGACTGAGAATCCTCCTCGGTTTGAAAAAGCATTAACTTTATACATATACACAAACTACCTTTGAACACTGTGGACACACATGTACTTCTGAGCATTAAAGGAACACTGTCAAACATAAAAGCCATGAATCAAGTCATGCTGTTCTTACTTAGATAGTATTCTGCTGCAGTCAATAGTTGTTGCTGGAGAAAATAATTTAATATGAAGATGGAACACTGGCTTCCAAGTGTTTAATGGGGGAAAATATTTCCAGTTATAAAAAGCAGAAAGCAAACAGCTCATTCACTGTTCATTTTCCCAGTTTCTGAGGGCTGACTATAAATATACAGTATTTGCATTTCTCCTTTTGGACTGTGAAAAACGTATTCTAGACAGTTTTGTTACCAATAGTAAATTTTTATTCCCTCACTTTCAGGCCACTGCTATAATGGTTAGGTTGTTAACAGTGGCAAAATGTTGTTTTAATAATCATTTTTTGGAAACCTCTTCAGCTGAGAATTTGTAAAAAATGTCCCATTCAATATGATCTGAATTAGGGTCCAGTTTCACTTAACAGCATCCTTTCTGAATGATCCTCTTCCAACAGTATTTGCCAAAGCTAGCACTATTTTTCAGTCCACTCCACTCTAGGGTTTTTCACACATTACCACTACAACACCTCAAACACCAGTCCAGCTCCCTGGGGAGAAGGCTGTCCCCTGCTTTTATTTATAATATTTAGTACACTTTTAAATGCATTCGCTCTCTGCTTATGGCACAGATTTGAGACACAAACACCTTTGCTGAAATACAGTATGAATACAGTTTTGCTGCATTTGTCCCTAGCACACTTATGTTCATCTCTGCTGAAAACCATGACAAGTTTAACCACTCCAACACGTGATGTACCTAACTATATCTAGATGAGGTGAGTTGACCGATACAATGATCAGGTATAAATACGCTGCATGGTGAAAAAGGTGTAGGCTGAGCCCTAGACTTTGGGTGAAAAAAAAAAAAAGCAGATTAGCATCAACAGAGCCTCTGGCCACACTGCACAGACAGTAAAGGTCCTGCAGCAGTCCCTTTGTAGTGCACGAGGTTCTCCAAAGAGAAAGGGGATTTTCTGCAAGGAAGCTGGCTGGATGTGGAAGGAGGCACACGCTGTATTTCCCCTGGGCTATGCCAGGCACTGTCAGCATCCAGTGATGCTTAAATGCGTCGTGCACAAGAAGCCTGAACACAGCACGTTTTACCTATGGTGAAATTTTTGTTCACCTCTTTCTATCTTTGTCCACTGAGTTCCCAGCTAAGAGTCTGGGTTTTAAACAGGTGCAGTTTATAACAGGACAAACACTAAGGGCTTTATCCCTGTCATTCTAGAAGGAAGGTCTGGTGCTGAGAGATTTCCACCTCACTGTTGCAGATTTAAGAGGTTTAGATACATTTCAGATAAGCAACCACATTTGGGAGTTAACCACATTCTCCTTGAACTTCAGAGTTTGATGTATTCATGAAAGGATTGTCATCTACTGTCAGCTGAGGTATAAACACAGCACAGGCCAAATAAGCGAGAGATCAGTTATTTGCTCTGCTTTTGTTCTGTTCATTTGCTTCAAGCATACACAAATCATATCAGAAATTGTTAGGCATACAAAATATTTTCATGTACATCTATTTCTCTACAAGTGTGGGACTAAAGCTACATTGAACCTGAGTTGGTACTATAATGCTGCACTGCTTGCCTGCTTCCTACATTTTCATCCTCAGCTTGCTCTCCTGTTAGTAAGGTCTTCAGAGTACAGACCCTTATTTCATTTGTTTGAAGCACTTTGTACTCTTTGGTGCGACATAACCCTGGATCAGGCAGGGTGGGAATCCAAGAGAGAATTAAGTTTCATGGTGAAGAAAAGCATAGAATGCCTCCTTGTCCTGCTACTCCCAGCCAGAAGCGGATACCTCAGATTCCCAGTCCTTCCGCAATCTGGGAGGATCTACCAGGAGCACAGGATCAAGGTACATCTCCAAACTGGAAGCAAGATTCAAAACTTTGGAACAAATTTTTGCTACTAGAATTTTTGCTACAATCATAGCTGTCCCCTTTTCTGCAAACTGCAGACCCATGGAAAGTGTTCTGTGGCATCCTGAGAAAGGTGACACCAAAAATGGCTAATCCATCTAGAGGAAAGATCCCATGAAGTATCTCTCTTCTACATCTGTAGAAATCAGTTCCTGTCAAACAATAATAGGACGAGTTCCACAGAAAAATAACCTATGAGTCATAAAATGATATGGTCTCTAAAACTTTAGGGATGTGTGGCATTTTTTCCTAATGTTGCATTAAACCTTGAGAGAACTGTCATATGTAAACCACTAGCGATCTGCTAACTGGCTTCACATATACTTCTGCACCGTTTCAAGCACAAAACCAACTTCCAACTAAAATACCTTAATAATCTTTCTATACTAAACTTTGCATAATCACCTATTTCAATCATGAAATCTGCAATCACAAGAAAAGGAAACTGGTCAGGTTTTAGAATGACTGTAATATATGCTTTTGGAATTCCTTTTAGACGGAACCAGGAGACATTTGTATCTCTTCTGTTTCTTGCAAATAACAAAAAAGAAACACAATTATGAAAAATAAATAGACTAACAAAACCTATACAACAGTCCCTACCACAATTCAGAATTGGAGGTGATTGTTGTCTTACCCCATGGCAATATTTACTAACAGGATTCCCGTATCTTTGGTTCATTAATTGTTATCAGTTTGATGTTCTGTAGCAAGTTGAAAGAAATGGTTTATGAAAAAGCTGATGTGGAATTTTTGCCTGTTACATCTGTCATGCTTTCCTCTGCATTTTGCACCAAAATGTCAGGATCCTTTTCCATCTCTCGTTCAGGTAGCAGATCTCAGTTGAGATTCCACCATCTCTCCAGGCTAACACATACGAAGCCATCGCTGCATTGGAAGCGACTATCCAAACACAGCTCTCTCAGCAAACTGCCTGAGAGATTTCCTTAAAGATTTCCTTAAAGTTGAAACAAACGTTACTTTGTCCATAATCTTTGTGCCAGAGAAATGTTTCGTCAACCGTTCTCTCCAAATCTTTTTAACCCAGAGTAGGAGTTGCACTGATTCTCAAGATCAGAGAGCACTGGCTGCATGCAGTTTGTGCTTGGCCTCATCTGTTACGCTGAAAATAGCATTGCAATGCTCACTACAAACCAACCAAAGGGCTCTAATTCTGGTTTGAAAGTATTTGGCATTTTTTTTCCCTAATGAAAAATAAATACATAATTAAATGAAAAAAATACTGAATAATGCATCAGTTAATTCTTGGATGAATATAAGGTTAGAGGCAGTGGAACAGAAATATTTTGCCTTTCTTATGATATGTACTGCAAGCTAAGGAAGTCTAAAATCTTAAGTCACTTAGAAACAAATTAGAATGGAATAGACAAGTTTAGTTTGAAGGGACCTACAATGATCATCTAGTCCCACTGCCCGACCACCTCAGGGCTGACCAAAAGTTAAAGCGTGTTGTTAAGGGCATTGTCCAAATGCCTCTTAAACACTGACAGGCTCAGGGCATCGACCACCTCTCTAGGAAGCCTGTTGCAGTGTTTGACCACCCTCTCGGCAAAGAAATGCTTCCCAATGTCCAGTCTGAACCTCCCTGGTGCAGCTTTGAACCATTCCCACATGTCCTGTCACTGGATCCCAGGGAGAAGAGCTCAGCACCTCTCTCTCCACGTCCCCTCCTCAGGAAGCTGCAGAGAGCAATGGGGTCACCCCTCAGCCTCCTTCTCTCCAAACTGTACAACCCCAGAGTCCTCAGCTGCTCCTCACAGGACATGCCTTCCAGCCCTGCCACCAGCTTTGTTGCCCTCCTCTGGATGCACTCAAGGAACTTAACATCCTTTTTAAATTAAAAGGAAAAAAAAGAAAAAAAAAAGGACACATACCAATCATATCTATTTGTGCTTTTCACTGATCCTTCCCCACGTTTTTAAGGCACCAATGAATGTAGTGCAGCATTTTAGTTTCAACCCAAGTGCATGGTTCCATGTGGTTTTCCCTCTACTCCTAGCAACTACATTTGTAACTAGTTTATTGCTGCATGTTTCTTGGCAGATTACACTGAAAATAGCTATGTCTAATGGCAGTCCAGGGCAGAGTTCGTGGCCCGAATATGGGCAATTTTTTTCCAGAACAATCTCCCTTTGCACAGTATTTTACAGCTGTTTATTATAGTTGAGAGATTTTCATGGCAACCGTCTCCAGGATCGCCAATGTGTTGCGAACCATGCCAATCAGCCAGGGAAAGACGTTCAGTTGTATGCATTAGGAGAAACATGAGGTAGGGGAACGGGGCAGGTGATCAGATACACTCTCCCATTAAACACAAATAACATACCCTAGATGCTGCACTTCCTAAGTACATCTTTAGATACGCTGAAGGGGAAGGAGGCAGCACTGATTTACCTTATTCTGTGTTAATCAAGTTCTGGGGCTGTGAAAGGCAGTTCCAGGCAAAGGTTCCTCATATGGGTTCAGAGAGCTTTGTCACCTAGTTTTTACCATGTAAAAGGCACAGAAGAGATGGCATCTCTAGAGGCCAGTAAGTACTGACTAGAGAGAGAACTTAGATGACTAGCTTAGATCTGATCTTCTTGACTTAAGAGTAGTGATGTGAATCCCATCTTATGCCTGCAGGCTGAAGCTTAGGAGACTTATTAGGCTTTCTCTGATGTGATCTCTCCTTTATGTTCTTTAGAGTCGTGACTCGACTCTTCAACACCAAAGATGAAATCACAGTATTATTACTCCTGCGGTGAAGATGGGATGTCAAGACAAAGTTCAAAGCCCGATCCATCTCTCGCTGAAAACAGTAAAAAGGATCTTACTGACTTCAGTGAGAACTGGGTCAGCCTCCTAGCCATTTACTTGAGATCACAGGAGGAGACAAAAAATGGCAAAAGGCTAAAAATAGAACTCCGGAGGCCTCATACCCCTGTTCTGCACAAAGACAGTGGGTAGCACTCCTCCACGCAGAAACTGCAGCACGATTCACATTCACAAAATTATAAGTATGGAGCTGATTCTGAATTTCTTCTCAATTGTTATAAACTCCTGTTATCCTTAATTATAAAGTTCAGTTACTGCTATCAGATTCTTTGCTCAAGCCATTTTGTTAAAATTAGCTCCAGTTTTTTGTTTAGGTTAAGTGATCTCACAGTCAGGCTTTTGTGGAGAATTATATCTGTAGTAATTTGATATTCTAAAGCTAAAATGAGTGACCACAATGAAGCATTTCTTTGATAAATAAATCTGGGGTTTAAGGAGGCATCCATCTTTGTCAAAATTCTTCCTCTCTTAAGAAGGGCAAAGGCTAAATGCATATGATGATCTAATGTAAGATGTGATTTTATTCAGTTTGAATTTCACATAATCAAATCAAGACCTGTACTCTTACTTGTGCTTTATTGCGCTAATTCAAAACAGACTTACCAGGAATTATAGCTACAGAAGTTAAAGGTAGAACATCTCTCTGAGGTCATGCAGCCACTTGCTCTATCAGTACAGGACTGTTCCCTACTGTACACTAGAACAGAAACTTCTTCAGAACTTCTTAAAAATATCCAGGTTAATGAAGTTTCCATCACCTTCTTTTGCAGACTCTTCTTCCCTTAAATATGGCAACTCATCTTAAGTCTCTCTTGTCATAATTTTGCCCCAGTTCTCCCTGCACTGTCCTTCAAGTTTGAGCTCTTCAAATACTACAGCCTGTTATATTTATCTTTTGATGGACATGCAAGAATATGCCCACCTTAAATGAGTGAAACACATTTGTTTGAGCAGTTTAACAAATGAGGGTCTCAGGTAAGTTTGTGACTTGAGAGCACGTGTGACACGTGTGTGTCCAGGTATCAATCACCTGACAATTTCAACGAAATTACCACTACTCTCAAAAGTGCATCTATTTGCCAATGCAGTCTGGGAACCAGAGTGCCTGGAATGTCACCTATGCTTCACACAAGTAATGCATAGAAAACCTCTCTCCCAGCTCCTGGAAAAGTTATCTTTACAGCTGGGTACATGGGGTTGAAAGGTCCTTACGCCTCTCATCTCCCATTGTGAGACTATGGCTCATTCACAGTGTTTTGAATGATTTTTCTTCAGACACTTTCTGGCTGAACATCTGTATTTACTGATCCACTGTTACTTCTTTTCTCAGTGACATTTGAAGCTTAGCTTAGTTCAGGAACATCCACAGATTTGGGGAATGTGAAGACTGCTCCCATTTCAGATGGCTAAGAGGCCAGATACAGCACCATGCTGGTACTAATTACTACTTTACACCTCTGGTAATTCCATGATTTCAGTGGATTATGAAAGCATAAGGGATTTTTCAGCATGAACGAGAAAAAAACAGTTCCCAGGAATGATGAGGTGGGTATCACACAACATCCTCACTAACCATCGCCAAGAACCAGATATTTTTCTACATATCGTTGTCTTTTATTTATGATTTTCCCTCAGTGTTCACATACAAATTGAGATGAATTTATTATTTGAATCTAAAAGAATTATACTTACACATTACATCAAATGCTGAAACCCCAGATAAATTGCTTAAAAGTTACCTTAAACCTTCAAACTAATAAATAAGCAAGATTAGAACTAGCAGCTGGAAATAAATTAGTTAAAAGAATTCTGCTTTGTGCTGTTTCATATTGAGTGCTTACTTTAAGTGAAGAAAATGTTGCTTATAGTATATTTTATCACATCAACTGTTCATCTCAATCAGGAGTGCAGTCAAGTAGACAGTACTCTTATTACTGCAATCATGCCACTTAACTATTATTCAATGTCAGTGAAACATATAGTAAAATAATGTTTTAAATGCCATCTAGTATCACACATCATATACAATATTAGTAAGTATGCAAAGAGACAGAGATGCAACTTGCATGCACATAGCACATAGACACAAACAACAAGCGAACTTCTTAGCTCAGTGTGGTCAGCTTAACCATCACTGAATTTTTCTATCACTAATGAAAAGTACCATCCATGCAAGGACTTGACTTTGAATGTCTCCAAAGCTATTTTCGTCTTCTAAACAGAATGCTCAAAAGCATGTTTGGCAAAGATCTAGACTTTTCATACCTATGCTTAGATTATTTTTGTTGCAAGGGGAAAGACAAGGGATTTCGTTCTTTTCGTAGGCAGAAAGACTACACCCACCAAAGGCTTCACCCTGAGCCTGGCAAACTTCATCTTTTCTCCCTATTTTATTTTAATAGTATATATGTGCAATCTCCTCTATTACAAAACCTACTAAGTGTTTGCTTTATATGAGATAAGTAAATATTCCTACTCTTCCCAGGGAAGTAGTCAGCACACTTCATGTTCTAACGAGGGCATAACATTGCAGGATTACACTGGAGTCTGATACACATCCTTGAAGAAGGTGCAGTTTAAACTGCCAGAAATAGATGCACCTTTACACTTTATGAGATGGGATTTAAGAAGTTTTGATCTATAAAACCGCACACAGGAGTTGGAAGAACACATCTTTGGCCCAAGAATGACGTCTTAATCCCACAAAGCCATCTTTGGCATCTTTCCTGAGGCAAGCCAGGTTGCCAGCTGAGACGGCAGTGCTGCCCCAGGAAGGCTCTTCCCCTCGGTCTAACACACAAACAACTCTGTTTACAAACTGAAGAACCATCAGAGGAAACAACTTTCAGAGACTGCATTGAAAAAACTTGACACTTTTAACTGAGGTGGTCTCACAGCCCTTCAAAGCCAGCAGTTATACCTCACTTTGGCACCTTAAAGCACCCTAAATAGAAAGACCGTCTACTTAATATGGAGGCTCATTTTGTGCTTATGGGGGAAGGAGTAGGACATACGATGGTAGGGTTATGCAGGTAAAGGTCAATTAATGGTCTTCGGAATAGTTTTTCTTCTGTCATCCTACTGCTCTTCTGGGAGAAGCATACCTAAACAGTTTAATAAAATGAGATGATGAAATAGTTCCATTGCTGTTAAATATTTTCAAGATTTTATGGACTCTATAAGGATGTATAAGAATTAGGGAAGGTATCTGAAATCTATGATTATTAGCCAAGTTTTATCCTAGCATTTGATCCTTGGTAACATCCATAAAAAGAGTTTGATCCCTTCTCCTTGCACAGTATGAATGAGAGCTGCTCAAGTGACCGTAAGGTAACTGAGCCTTTGAAACTCAGCAAAGGTGAGGAAAGCTTTTTTTTTTTTCCTCCCAGAGATAAAAAGGGAGTACAAGGCGGCAAACTGGCAGTGAAATACAGCATTTTGAAAGCTTCTCAAATGATAAATATCATCATCAAGCCCAGACAGTTCACAGCAAAGCCCCACAACTTCTTTATGACAGGGGGAAAAGGGAAGGTGAGTCGAGAAACAAAGAAACGTGTGGTAGCTCAGAGGTGAGCAACAATCTAGGAGGGCACAGTATTGCTTTCTGTCCCAAAGGCTCAGCTCACATCTCTTCCGAGCCCTGCAGACATGAGTACAACCATGACAGCTTTATCAAGTCCTGCCGGTCTCTCAACTTGAAATAACTTCGGGCATTCTGGGTTTAATATCATGCTCACAGTTTGGAGGTTTCAAAGACACAGCAACAACAGTATTAAAAGGCTTTGGACTGTCAGCAGCACTGGGAAAAGTCAGTATCGAATACAACTGACAGCACTGCTGCCCTGGAAACACAGGCAGAAATAAATTTACGAGGATGTGAATTCTGTAAACTGCCTGGCTTTGTTTCTAGTGTCTAGGTTTTTAATGAAACCTGCTTTAAATAAGACAGCAAAGCATTTCCTTTCCCTGTTTCCCCCACAGCGACGACCTCGACTCAGCTGTGCCTTTATTTCCATTAATGTAGAGACACGTTATAACATCTTTCCTGAAGCACATTTTGAGTGACATGGGACTGTTTATAGAATGAGATAACGTTTAACAGAAGAAAATTCAGCAAAATTTTGTCCCAAATTCTCCAAAGCTTTCAGCTTAAGAATTCCTACATAGCCAAATATAGAAACTAGGCAGTCTGGAGCACAACACAGTACTGCATATACATCACATAATTATACTTAATTTCTGTCTGGTAGTATGTGACAAAAATATTACTAGATGCAGCATAGGCTGCTACAAAAATGTAAGTCTACCACGAACGCATCATAGGACCTCAAGATTTGCAGTGAACTCTATTTTGCTGTAAGTTAAAGGCCACCTCTGAGAAGCAAACTGATGTTTGACAGAAAAAAAAATACAGAGGAAGACATGCCACAGCCCTTTAGCAGGGTCAGTGCACTGCTGCTACCTCAGGAAGAATACAGAGATTTAATGAACTTTTTGCTGCTGCTCCTTTGAAGCACAGATTACCTCCCTGACGCACTGCATTGCATCCGCTCCCATGCCCCGACCCAGGTGGGAGTGGTGCAGGAAAAGGGCTTATCATGTCTTGTCGTGCAGCTGAGCTAGTGCCATGTGCTAGCACTGACAATATTCCCTGTAGACTGAGAGTCCCTTGGTGTTCTCCTGGATCCCTTCTATTTGCCCAGGATAAGTTTAACTTGTAGCAAAGATTCACTTAAAATTGGCCTTTCCATCCAGAGAAAACCTCACACTGCCTACTGGAGACAAAACACATGCTGAGAATAAAACACCAACACCTCTGTTTTGTCGACAATTTGGATATTTCCATTTGGAAGAAGGAGGTTTCTCAACATATCCTGTGAACAGGAATGGTAACATGCCCCCTGCCCACCACTCAGATAACCTCCATCCCCACCTCCCTACTCTCTGAACCTCAGATAATTTGATGGCAAATGCCCCTCTGCTATCTACAAGAATAAAGCAACCTCCCCAGCTTCAATTAAAGTTGAAGCAACTTTTTATTTTGTCTCCTTGTTCCAGCTCAGTGTCGCTAGGAGCAGGTCAGCAATAGTCCCTTTGGATTCAGAATCTCTTCACTGTCAACATTAATTCAGCTCTCCATCATAGTTTACACATCGGAATTTGTTTCAAATGAGTAGAAACCATTCTCTGTATCTTATCAGGTTTATAAAAGAATTTTTCACCACTGTTATTTACCCATGTGAACTGTCTGTACAGTACCCATCAAATTAGTTCTTCAGAGGTGCCACCAAAGCAAAATGGACTAAGGGCTTAGTCTTCCCTAAAACTTAAAACGATAAAAATCTTATGTAACAGCTAGTGAGACGTACTGCACATTTATAATGAGGAAAAATAAAAGAGGTTTTCACTACCTTGGAAGTAATAAACCATTTTATTTATTTACTTTACACCAGACTTATTCATAATACTTTAAAAAAGGTCCAGACAGGAACTAACATTTTTTATGTTGGTCAGAAAGCATTCGTATGGAGCGCATTTTAGAAATGTGTTCTACTGTGGGAAATTCAATTCAGGTTATCCATAATCATAAGATTTAGAAAGAGAATTTTTTTTATTTCTGGCTCTTATTAGGTGGCCACACATGATCGGAGATAAATACATCTTAATAATGACTTACAATGAGAGATCTGGTACAGAACAGTATTCCCACCAGAAATCTTGATGCCATAAAATGTATTGATTTTTGGCATGTAGTAGATCTCCAAGAATATTGCATTCACATGAGATACTGACTCTATAATCAACATCTGCCAAATTCTTTACTATAAAAAATCCTGAAAGCTTTCTAGTGTGTTCTTTATATAATATTGCCAAATCCTTCCCCTTCTCTATCCAATCCCCCTTCCTCCAAAAATCCCAAATCAGGCCCCCAAAGGATAAGAATGGACATAATATGAGACAAAAACAAGGATCAGAGAAATTCTCTTTGAGCTGTCTTTTGATCTCTCTCTGCCTGCTATCCTAGAGTCCCAGTTTTGTGCCAAACCCCAAGCAGTAGGATCTGGGCACCTGCCCCCACCCCTGGAGGGATGCCCAGCAGGTCCAGGCAGCAATTCACACTCCCCTCACCATTCTCATCCCAAAATAATCTCCTTATTTTGTGTCCCTGTCCTGGCACACAAATCCGATTCCGCTCTGTGCTCTAAAGTATCTTTTTTTCTGTTCCACATTTACATGTGACTACAAGAAAACTAAATTTACAGTGGTTAAATGACCTAGTGACCCAATTACCAATCCCAAAGGGGGAGGACACACTCTAGTGAGTTGACTGATATTTCAGCGTGGCTGCACAGCCCTGGCTGTGCTGTGAGGCGGCTTCTCTCTCATTTTGGTTTTCAATTCATGAAGAGGAACGGAATGGGAACGGAGCCCATCAATCAGTGTGCACTGAGGAACTGTGCTTTGGCACAGATAAAACTATGAATCCTTTGGGCAAGGGCCCGGCACTGGGAGGGACAGGTTGCCACCCCATGAAACAAGTCAGCAATGGTTACTTTTTACAAAGGAGGAATGGTGTGGATGCATTTCTGGCTGGGCAGTATTTGTTTGAGCCACTTTTGTGGTGGGAACAAACACCGAGCCCTGATTTTAAAAAGGATTCAACTAGGTCCATTTTGAGCCTAAAACAAACCCCAGAAGACAACAGAAAGTAACACTGAATTTGTAATAGACCTCTCTCCTCCCTTAATATCACCTATTTCAAAGTAAAACCGTGGAGCACTACAGGTTTTAAGTCCCTCTTGCACTCAGATTTGATGTGTAGGCACTGACAATCCAAGTTCTGGTTGTCAATATAAATCCTGGCCACAGGCAAAACAACCAGGAGCCAGTCGCCCAAACCTAGCGCTCTCAGCCATCTCTCCTCTCCATACAGAAACACCCTTCATCTCATCGAACACTCAATGCATTTGCTTCAGCTCTCAGGTTGATATATTTAACGTGACGGCTGCACTTTCCATTCCCTGATATTAATGAGTCACAAACGCCCTTTTATGCTGTACACTTCTGCAGCGAGCGCTAATACTATGCCGGAGGAGGTGAAAGCAGGCTCTGTTCTCCATTTGCTGCATAGTTGTGGCTCTCACTAATGTCACAAGGAGTTACCTATGCTGCACAGAAAAAAACACCCCTTATGCATTGAACAAAACACTCTAATAATAACGAGGGCTGCATGTTAATAGGGCACGGTGTCACTGGAGCACATATCGGTTTCTATTGTATTGGCTGCATACTAATATGGGCTCCCATGCTAGAGAAACATGTGCACATCCTCACTGACAGTTCAAAACACCTCCTGTCTCAGTCCCTGACTTCTCACAAATTCTGCAATTTCTTTCTCCCCAAACAAGCTTCATTTTAAGTGTAGCGACATGAGAAGGCTGATTCTGCTTGTTTTTCTCGTACCAATCTTAGAATTTCTCTCCGTAGCTCAGCAGAGGCAGTACAGGGAGAGGAACCTGAGCTTTTGCATGTGGTAGTGCTCTGAACCAGACACTAAACAAAGATGCCTAAATGCCTCAAACCATATGCCATTTCCATAGTGACACAAAACAGTGCTTTCTTGGGGCTTGGTTATGCAAAACCAGACCTCACAGACCACAGTTTTGGAGGGCAATATTAATGGCTGGATTACACGCACTGAATCAACAAGTGAATTATTTATATACACGTGAGGATTTTTGTCCCTGTTCACACACATGTAATTCCAAAAGACCTCTATACATCCACTGATTTCGCCCTATTTCTACATAAAAGAAACTGAGATCCAAGCTCTATCCCAGGGAAATAATTTTTAAAAATAGGTTTATATGCAATAAAATGTTGGTTGAATACTTTCTATTTATATATAATCAGCATAAAACATTTGCAATAGTCTCATAATGCAAGTGTAGCTTTTAGACAATTAAATGTCTGACATGGGAATAAGAGGACACCCTTCATCTGGACAGCTAGGGACCAGTGATAGGAAAAGAAGAGAGGCACAACCAGACTGCCAAGCAGCTTCTCTGCAGCACAGATACAACCAATGAACTGGATTCTCCGCTCTTTAGAACAAGCTAATTATAAGCAATTTCTCTGAAATTGGAAGTGTGATTTTGTTCTAAATCTTGTGCAGCAGAGTGATCAATCAGACCCAGTTAGTCTGTTTCCAGAACATTTGCACAATGATAATGAATACCTAAACCCCGTCCTTGAAAATTATTTTGCTCTGTTATTGAATACCAATCTCTTTGATATTGGCCTAATCTACATGAAATTTCCTTTACCAAATACCTGCAAAGCAGCATATTTGTGATTTGCAGCAATGTTAATACAGTTGCTGTGGCTAATGTTGTGCTGTTCTAAAGACATCACTGGCTGGCCTGGAGGAAGCAGCACAGCCATGGGCAGCTCCTTCTACTGCTCTATGACAAAATCAGAAAGTAAAAATGCTGATCGGATTCACAGCATCACCTTTCTCCCCATGAGCCCCCCCCACTATAAATAGCTACAAGAAATTGAAGTACTAGTACACCATCATTGCAAATGAGATTTGGACATTGCTGCAATTAATCTTCCTGAATCAATAGGTACAGTTTGATAACCCAGTGACCTGCCAATAAGAGCACAAAGAAAAATGATCAGAGGGGATCAAAAGCCTTTACATGACAATGGTTTTCACCAACAGACACAGGTCAGTCAAAACAGCCCTGATTCATCCAAGTGTTTTTATTTCACAGAAGTTGCCGAAGGTAAATATCTTTTGTTTCAGCTGTAAGTTTATTCAGTTGAAACATCAGTACCATACTGAACAGTTTTTTAGTATGCATGTTACATAACACATCAGTGTTACACTTTCCCAACGTTCTCTGAGAAATTTATGGACTTGAAAAAACAAATGCCAGGGTTTTTCTTCTTTAGGATATCTTGGCTTTCTTTTCTGATTCAAAATGAAATGAATTTAAAAAACTCAGAATTCTCCACACAATAGAAATTCCATTTTCCAGAACCTCTAGAATTAAAAATACCTATTTCTTAAACAGCTTCATTGTTCTCCCAGTCTGCCACAGGAACAGCATTTTGCATTTACAAGCAAATTAAAGGAACATATTTTAAAGACACACAAATGAACCTACCCAAATAAACCACTGATAGGAAGCTAGCTCCTGGTAATTGTCAAAAATGTATTGCGTTGCCAAGCCTTGAGATTTTATAGGGAGTATTTAGATTGTGAATCACGCTGCAGGCAGCTTAATGAAAAGATCCAGCTGCATGTGATTTTGGAAGAGAAGAAATAGAAAAGAAAATCACCTCTAGCTTGAGGAGAAATACACTGAAATGCAAACTCAGAGACATGGCGTAATAGGCACAGCTCTGCAAGTGACTGCCAGGAAGATTTCTGTGCCGTTATAGAGCGTCTCTGAAAACAGGTTCCCCATTACCACTAGATCATGGAGCACCAACAGCCACCAATTCAATTACCTTCCCGAAGTCTGGATAGCAAGATTAGCCAAGACAGTCTTTCAGTAGCCCCTGTTAACGAAGTCTCCATGGGCATATCTAGATCATGCAATGGAGCATGGTACTGGTATCCACAGCGTACTCTGAAGAGTACCACAGTTCCTCAGGGAAAACATGTCTTACATGACCTGCTTCTGACTTGGGTCTGGCAGTCGAGTCTCCATAGCATTCCATCTAACACCATTACACTGCTCAGCCCTTCCCAGTACTTCCGGTTCCAGGCTCAGGCTGCGCAGAACGGTTTCAGTATCTCTGTCCTTGCAGTGTAGATATGTCCTGAGTCACCCAGAAGCTGCTAGGCTTCATGCAAAAAGTTATACTATTGCTTCCATGATAAACTATCTGGCTCTTCAGCTATGCTGTTAGAAGTTTTTAGATCCAGAAGTCTCAAGATAACCTTTGCAGACAACCCATATCTAGGTAGTTTCATTCTTCTCTGCTGCCTGTGACTGCCAGATGCAGCCTGCTGCCAGCCAGGAGAAGAAACCAAGAGTTCTGGAGCCCAGAGCTCCAGCATCATGGTGCAAAGGTCTTTGTAATCTGCTGCCAGTGGGCATTTTTTTCTTCTTTGTGCAGAAGTGAATGCATTTACATAAATGAAGTTAACAGGAAACTGCAGATTACAGCTTCAGAACTTGCTAATGACCATGCAAAGGATGATGAAGATAAGAGTAGGGCTGATTTTTTTCTTGCCTGTCTCATGTTTTTTTTATTTTTAAAAAGATTTGGCATTATTGAAACCACGCATTTTATTGCTAACTTTGAGCATAGTTCTTACCAGGTTTAATTGTCTGCTTTGTCCCTGTTTTGGCCTAGTATTTCATACTACATTGGATTTTAGTCACCCAGCCCAAAGGGAAAAATCTAGTATGCCCAGTGAGCTATTCCTTTCAACAACCAGGTAGGTCACAAGATGTTAAAAAGTAATAATAATAATTTAAAAAATAATAATTAAAAAACCCACCCTGGGACAATGCTCCCCAACTGCTCATTATCAACATGGGCTCCTAATTCATGCCTAGCTGGTTTACGTCAGTACTGAACTTCACGCCGAACTTTAGAACAATGACATCCAACAGAGCTGGAATATGTATGGGAAAGCACTAGGTTTTTATCCTGAAGGCCAAAAAAGTAGCTGTTTGCAATTCAGCTTTGGCTTGACTATTCCATTACCTCACCTAGTTTTAAAGCCATTCAACTAAAACTATGTAGGACTATGAGAGATCACAGAATAATATTTTTACCTGCAGAATTTCTTACTGAATCCACTGGATATTTCACATGACAAACAATATAATCATATTTTTCAACATATTTACACTTAAAGGTTTTTTTATCTCCAAGAGCTTTTTGAAAACTCTGCACTGATGGCATTTTAGGAACAGTACAATGGAGGCAGGGAATACTCTAGACAGGCACACTGGAGCACAAATTGCTTCTCAGATGAGGAATATCACCTGATCTTTGATGTCTAGTAGACGATACAGGCCCTTGGCTTTCAAGGTCTCATCTGAAAGCCTTCCCTTGCATGAAATACATTTACCTCCCTGAGAAGAATAAAAGGAAGAGCAGAATCTTAAAGGAACTCTAGATGTACACATAAAGTTAACTTTGACTGTTCTAAGCCAGTGTTCAGGTGTTTAATCATCACCTTCCAAAAGTTGTCTTGGAGGAAAGCAAGCACAGATACCCAGGAACAGGAAAACTGAATAGTTTCCCAAATGGCATACTGAACAGCTCAGCATTTTTGCTCGCATTTTGTCTGGCTCTCCTTCTTTGTAATAATTCAAGAATAGTTCTTGAATTAGTTCATTGCACATATACCTTAGCAAAACAGATCCTGTAAAACTTTCAGTCATACGGGATCCAGCCACATACCTAAATCAAAGCCGGTTTAGTCACAAGGCCTGAACCAAGAGCTGCCACACTGGAATTACAGACAGCTCCCATGAACTTTGATGGCCACAGCTCAGCCTCCAGTCAACCTTCTTATTGTGTTTGGTTATGACAGACAACTCCACACATTTTGAATCAAGGTTGTTCAGAACGCATGCTTTGTTGCATGCTGAAGGTGTGATATTTTACCTTGTAAACATCAGTGCCTTTGGATTACCATGAAAAATCCACCAACTATTGCATGCAAACACACACACAAGTACTAAATACAAAAGCCAGTTGTAGCTGCAAGCATAACACGGCCCAAGATCCTTGAAAGCAGCTCATCCCATAAACACAGATGACAAGCACCACCTTGCATTAAAGCATGCACCGTCCAGCTTTGCATTTAATAAAAAAATAAAATTAAAAAAATAGAAGGGTTGTCTTTCTGAGTGACCTTGAACAACGTGGGTTTTGGCAAGGGTGTAAGAACACCAAGGGGACAGCGTGCGAGCCAGCTTCCACTTCTGCTTTATTTCACTCCGAGACAATGTTTGGTTAGTTTGGATTGGAAGCGTCAGCTCTGTTTACTATTAGCGGAGCTAAGGGCTCTTACAGTGCATGGCGAGTGCCATCTGCAGGCTCAAATACGTACTGGTGGGCATTTGCATGCCAAAAATGCGGATAAACCTGCCCGAGAGGAAATCTTAACAGCACATCTGATAGAAAAAGCTCATAAATGCAGAAAGCCTACAGAAATGCTTGTTTCAGATCATTCAAAGCACAAAACCACTCAGTACTGCGGCAGCACACTGCAAGGGATTAACAGAGCAGTTTCCCCAGTATCTTTCCTAATTCTGCACCGGCATGAATGCAGTGATGCTCTGTGTGAGCAGAGGAGGATGTCGAGAAGGCTATCTTAACCTACAATTGCTGGGAATGCCAGAAGGGAGAATGATCTGTGGCTGTTCTCTTCATACACAGAGAACAGGAGAAGGGTTTCCAACACGTGCAGCTCAACTCTCTAGTGCTAAAGTGTTGGGAGATTTTTGGGAACGCCAGTTAACAGAATTTTCCAACTGGTTTTCAGGATAAAAGCCCTGACTAAGGAAAAGGTGGAGAGTCTTAAGTGAATATATCTTTGGATTTCAAATCATAACTGGCTGAACTATGGTTACCTGATTAACACAAAGTAATTCCAGATAAGCAAAGAGGCTCTCATTGCCAAAACATTGCAGCTACATCTACAGAGTGGTATTTCTCTGCCAGTATCTTTGTACCTACCTCATCGATAAGCCTGACTACTATATTTCACTGTGTGGGAGGCACTGTGCCTAAGGTTGGCATTTTCAGGATGGCAGTCTGGGAACAGTATCAGCACTGGCTGAGAAACAGTCGCAGGTATATACAAGATAACAACCTCCCTCCTAGGAGCTCAGGCTTTTTAATCCAAATTCAAACATCTGGCATCTGTGCGTTCCATGTAGAATAAATACAGTCAGAAAAATTGCCAGAGCATTGTCTAAACAGCAGTTACGAGAGAAAGGGACCCCAAATTATATTTCCTATTGCCCACAATGCAGCACTCTAAAATCACTGACATTTTCCAAGCACAGCTGTATGCAGGAATGTGATCTATTTGGGCCATGCCTGATTGGATCATTACATCCAGATTTATAAATCTGTGGAGTTTCTAATCAGACAGAGGGGCACGTTCCACCGCTCAATCTAGTGCCTTGGCAGGTCAGTCAATCAGAGCATTTCTCAGCACAGCAACCTCAGATACACTACTCTTCTTTACAGGCACTTAGGCAGCATTCAAAAACGTGAATGTTTTCCCCACTGTTGAAAATATCTGGAAAACTCATGAAAATTGCTTCTAGTCTGACCTTTGCAAATGCCTTCCTGAAACAGTAGGAGATAAGAACAAATATATCAGAGCCAAAAGAAAGTAGATTTTGGAGAATAAATTTATACTGTATGGCAGGCTAAGTGTTTTTTTCAGAGAACTGCCAATAGCAAATACTATTGCTTATACTGTCAATCCACCAGGTATGTCAGCTCTGCCTTTCTTATTTTATTTTTTAAGAAAAACAAACGCAACACTTTTTATTCTCATTAACACCAGTAATTAACATCCTGATAAGGGAAATGGGCAAACTCATCAGGAGTTTCAGGATCTTAGCACATGTACTTTATTATATGGCTATATTGGGAATAAGCGGTACTAGTTAACCAGCCTAGCCATGGCAAAGATATTCATTATCTTGAGAAAAATGACAAATGATTAAACTTAAGTTAGAATTAATTAATTACAAACCAACTCTAAAGAGTTAAGCATCAAGAAAGGAATTAGGAAGAGTAAAAATTGGTCATAATCAGAGTGGGGAGGAGATTTATTCCCCAACCACAAAACTGACCTCACTAGAAGCTTCTGCAGGAGAACTCCAGGTGTGATAAATTTATAGCCTTCCCTCTTACCCTCACTATTACTCTTTCCAAAGCAGAGTGTATTATATTCTTAAGTCCTTGACCTCAGATAAAGACTGAGATTCCTTTCACTTCCCCTCAGCGCATGTCCCCATGTCCATTTGCCAACACCACATTCCAGTGTCACACTGTAGACAGGCCTCATAAATTAGCAATGGTATTCCAATGTGAATGCACCAGAGGGAACTATTCCTGTCAAAGCCAAAGGGGAAATAACCAGGTTTGACTTGTGTCAGTTATTTCTAATTAGGAGGCACCATAAACTTCATGCTCGGAGTGCAGTCTTAAGTGAAATAATTCTATTCTGACTTACCCTAGCACCTACACTGCACATCTGCAAGGCTCCCAAACCCTGATGAGGCAATGTATCTCTAAATTGCATCATCCAGTGGAGCAAGCTGTTCTTTCCCTGTGCAGACAGTTACACAGCTTGCTCTCACCTCTATTGTCAAGACCATGTTATTTTTCTATCTTTCCTTACCTGTTCTTAATTTGTTTCCTACATCTCTAGTCAGTTACTACTCAGAGGAGGTAAAAAAGAAAAAAGCTAACTGTGATTAGCTTTTTTTTCTGTGATCCAGAAATTATTAAGCTAATATGACATAGAGAATGGAGGTTCAGAAAATATTAATGCCAAAGACGACATTAAATCTAGTTTCAGGTCCTTTATATTATATGATCTTCATTTTCATTCGTTACATCCCATAACAACTGACCCAAGCACATCTTCTGGAAAGGCACCTAATGTTGATTTCAGGATGAAACCTCTCACTAAGTTCTGCTTTTGGATGAAGCTCTGTACAACCACGGTTTGCAACCTCCAGTCTAAGGTCCATTTTAATAAATTTGCAAAAGGTAACTCTAGAAATTTAAGCCTATTGCCAAAAGACTCAAATCCACAAGAGGTCCTATGAAATTTTAGAGACCCACCAATCTAGAACTGCTGCTTTCAGGCTGGGTGATTCGTCAATAATATGCAGAGACATCCCGTCACAGCTGACAGGTAACGATGAAGTTCAGTAGTGAACCAAGCAAGAGAGTATATCATCAAGGGTTGAACATCTAATTAAAAGAAGGATGTTGGCAAAGTGAATGGGTCCAAAGAAGTATGTAACAAAAGAGATTTAAGACATTGGTTAATAAGAACATGCTAGGAGAATTAAATATGTTTAACATGGTTAAGAAGCACATAGGAGAAGACATGCTAACGTTCTGCAGATATTTCAGGGTTGTTAATTCATCTCCTTCCTTGGTATTTATCTCCCTTAAGGGAGATAAATAAGACTAAAGGGATATAAACAAGGTGGGGGGAGGGAGATTGAGAGAAATATAAATTTAATATGAGAGAGAGTAAAAAAAGAGTATCAATACAGTAGCTGCCATCAGGCAGTGAAATAGTTTCCCTGTGGGTGAAGTGAAAGAGATAGGTCCCTGTTCCTGCAAACATCTTAAACTAAACTAGGCCAACACATGGAAAGGGTACTACAGAAAAACAAACCTAAAGTCTAATACATTTGTCTTCTGCCACAGTGAAATATTTGAGCAATAACCTGCCTTGCGTGCATCAGGAAGACAAAGCATTTAATCTATGTAAAGCAGAATGTATCAATCAGGATTTTATCTGAAATACCCAAAGCAGAAGTACCTTTACAGAAGATCAATTTCTGACAGAGGATGCCTCACATGTAAACCAAAAAGGTGTAATATGATCTGACAGCCAGAGCTGAGACTGGATAATTTCTGGCCATAAGATTCTTTGGGGGGGTGAGGGGGGTGGGCGGGGGTGCAGGCAGGGAGAGAGGGAAGCTGTTCAGTCCCTTGAAGAAATTACCAAAGGTCCTCTTTCTTTTAAATTTTATAATTAAAACCAAGATGTATGTTTAAACATCTACTATGACTATGCTTTGAGGAAAAATTATAAGCTTTTAGGTGGAAGCTTTTGGCTGAATTCACACCAAGACAAGCCTTGTATATGCTGTGTTATAAGGAAAAAAATATGAATTTAAAAAATTATGTCTACCTGTAATGATTGCCTCTCATTCCCAAACAAAAAAACCCTTCCACGCAATACCTTGCACTCTCGGACACAGTGGAAGTGTAGTTGCTTTTACTGCAAACACACTCTAGTGTTTCCCCTGCTTCTTTACTAACTGCTGGTTTTCACCTTATTCTCAAGATCCTCAGTTTCCACTGCAGCAGTTACTACTGATTTTTCTATTGCTGTCATTCATAACCATCCTTTTCTATGTCCCAACACTTTGCATTACTGTCCTGTAAACTGCTTGTAATTTCTCATAGGCTTTGAGATCTCCCTCTGACTCAGTGCAGTCATTTTCTGATTATAAGTCCTGCTGCTACCATGCTCTTGCAGTATGCATGCAAACTTTCAACCCTGCGAAACAGCATCCTACTCAGCTCCAAATGTTTGAAGAGAGCGATGTGAATGTACAGGCCCCCAAAACAGCAATAGTTTTTTCTCAGTATACAAGGGGAGTAACAAAAAACATCAAGCCAGAAAGTAGAAGTATCTGATTTAGACTCTTACCTGTGCTACCTCTTCAAAATCATCATGTCTTTTCTGCAGTGCACGTGCTCTGTGTAGCGACTTCCCCACTCCTGTATGTTTACTCAGAAAGGCTTCTCCGTGATTTTCAATCCAGTCCAGTACCTGACAGAAAAGAAGAACATCCAATTACATCTCTTGTCTCAGCAGCACCGAGAAATTCTCAGGGTGAGGATAAAACAGCTGCAGAGGTATTGCTCTGTGCCTGCTATGGCTAAACACATGCAGATCTGTCAAAATCCATTCCAACTGGATAGAAGATAAATGTTTATAGATGTTAGTGGCAAATTAGGACTATTGGATATTTACTATTTGATTTATTTTTAAGTGTAGCTTAGTTATTTCAGCCTGGCAGATATTAAATATTCACTTTCACATAAATGAATTTAGGGGAACAGGAATCAGAAATCAAGAATCTTTTACAACAAGAGCCCTCCTCTTAATTGCTCCTGAAAAACAGTGATAGCTGATTTCACACAAACAGCAGATTTCAATGTGAAGCATCTAAAATGAGTTCAAAAGCATGATGGAGGAATCAATTAAAATTTATTTTGATATGGGGAAAAAGCATTATCAGAGTAACTACAATGAAAAGGTTAAGAATCCTTCACTGCAGGCCATAAAACATTGACAGTATGCACCTTCCATGTCTTTCAGGTTTTTTTTCTTTTAAAAATAGATCAATTGTATGAGCACCATCCATTTGGAGCTCCTTCTCACAGTAACACTGGCACTAAAATTTAGATCAAATTGTTTCGAGGTCTACTACAAGCTGGGAAGAAAAAAATCCTCACTGCTACTGATGCTAATGGACTAGCAAAGAGTAGCTGGTATTTCTGTCATGCTGAAGGGAGAAGACACCGCAGGGCATCCCCCAGGATAGTGGTACTATGACAGAGTTCTGCATCTGCAAACGGCCTCAGAGCCGCATCCTTCCTTTGTGCGGTGCTGGGGCACGAGCAGCAAGCATGGGTCCTGGTGCTGCTGGGCAGGGGCTGCAGGATGCCCTGCAACTCACGGCAGCTCAGCCTGAGCAATGGTCTGGTACCAGGGTGCAGAACTGGGGCAGGAGAGAGCTGTTGTGCAAGAAGCCGCTTGTCTCGTGTGGGGCTGATAAATAAGCAGGTATTACTGACTAAACCTAGAAACCTGAGACTGGAAAAATGGAAGATGTGATTATTTTTTTTATTTCAGGCAAGTAAAGTTAATTCATGGCTTGATTGTACAGAATCTAAACCACCTGGGCTTTGAGTCTCTTCTGTACTGTAGATCCCAAGCATATTTTTATAAGAAGTTCCAAGTACAAACAAAGCCTTATACACATATACTTAGTACTCAACCCTATATCTTTGCTGGAAAAGGCATTTTTTTTAATTAATATTTTGTGCTTACAAGGTATTTTTCGTCCACAGAGTACAAATCATTTCACCAAATGGGGTATCAAAGCACTTTATGTCCTGCAGGGACAACACATATTTGGCGTAAGTATCACCATGGGAAGGAGGAAGCAGGAGCAGGTGTTGGCAGTTCAGTCATCGATTTCTGCTTCCCTTTTTCCAAACAGTTTGTCTCCCATTTGCTCTGGGCAGAGAATCCCAAATCATAGAACCATAAAATGGTTTGGGTTGGAAAGGACCTCAAAGATCATCTAGTTCCATCCCCCTGCCATGGGCAGGGACATCCTCCACTAGACCAGGTTGCCCAAAGCCCCTTCCAACTTGGCCTTGAACACTTCCAGGGAGGGGGCATCTCTGAGCAACCTGGTCCAGTGCCTCACCACCCTCACAGTAAAGAATTTCTTTCTAATATCTCACATAAAACTCCCCTCCTTTGGCTTAAAGCCACTACCCCTTGTCCTATCACTACATGCCTTTGCAAACAGTCCCTCTCCAGCTTTCTTATAGGCTCCCTACTTCCTTCAAACTGTTTGACAGCCATGTGCCAGCTTGTCTGCCAAGAGCTTTTCTGCAATATATTCTTGACCAAGGAATCTGTATGTAACTTGTAATAACATTAATTATTGGAGGGTAGCATTTGTGTCATTAACAGTCTGTAAATAATTCCATTAATGTCCTCTTGTTAGGAGTTTTCAATTCATGTATTAAAAATGGAACCAGATCAAAACACAATTTTTCAAAAATCTCATCTAATGAGGCCTCATATTTAAAATATTATTTTTTAATGGCAAATGGCTTTAATTCCAAGAATGTTTCATATGACGTTAGTATGCAGTATATGCTTTCTATTTATTAATATTTAATAGCCACTCAGTGTAATTCTATAGCAAATTATTCTAATAACATTTTCATGCTTATAGCATTCAAGTAGTAATCACATAATAATAAAATTTTTATCCCAACCAATATTATATTGGGCTGCTTTAATCATTGTTAGATGATTTGACAGAGATTGCAACTTTTATTTTATAAACAATTTTTTTTTTATATGCTTTGATTCAAAACAAGCTATACAACTTATGATGCCCACTTTAAACACAGATGAAAACAAAGGTAATGAATCTAGGTCAGAGTACTGGTCAAAATATGGATACTTTACTCTCAACAAAAAAATGCAAACAAACAAATTGCTAGACCATTAATCCACAGGCAATAAACCTTTGTTCCAGGACTCATCCAAGAGCTGGCAAGTCCAGCACAAAGTCTCATGTTGTATTTGGGCAGTTATTCCATACTGCCTGACACAGAAGGGCACCACTTGGTGATTCACCAAATCCTTCCTCTAACATGAAAGCTTCCCTCTGAAGTCATCTCTGCAAGTATTGATTAGGTTTCCAAATCCTTGAGTTTATAAGATTAGATATAAAATACACCTTGAGGTGACCAAATTGTATATCCCCTTCATAAATCAACACTACGTGAGCAGACAAGATAAAAAAATTAAAAATCTATGAACCAGGAAGTTGGCAGAAGCCAGGATGTTAGCATGAGGCTCTGATAATCTGATAGCCCTAACGATCAGAAGAATCCTCAGTGTTTATACGAACAGCTAATATTTTTTCCTTATACAAACCATTTGCCATCTAATAAGCTCATAATAATTTGCAAACATGGAGAAATATCACATCTTTGTTTCCATCATACAAGGCACAGATAGTTTGCACTAAATGAGGAGCTGAGGCATGGAATAACTGAGCGAGCCAAGCAACAGCAAGAACATAAATCTGGATGGATACAAATCACTTACTCCCCAGTGAAAACAATGAGAAATGTTAAGCAATGAGTCTGTGGAAAATGCAGGAACAACTCTGAAAGGTCACAATTAAACCTGAAATCACCAGCAGTTGTAAACATCTACCTGTCAGCGTGTTTGGAGACATTCTCCCTTACCCTGAAGAAACGTCTTTAGAAGTAACATAACCGGGTAATAATTCAAGATAAACAACATTTGAATTGAGAGCATGGACTGGGTAACTTAACTGCTGAAAATTAATATCCTGAGATACAGTCAACCACTGAAGTTACAGTGACTTAGTTCAAATAATTGAATTATTCCCTAAAAATATAAACAGCTTGAAGATGCTGTTAAAAATGCAGTTAAGAGTGTTTTCCAAATTACATCTTCAAATTGTCTAATTGTCCCTTCTTGCCAAGCTAATTTTTCTTAAAACAGCTAGAGAAATTCTAGTCATGAATTCTTTGGAATGAAAATACTGTGCTACAGATAGATCCATCATCTGAGGTGTTTCATGAAACACAGAAAATATATTTTCTAACTCCAGGATATGGCAACTCACTTTCTAGTATGCATTTGCTACTGTATTTCCAGTAGTTTGAAAGCTGCTTGGCACAGGGGCCAGGACCTCCCTCCTGCTTTGCAGCTCCTAGGAGAGTAAAGCCTGATCCTGCCTGACTGCAATTTAAATGCAAGATAACCACTGTGTGGACACACTCCTCACGTGGGACAGCATTTTCCAGTTCAGGAAATAATAGTAAATAATACATTAATAAAAACATAGCTGAGTTCCAACTTCAAGGCACATCTCCAAGCATGGGTGAAGCTGCCCCTGGAATTACCAAGGAAACTTTATAACTCACAGACATCTTCTGAAAGGACTGGAGGATGATAGGCTTGGTATTTTACCTCCACCTCCTTCACCTGTGGGAAATTCCCATCCCACACCTTACTGTCCCAATTGCTATCGGTGAGTTGCTGGGGTAGCTGTTTCCATGGGAGGAAATAAATGAGCTCCTCCGTTTACTCTGATGGTAGCTTGCATGGGACTCCAGAAAGTGTGCATGTGAGGCTAGGAGGCAAATTATGCATCTCCATACAGAAGATGGAGATTCATAATTGTGTATTTAACTCCTAGATAGTAAAATTTTATACAGCATCAAGCTCAAAAGCATAAAACATTTGCTAGGATCCTGTTAACAGAAGGAGAACGTAAACCAAATGCTCAAGAAGCACTTCTGATGTCAACAACATTTATTGGCAGGAATGCTGCAAGATACACACACATGTTAAAAAGAAGATGTTAATATCTCTTTTTTTATTTCACCTAATTTAAGATCAAAAGTGGTAGGAGCATTATTTTCTTTCTATCACGATGTGCATGTCCTGTCTTCTTATCTCCTCAGGGGCACAATTACACACCCAACAAAATAAGCAGCAAACCCAGGTCACCAAGAAAATGAAATAAAACTCCAGTACAATTACAGGAGGCTGACTGCGCTAGCTATTACAGTCATTGTATTGCTGGTAAACCACAAGATTCAAAATGCTACCTGGAGGAAGACTAGCCATAACTGTCCCTTTTGAACGATCTGTGTAACTGCAAAAATAATAATAGTGGCAATTCAGACACCTTTCATCTAAGCGCAGCATCATGAATAAGGTTCTCAGAAGAGAAATGCTTCCAGAAGCCTCTCCACACTCCCTTTTGCTGATGATCAACTCTTGCCTATGGGAAGTCTAAGACCTATGGCACACCTGAACCGGCAAAATAAATACTGCCCAGGTGAGGGCAGGGGAAAATGTACCTGAGAGTCCATTTGCAGGGAATAGTGATACTTTGTATGGGACAAGGCAGGAAAACATGGGAAGAAACCAATGGAAGAATAGTTTTAAAGGAAAAAGGTTGAAGCAGCAATCAGGCAATAATTAAGCAATGTTCTGGGATGATAATTGCCTTCCTCTAGGCTAATTTGTATGATAGGAATATGGCAAGATGATTGCATTAGTGCAGTTAAGGTCAATTCTTTTAATAGCTTAAAAAGTTAATTTGATTTTTTAAATATAAAAAAAGCAGTGGGCACCAACTTTGAAGCACAGACTTTTCAATGTAGCTCTTTGAAAATGAAGCCTCTTCCTGTTGTTATCTTTCCTAATCAGTAAATGTGAAAACTAAGCACCACCTCATAACTTTAACTTAAAATCTCCTTGGGAACCAACTCTTTCTGAGCAAGTCCCCATGCTCTGCTCCAATTTTATATGAATACAAAATGTGAAAGGAGTAGTAAATCCATTACTTTAAGGAACTGTATCTGTTGTTGAAGTTAGTTGAAAAACTTCTGCATTTTCACATCTTTTAAATTGTATTTCTTTTATCAGCAATGAATGAAGATGAAATGAGAATGACTTGGCGAAGAACACAAAGGCTTGCTCAGATATATTAGCCACTGAACCCTGCCCTCAACCCACAGGAGGGAGACGAGAAGTGTAAGCTGGTGATTAAACCAGCATTAATAAGATGCAGCGTGTTGTGTGAGCTGGGATGAGGCACCTCACCTTCTGCATTTGACCCAAGCCTGTGTTGAAGACTTTGCTCCTGAGTGAGACGACCCACTGAAGAAGCACCTTGGCTGAGGGAATCATTAATCTTTGTTACTCTAAGACCCACTGTTGTTGCCATAGTGACTCTTAAAACTATATTACTCTGAAAACTGAAAATAAATTATACCATTTATATTTGATCTCAAAACAGTACAAACCTGGCATAACTCAAAGGAGTTAGATTAACTCTTTGGTAACTCTAGCAGAGTTGTAATAAATTCCAGAGCAATTCCAGTGAAGTACACCCAATTTATTCAGCTTTAAATGAGGCCCCATTTCAAATAGGTGCCTAAGCATTGCCTAACTTTAAACACATGGATAGAGCCTCAAAAATCTGCTAGGCTTATGCCAGTGAAAGAAAGCCAAACAGTATCAAGTTGCCACTATGTGCACTTTATTGCTTGCTCTTGAGATACTATGGGCTAACTACAGTTCTGGTGTGATACCAGGAATTCACATGGCACTTCAAAACTTGTGGGTTTATAGTCTCATCACCATTTCCACTCACAGGAATCAAACATTATCTTTATCTTTTCTGTAGCTGCTATTATGAATGCTCAATAACTCCAAGGCCTTGCACGTCTGAAATCCCTATTCCAGAAACTCTGCCTTTCCCAACCATGTTTTTTTGTAACCAGGAAGTGTAGTTACAAGGTTCATGTTTCAGATCATGCTTTCATAGATACTTTACATCCGAAGTTTATTGTAAATGTTTCGTTATACTGCACAGCAACAAAATCCAATCTTTTCTGTCAAAGCCCTTCAAAATTGTACAAGCCTAGTTTGTAACACCGGCTGAATTAGAATTTGAAAATACAAGACAGACAATCTCTTGGTGGAAGATTTTCTTACAATAGAAGAACTAGAAGCTACACATTATATATGTATTTACGAGCAATACAATTCAAAGTAGGCATGCTCTCAGGATACCCACAAACAACTCCCTTCTTGGGAGGTAAAAGGAAAGGGCCTGTAAGCGATAAAGAGTGTACGTTTGCCAGGGAGACCACTGAATCTCTGGGTGGAGGCAGTAGCCAGTGTGGGATTGTCAACTTCTATCCCTTGCAATTACATCTGCTCCTGGAACCGTCGTTCTGTGCAGGCTGGTGTAGGCAGCCCAACCCCTGGCCTGCTACCAAGCCCTGCAGGAGAATTTGGTGTCAGCAACAGCACCAGGGAGGGCAGAACAAACACTGACAATCAGAAGAAAAATAAAACAAAAAATCTTCCCCAAACCCACAAGTCCTCAAAGAGACTTAATAAATCCTAATCATCTTTAATGAATAAAATGCACACCAAGTCTGATTTAAATTAAAAAATAGTTTCCTTGTTGCATTCCAAATCATTGCTGAAAATAGATTTCTTTTCCCTCCTATCCCTGGCCCTGTCACAGCAGGGTAATGTCAAGTAAAGGTCTAGCTGAGAAAATACACCAAAATACAAAGGAACTTATCCTCTGGCTTTTCCTGCTATTATTAATGGTTTATAATAGAACCCAAAACAAAACTCAGCCATTCTCATTTGTGGTTTTTACCTCCTAATAAAAACTGAGGTGCCTTTTTTACTTCTTTCTTCATTATAATTTTAAGATGGTGGCATAGTAAAGTATTTTAAAAAAACATTTTTTTGAAGACGGGAATCACACCTCATGTTTAAACCAGAAACATCATCTTTTGCTCCCATGAGATTATTTTTAGTTTCACAGACATCTATATTGGACTCTAAAACTCAGATTGTGTACCCACCAAAATCCGCAGCAAACCGTCAACTGACTTGAGTAACATGGGTCAAAGGCCCCATGTTTGTCAAGTTAATAGGCAGGGGCTAGTTACGCATCCAGCAGAATCTGAGCCTCCGGACACATCCTTGAACACGACGTTCTATTTCCCATTACACAACTTCTGAACAAACATAGTTCATAGGACAGCATGTTACAAGCTGCATAGGTTAATACAGATAAGTGCACTCCTAATATAGAGATACAGCTCTGCTAATGCAGTTCAGTAGCAGTGGAAGGGAACAGTGCCTTACTCTGTTCACTCTCTTTGGTATAAGCATATCAAATTATGAAAGTTTTAAGAAATAAGCAAAAAAGCAACAAGGACTTCATATCAAAAGTAGACTGGAATTCGAGTGATTTGGTTCAATGCCCAGCACTGCAGCTCAGCAAATGACTCAACTTCCCTGCATCCATTCGCATTTCTAAAATGACATTAACCACACTTACAGTCAAAACAAGCAAGACCGACAAAGAAAGTGTTTGGAGTAAAAGCTGCCTTTAAGTTTTTGCAGCCTCTAGCAAAATGTGGCTCCAAATTTGGTTGGGGATTCTAGGAACCTTTTTCAATACAGGAAGATACTGAAATATCATAAATACTAAACAACTGTACAAAAGCGAGCAGGCAATCCATTGAAAGGCAGGGCTTTAAAATAAGGTGTAAGCTGCTCCAAATTCACTGTGGCACAAATGCCTAATTGCTGAGCATATAGCTATAAATCCTGAAATACCATAGCTTATCCTGTCCATGTGGCAATGACCAATTCATCTTCAGAAAATAATATAGCCAGCGAACCAAGTTCTTCTATATGTCATTCAACTCAGACAGTCAGTCATAATTGTCCCTTCTTTCAAACTGGTTTGAGACCTAATCAGTGTATCCCACTATCACCAAGCAAGCAATCTGAGGTTTCGGGGTTGTTTGGGGGTTTGTTTGTTTGTTTGTTTTTTCTTTTAAAGAAGAGGTAGAATTGAATGAACAGAGCTACACTCATTAACACAGCCTGAGGACTGGACAAGATGAATTTTGATACTACTTCAATCCTTTTTCAAGGAAGATCTCTTAAAATGCTACAATGGACAACCTTCCCTGAAGTCAGTCAAAAGTTTGTCACCTCCATTTTGCCTTTGCTTTCCACCACAACCCCTCTGTGTGGTATGTATGCACTCTGCTATGCCTAGGTCTCTTTCAAAAGCCAGAGAACTAATGCAGCTGCTATTAAGTATGATTTTTTAATCACTCCCTGCTTTTCCCCTCTAATTGTAGTTATTCCAAATACCACCACATAATTAAAGAGGTCTTTTCAAGAAGAAAAAACATGCAGTCTCTTTTACCCTTGGAGGGAAAAGCAACCTTACAGACCTATCAGTATTTTGCTGCACAGTGCAACTAAATTAACAAGGAGAATTAAATGCAGAGCCAATTATAACATTTAAAAACCCTCCTTTATTCCCTTGTCTACATTCAACCAAAAAAGAAAAAAAAAAAGAGGTCCGCATGAAGCCAGATTGTAGGTGGTTTTATGAGCTTCCTGGACATTATGTGGAAGTTTCACCTCTGCACAATTCCTCATTTTAACAACAAAAATCTAACCTCTGTAGTTAAAAACCCCAAAGCAGAACATTTATGTTCTGTTCTTTGTAGCAGGGACAGCCTTGCAAAGCAAAGCTGATATTAGTGAATGCATCTGAGTAAATTACACAACTACCGAGACTTGTGGGTCCACCAATTTAGAAGAGTGTCAGAAGAGTCCTCAAAATGCAAAAATATACACACATAGTCTTCTTCAGACTCCTCACTGTATCTGTGTTACCCACAGATATCCTACAAGCCTATCTGGAAACAGGACTGTAGGAGTTCATCCAGACAAGACAGTCCCTGCAGCAGGATCCTTATTCATCAACAGCTTCTACAGTAGAAATCACTACAGAATAACAACTCCCCCTGGCTAACTCCTCCTTAGCAGTTTCTATTGCAAAAGTATTCAAAAACAGTTAGTTATGAAAGGGCTCTGAAGTTAACAGTATGACTAAGTGAAGACATCCTAAATATCTCCCATGGCAATGGCCTGAGCACCAATAAGACTGTTGTCAGCTTTTCTAGCAGTCTCAGAGGTTCAAGGTGACTTGCCAATTCAGGCCTTCGTTGCAGTAGCTTTGCTCTTCCATTCCCCACCCCTCTCCAAGGGCTTTCACATTACTGTAGACCTGTACAATAGTCACAAATACTCTTGCCTGCTCCCAGATAGTCCACCCTCCCATGGGCGGCGTGGCTGCTCATTTCATGTGATGATGGGGTATGCACAGTCCCCACACAGCTGCTCCAACTTAACTCCTTACCTTTTCACCAGCTTATATGGCAAAAATAACCTCATGTCTGCTTTCTGCAGATGGCTATTATGTACCTGTACAATTCTTCACATCTACAAATATATTATGATGGTGTAAAACTGACATGCATTTGGAGTGAGAATATGTTGTGTTCTGGCCCCATCCACCTTCACGTAAAGAAAAGAGCTGATCCCAGCCATAGTAATTAGGGAGATGCAGAGTTTAGTCATGCCTCTCCCTTGGGAACAGCATGTTCGACTCAGGGCTCTGGCAGAGCTGGCTGGGTGTAGGCTGGGCATTTTGAGAGCAGTACTTGCCCATTTCCTCTGGACATTGGCTGACACTGCACCTGCTCCTTCACTAAATGCTGTCATCTAGTATGCAAGGTCCCCAAAAGGGAGTGGGAATACACATACCTCTCTTACCCTGAGAAAGAACTTCTTTCAACTTAACATTGCTTGCTTTTGGTAAAGTTCCCATTCATCAAATATATCCCACTTATCTTTCTTGATTAAATGTTTTACTTGATAAAATTTGGCAACTACCTCTCTAAAAACATTCCAAGTAAGAGAACAATAGACAGACAAATGAAGAACTAATGTTTCTTCCTTAATGCTTGGATTGTTACTAAAGTTCCCAGAATATTGTTTTTAAGGAAATAAAAATGGAAAAAAATAATCTTCAGGTTCGAAAACCTGTTGTATTCTTTAAATGCTGAACTTCTTTCAGAGCAAGTTTCAAAGCTGTGTGTGGGTGGAGAAGCTATAAATAACCATATTCGTGCATGTTCCTTCTGTACAAGACACAGAAAATGTGCTCAGCATCAGCATAGAAAGATGCTGCTGTGCTCTGCATGAGGCTTCTCAAGGCTGGCAGGTAGATTATTTCTTTTGCCGTTATGCTGCTGGTGTTGCTATTTGTGAGTCTTTTCTCCAAAACTCAGGAATCATACCTGGCACTTAGCTGTAGTGTGATGAATTAGCAAGTTAACAGTGCTCAGACTATGCTGTGACCATGTGTACTAGCAGCTTTTTTTAATTCCTTAAATAATTATTTAGCATCTTGTGTTTCCTCCTACCTCTAGTAACTCTATTTTGCTTCTCTGGCATCAGACCAACAGAAAACCAGCATTTGCAGACCTGATAGTAAGTAAGGACACCTGCAGGACCCAGCTGATTTCTATCAGATAGATTTCCAAATGGAAGCTCTGATTTAGACTTCTGAGGTGTTGACCTCCAAGTTGTTGTTAGTAATGACAGCTATCATCACAGCTAATTTTCATGTTTGTGAACATAGCATCACGGTGATTTTTATGTTTGTGAGGAAGAACGTTCTGATCCTAAAGAGAAATTTGTGCATTTGAAAGTGTGGCCCTTTGTGGCATGTGAAGCATTTTCCTTCCATATGTTTACTTCATTTTTTTCTCAGTGGGACTGTCTTTAAAATGTAAAAGGTCCTGAAGAAATACAGCGAGTAGACAGAAGAAAAGAAAGAAGCTACGAGAACTCTTTAGAAAAGTACATTATCCTCAAGTATGTAAATAAAGCAATTGGTTTTAACTCTGCCAGTGATAGATGTGCCTACGGACTCTAAGACAGGAAACGAAACAAAAGTAATAGAGAGTGGATAAAGATCCAGGAGAAAAAAAAGGACTGTTTTTCTCAGTTCCAACTCTGATCTGCTTTTTGGCCCCTCTCAGTGCCTCAGTTTCCCTGTCTGTAAAACAGAAAGAAATCCACTGATAGATAAATGTCAGACTAAGATAACGATATCATTACTGCGGCCATTAAACATTCAGTGGTAGCCTCTAAACACTCAGGAAAAAAAACCAACAAAATAAACCCTGAACACATTTACAATGTGTTTTTCCAGCTCCAGCTGTAACCAGAGCATAACTGTGTTAGTGTAGGCAGAAATATCATAGTATAATGGTAAGCTGGGTAGGCACCTACATGGCTGGCTCCTAATTTCAGTGCTCTGGGTCACTGTTGGGAACTCCTACCACTGTGCTAACCTGAGATTGCTCTCCTAATTTAGATGTGAAGTAAGATAGTACTGTCTACATTTTGATAGTATCAACAAACCTAAACTGTTACTAGTTTAAACAAGATGTTTAAAGGCAATTAACAATTAGAAAAGACTGATAAAGCAAGGATGAGCTTTACAACAGAGTAGTCTTTAATGCAATCACTATGCTCCAGGCCCCCTTATAGGCACTCCCCACTGTGCTTGAGTTGTCTGCTTCACCACAGAGAAAACTGCTGATTGACCGGGATATTAAATAAAGCGCTGCTTTAGGTTACTGTTGGGAGCAGACGATTTAATCATCTTAGTTTAACAAGGCTTATAATCACAGCACACAACAAAACCAGGTTTAGTAAGAGAACAAATCCCAGCTGGGACAAATGGGTCTTGGTACATAGTCTCATCCCAGTAACAGAAAAAGTCACCAGGATGGTACAACGCTGCAGCACCCTTAAACACCCCTGCCAGGGTCAGAGCCCCTCGGGGCTGAGCGTCGTGCTAACACCTAGGACAACATAACCTTTCCCCATGGGGCTCTGAACTGATTGGAGACTAGAGGCAAAACATGGGAATGCAAACCATGTGGGGAAAGAGAAGTAGGAGAACGAGGATGAAAGAAGTGCCCTGAATGCCAGGAGTGGCTATTCTCCATCAGGGACTTTTCTAGGATCTGTTCTTTGTCTTTTAAATAAATAGCCTGATGTCTCAAACTTTTTGTCTCCCAGTTTAAGATACTCTGTCAGGCTGTGTGCAGGGAGAGAGGAATGCAGCACAAGGCTGTGTTTGACTTGCTGGCAGGGCTCCTCTGCCACTGGGTCCTGCCCACGGATTCAAACCTGCACCACAGCATTTTCTCCTGCTGCCGGGCCACTGCAGCATCTCTTCTGCTTGCACTGCCTGTCTGTCAGTCACTGCTCAGGCAAACCAGCTGCGCTTGACATGGAGTCCCAGGGCAGAAAAGTCACAGCTCGGTACTGCAAAATAGTGGGGAAAGGCTTAAGCTGCTGTGGTGCGTGAGAAGCTTTGCGTGTAGCACACAGACCCCATGCCGAGCTAGGCACTCAGTATGCAAAACACAGCAGCACTGAAACAAAAAGCCCAGGACATTTGTATCACTGTGTAATCTACCCATAACTGTAATGCCAATTTCTTCTACGTGTCCCAGCAGAAATGGATCCTGTGGGGGTTTTGAAGGGTGAAAGGCCAATGACCTTACAGATTCACCAAAAGAGGCCATGGATAATGGCAATGCAAAGCTGTTTGTGGGAAGGCAAACAAATGGATGCTGAGCCTTGAGTCCCTTGGCAGACTGATAGAGACAATGCAATAATAAACTGGAATATATGCGCAAGCAGGACCAGACTTATGAAAATCTCTTTCAATAAGGAACAACCTTGAGCAGCTCTAGAGAGAAGAGGAGCCACCTAAAAGACCCCACTAGTGACAGTGAGGGGCAGAAGTGGTTGGAGACTTCTCCTGAGAGCACTTTTTTAATGAAAAGTTCAGTTTCCCCAAAAGTGAAGTTTTCTGTGAAAAAACCTGCTTGCTTTCTTATGTTTTTCTCTTAGCTCCCAGAATACGGCATCCCCTCATCCTGAACTTCCTTCTCTTCTGTTTTCCTGGCACCTCATGCACTTTGAAAACCCAAGCAGATAAGCAAGCAGAAACAATACCCCAAAATACATTTTGATTGTTTAAACTTACTTTTTGCTGGAGGGAGAGAGAAATAAAAAAAAAAAAAGTTTAAGTTTTTTGTTTCCTCCCCCAACTTTTCCTCCTTATTTGGGAAGTGTCTCAAGGTCAGAATGTTTTCTATGTTGCTGAAGCCAAAAATAAAAGTAATTTTCTCCATCCCTCAACACACATTGCATCCAAAAAAATCCAAAAGGAAGGAAAGAAACAACAAGTGAAGAACTATCAAAACAAAGGGAGGAGAAAGGTAAAAGACCAACGGACAGGCCTGAAATATGTTTGTTTTGCATGTTTTTACATTTGAAGGACATTTTTGTTAAAAGGGAACCACAGCGTAACATAAAAGAAAGTTTATAGCTGTAATAGTATACAGGACTTGGAGCCAACCAGCTCTGTCTAAATATCCCTGAAGGGTCACCCCAGCCTAGGCAATAGCTTCCAGAACTACAATCCAAAGATTACAACTTTAAAAAACAAGCAAGAAGCTTTGTGTAAGAGTTCCCTATGAGGAATATGAAACAAAAGAAGTTGCTTAAAAGTCTCCTGTGAGCTAAAACACTGTGTTCAGTCCTAAATAGTGCACAACCTCTCTTCCAAGGACAGAAATACCAGAACTCTTCAGTCAAGTTAGTTAGGTAGGGCAGCTACTGAAACAAGGCACAGCCAACAGGAGATGCTAACAGAGCAAAGATCTGCTGCAGAACACAGCCATGTGGAGCAGGGCTAGTGAAAGTAGCTTGTGGCATGGAGTAAGGTAGAGCTGCTAGGAGGAGGAAGAGCTCGTGGGAATGACTAGCATGGAGAGGAGCAGCTAGCAGGAACAGGTCATTGTGCCAGATCAGCTCAACCTAAATTGGGCCTTGCTACCCAGAAAGACATAGTAATCTCAAATCATGAATGCAATTCATTACCAGAGGGGGAAAGTAAACAGCTGGCTGAGCAGCTGCTCCAAGGAGGAAAACACTGTGAAATTGTTATAGTTTAGGAACTAGCTATCATTACATTCTTTGTTGCCTGGCTAGGTTTTTTCTCACTTTAACGAAAATACCTTTTGTTGGCCATGAGTCAAAAGTAATATGAAAGAGGATTGATTATAGAGAGTGACAGGCAGGATCATGAAAAAGCTGGGAGGCCATGCGAGGAGATAATTGGGAGGAAAGATCAAGGGAAACAAATGTAATAGAAAAAAGTGACTATTTTGGACTCCTAAACCAATGCCTAAAAAAGCATATTTATTCTTAGAAAAACAGACCCTTATTTAATTTTTAGATAGTCCCAATAAATCCTGTAAGACCTTTTCATAAGAGGTAAAGCTGGAGTAGCAATGACTTTGAGGGTTTAAAGTAGGGATTTGTGAATCAGACATCCTGACATGAACAGTTCTAGTTGTGAAGCTTTCAGTGACCTTTGGCAAGTCACTCAACATCAACTTTTTAGAAAACCTATAATCCTGAGATGAAAGAAATTACAATACGCAAAAAAGTACTACTGTTATTGTTACTTCTTAAAGTTAGAGGGGAGAAAGCCTTCTGGCATTCCAGTCTACTTTTGTTCAAAGACCTTATTTTTCTCCATGTCCTTGGTGATAATTACTCATTCTAGCAACTGGTTTCAAAAACATACATATTTCTGGAGAAAACGCTACATTATTTCTCTTCCTTCACCACTGCAGCCCTACTATTTTTGTAGGCCTAATCAGTAACAGACAAGCCTGATTCTTTCTCCTTTTCCACAACAATGAGAGCCAATGATGCCTTTCAGAAACAATAAACTACACATCATATTTTCAGGGATGCTGACATGTAAACAATCCTGGAATAGAAAAAGACAATGAGGATGATTCTGCTTAAGTGTAACAGCAAATTTTAGCAGTTTGCCTAGGACTGACTTCCTCGCAGTTTGCTGCAAAGCAAATCCTGGATCAGAAAGGCACTGAGTGGCCTGGCATGATGGCTAGAGGTGCTCTGCACCACACAGGATTGGGCTCTTGCATCCTAATACATCTCACCCAATGTTAGGTAATAAACTGAAGGTCTTGTCTGAAGACCCTACTTTATCATTATTTACCTGACAGTCAACAGTAACAAAGGGAGTATCTAGGGTATGATTCAGATCTTGGACAGACTGAGTCATTCTCTGAAGATGCCAGTGTCTCTCCGTTGACTATAAGAGGAGACTATACATTAGGCTCCTGATTTGGATGATTCAGTCACACTTCTAAAGACAGGCAGGATAAATTCAGACCATGGATAGTTGCATCTACCTACAGAGTACTTACTGTATCTTTCTATCACCCTCTCCATTTCTTCATTCTGTGAATTATGCCCTCTTCATCCACTGTGAGGTAGATCCGAAACCTCAAAGAGTCAGTAGGATTTCAGAGGGTTTTCAGAAAGCCTTCATAGAGGTTCCTAAGCTCTCAGTAAGAATCCAAACATTTGCAGTTCAGGAAATAGCAAAACAGACCATCCGAAAGGACCAGGTCTTGAAGGACAGACAGCGCTCTAAACAAGAAAAACACCTCTTGGGGCACAAAGGATTTTTTTTTTTCAGTTCCTTTTCTCACTTCAATAGGTTCAGAGATCAAGCTGGCTGGTTCAGATTTCTTCAGATCCTATTTCCCAAGACAGCTGTGGAGCTCATCAAAGTGTTCTCGCACTGCTCGTACATCAATGCTAAGTAAACTTCAGTTGGTAACTGAAGCTGGCCCCTGAAGTTTGATATCCCTAGCACTACTGCTCTGTGTGTAAATTAAAAAGTGATCATTATTATTTTTTAATCAGTGACTCTTTAAAAGCACAAAGAACAATTGTCTGCTGGGCTTAATAACTATATAGAGGAAGAAAGATACAAAGGTTATTTCCAGATAATTTCAAGTTACACTTTAAATCAATGAAGAGGATAGAGTATTGTTCATCAGCAACGCTTAAGGAATTTCCAGAATAAATATCATTCTATGTAATGATATATATCTAGCTATAGTTCTTTGTGAAGAGTTTTGGCACAAAAATACAGGATAATACTTATCTACGTTTAAAGAGCATTGTCAGAAGTTTAGAACAGAGCTCCCTCTTTCTCACGTGAGTTTGAAGTCTTTAAAGTCATTCATTTCTTTGGCTGATTGCCTGAGACATTTCAGAGCTGTTCTTATACCATATGCTGATCACTGGTTACAGGGTGCAAATGTCACTGCCTGGACAGAAACACAGAGCCTAGTTCTACAGCAACAGCTATTGTGTGAACATGCTCAAATATTGAAGTGCCACATATTTGCATTCCTCACTTGGGAAGCTATGCTGTGGCTCCTCAAAGGGCAGATTTCTATGCCAGAGTTACTGGTAAAGAGGAAAAATGCATGTTGTTTCTTTCAGCTGTGGTCCTTTTCCAAGAACCCTGTCCTGTTTGGTTTGGACAACCCTAAGCACACTCTCCATAAACGCTCCATGTCTTTGCAAGCTAAAGGAACTAGAGAAACATCCATGTGAAATCACCAGATACTGAAGAAATATGCAGGCAATATTCTCCTTCCTAGCACAGCTGCCTTGTGCAGTAAATCCAACACAATCTGGTTATTGAGTAATTGGGATTGTACAGCTGTGCAGGGTGCTCTTATTCTACTACTCCCTCTGCTGCCACCAGAGCTTAGAGATACATATATAGAGAACAGAAATCATGTGAAACTCCTGCATAATCCCATGCCACTGTGGGTTCAAATTAAGGAACAGCAGTCCTTTTTTAAGAGTTCAAAACAAGCAACTAAGTCACTCAGCAACATTTGTGTTATTTAAACATCCATGTCATTATTGATTCATTTTATAGTATCTGCAGGATGCTAATCAGCACAAACATACCATCACTTTACTTTCAAATCAGTCAGTGTTGGTTACTTGTTAGTCTCTTCAGAAGAGGAGTGGGGCCACAAATCTCTTAATTGCCTGGACTTGCATTCACATCGCCTGAAAATGCGCCAGTTCCTTTGGCAGGAACAAAAGGAATGGAATGAAAATTGCTCTAAAGAAGCAGTTGCCAAGATGTTTTATTGCATGGTCTGTGATGAAGAGTGGATGGAAACAAACAAACAAAAAATCCTTTTCTGACATATGTACCACCCTTTACTGCTTAAATAATAAAGCAGACAAGTACTAAATATGAGGCTGCTAGGGACATAACACTGGTTTGGAAATCCATACATATCTTATTAAGTTAGTCCATTAGAGCTATGTAAGTAAAAGTTGTATGGTCAATAAGAAAAAAGGGATGTGGTCAATCAGAACTGTGTGGTGAGATATTTATATCAGACAATAAACCAGGTGTGGACACTCTGGCCTCAACAGTTGCTGGAGGGATGGGGTTAGTGAAAACAGAAGTATTTATATCTCAGTCACAGATAACAAAAGGTTGTTTTCTTTCCTGTTACATCCCATTGGGAGAAGGTTGCCAAGTAGTTTCATCAGTATTGACTCCTGAGTTCCTTTGTCATTAATTTTTGGGGACAAGACAACCATAGTGAGAACCTCTACTCACTATCAAGTAACACTTCAACCCTATGGCTGGTAAGGTCACACATATCTTCAAAGCTCAGGTAAAGTACAGCAGTAATACTTTGAGAATGTAAACATGTAAGTGCAAACATTAAGTGCATCTCATTGCTTGATAAATTTACCAAAGCAGTTGTGAAAATTCTCTAGGATGCTTTGAATTGTAATGTTGTTATTACTCATCTGTCAGTGGTAGCTATTTACAGGCTAAATCTGCTCAGATGGTGCACAGAGCATGTGATGTATTTTTGCAGGGTGCTGTGGCTGAAGTCATATGGTAGTAAATATAATCTTGACTTAATTATAATGTTCTTTTTTTCTTAGCAATTGTTTGCAAATAAATCTCTTGTTTTACAAGACCCAGTGAAGGTATTATTGTAAACAAAGCATAAAAGGAGATATATAGTCTGATTTTTTTCTGTCTTTGAAACAAACTCTGACAAGTTGGGAAACTACAGAATTTTGGAGAACTCTTCATTGCCTTGAAGTGATGAAAACAACTGCATGTATGCATGCATGTGAGGGGGCATGTACAGACCTAATCCTCTAAAATCTTGTGTGAGAGCTAAATGAATCATGAACTGCCTCAAATATCCTAGCATTCTTCTGCAAATGGACTACGTAGATCATATGCATCACATGAAGTGTTCAGTATTCTCAGATAGCGTATGGAGACAGATAGATGTTGGCAGGACATTTTTCCATACAAATGATGTCAAGATCCTGCCCTGGTCTGTTTTCTCGGCCAGTAAAAGCCAGACACATTACAAGTTAAAGTGCTTGGTTATGAAGAGAGACAGCCTTTCCTCTGCAATACTTTGTAGTCTCCCATCACAATGGCAGCTGGTAAATGTAATGATATCAGTATGGCCACATGGCCTTTTTATCCATCACCAGAGGCAGATAACCACACAAGGAAACCAAAGCTATGTCCATTAATGTATCTGGGCATGAAGCCAACAGAACACAGATCCACAAATTTAGAGGAATCCAGGTGAACCTGACACTGGTCCAGCTTGACCTTTTCAATAACAAAGAGACCTCACTACAGCTGGCATGGCAACAGTCCTAGCTTTCTTAGTACATGCCTACCCTCTTGCCAATAAGTGTTTGTTAGTGTCATCTTGCTGTTGACCACTGGTCTCCATCTGGCATGAGGGGCCTGTTCCATTTTGCCATGCAGAGCCACCTCAGCTAACTCAAGGCTTTGTACATAGCCGAGAACCAACACCAGCACGCACATCCACCTATTTTCCAGCTCTTCCTTTACAGGCAACCATCACAACCAAAGTGAAGCAAGAAGGAAGCAGCACCAGCAGTGACCTTGAGAGAATCATGTGAATCTGTGAAGAAAAAGACTGACTGTGTCAGGCTACATGTTAGTGTGTATGTATGGAAATGGTGGAAAGACTGAGAATTTCTGTGAGAAGGAATGAAGCCTGCAGAATAAGAATAGCAGTTTAACTATTCTACCACAAAAGTGCTTTAAAGTACAGAGTTCAAGGTTTGCACAGATCATTTCAATAATGCATCTGATGGGTCTCCATTTTCTTTCTACTTTAAGAGGTACGCTTCAGGCTTTACAGCTTCACTTGAATGAGTTTATGGAGTGAGAGAAGTCAGACAAAATTCTTGCCTATATGAAACAAAAGGGAAGGGGGAGGCAACGGGGTGAAGAACAACTTCAGCTATTTGTAAAACTGCTTGATAACATCTGCTCATGGTACAACTCTTACGCTACCCTTGCTGTTTCACACTGTTGCTGTTCACAGGGGCAAAGGCAACATATTAAAGTGGAGAGATGCATGCAGAGGCAGGCAGGGTAAATCAAGATGTAACACTGGAAAGCAGTGGTAATTGGAGACAACATCAGAACAATTTCAAATCTCAATAGAAATGGAAATAGTATTAATTTACTTGTAAATAGTCTGCAGAAGTGGAAGACCCAGAGCAGGGAGGCGCAAAAAGGAAAAACTACCAAAAATGGGCTGAAGCATCTGCAGCAATTACAGAATATCAGTATGAATGTCAAAGGGATTTTTCTTCCTCCCTTGGAGGACAGAATCGCAGCATCTCCTTCTCCAGCTGTATTCTAAAAGGATCAAACAGCAGAGCTCTTCCCTATCTGAAACGATAGAGAACTTCTAAAAAATAACTGAAGCAATGCAATATTTTACACACTTGGCAACCCAACATTTTTATAATGATCTTAACTACTTTTGGTGTTAAAAGAGTTCCTTGTCAGTTCCTGCCTGTGTAGAGCCTCATCACAGCTCACAAATTGTCTTATCTGCTATCCCTTTTGTGTGAATGGTGCTCCATTTCCTGTGAAGGCTGCAAATGCAGTTTCATGCCATTTATTTTATTTTGTTCTTTAAAATGCTATATATTCATAACTTGCTGTCCTTAGCACACCATTATTTAACTTGGTTCACATGTGCAAATTGATGTAATTGTATTAATACATAGATGTAATAGCAAATAATCTTCTAAAATGTCTGATGGTGTGAGGTAGTGATTACTTCTAATGACATTTTATAGCATAACATTTCTTACATTAATATTGTAACTTGGCAATCCACAGTACTTAAACTTTTTTTTTTTTCTACAGCACAACTTGTATTTTGGTTATGACATGACTGTAAGGATGCCTGACTTTCTATCTCAGAATAAAAAATACTTTTGTATCTTTTAATCCATCATTTTCAATGTTTTCAGGTTTTGTGCAGTTCAGACTGAAACCCAGCTAGAATCAAAAGGATTTCCTTGACAGTGTGAAACTATCTGAGAATATAGCCCTGACCTGCCAGTAATGTATACAGTATGTACTCTGGCCTTGCAAATGCTCCAGAATACAGCAGGAATGGTATGAACAAGCCTGGTTTAACACAGCTTAACCCTTAAATCCAGTTCAAAAGGCACGCGCTTGGCCTACATAAAGCCTTCATCTGGCTAACCAGCTTTGTAACCCCTCCCTATGAACACTTGATATTGTATGCCTAAATACTTGATCCCTCTAGCAAGACTAACTAGAGTAGTTATGTGAGAAATAATTGATCTCTCAAGGTTCATAAGAATCTCTTCTTGGAGATGTGTCTTTACGAAAAGCTATCAATGCTGTTAATGGCAGTGTAAGAGTATGCTAAATAATCCTGGAGTCTATACTAAGAACATGAGACATCTGCTTTTAAGACAAGATGGATACAGAACAGCTGACACAAAGAGAAAGGTATAGATGAACAAGTGAGGGAGTATGAGTTCTGACACAGAGATTGTCTTTCACCACAATTTTTACTGCACTGGCCAACAGCTGGAGGGGGTGAGCCATGGGACATCCTGACAAGGAAAACTGCATCTGTGAGAACATGCTTAATTTTGAGCTGGGTGGAAGCGCAAGAGGAGCATCTTCCTTAGAGAAACTACACTGTATCATTACTTGTCTAGAAGACAGTGAAGTCTAATAAACTCAGGGCTCTCCTGTCAGCATTTGTTCTCCCACGTTTTCTTTTTAGACTAGAACCAGGAAGAACTTAGTTAAAGGTTATTAAATTTTGACAAGGCAAAAAATTATGATAGTTAAATTTTACTTATGATTAGTGCAACGTACAGGTAGACAGCTTTGCCTGCCAACTGATAGGCATTCAACAAAGTAAGCATAATAGGAATTACAAGACAGATATATAGGAGGTGATTATTTTCAAAAAAATCCCATCAACATACTCAGATATCTTCCTCCTCTTCATGGAATCTACACTTCATATTTCTTTTTAGCTGATAATTTCATTTATGAGTTACAAAGCATTTATCTTGAATAGTACAGATGTTTAGTGAAGAGAATGATTAATCTCTTCCTCTCTACATTCTAAGTAGGACAAAGAGATGCCTCCAGTAAGCGTGTGCTAGGACAGAAACATGTCTTTCATTAAGTTGTTGCTTCCTAGATAATAACTACCCATTAAGAGAAAAATCTTGAAAGACTGTTGCCAACAGAACTCACACAGAGTAAGGCTTTCTAAAGTGATTGTACTCCAGTGACTCTTACTGCTTGTTTCTTTTCCTCTCACCAAAAGTCACAGTGTGTACAAAAGACCTGTTCCTTTTGAAAACCACTGACACAGCCTCATTGCCTTGCCTATGTGGGAAGTAAAAGTCTGAATGGGTTTAATGAATGAACCTCATAAACCCTTCTGTGGATTTCAGGAGATGTAAGAGAGAAAGCTTTGGGTTGGAAAGATTGAACAAAGTGTAAATCACCCTAGGGGATGAAGAATACCTCAGATAATATGGATTCTTATTGACATCGTATACCACAATTGGAAAAAGCATAACAACAACAGAATTTACAATCCTTGATTTCTGGGATTTTAACTCTGAAATTGTATTAACTTCATATAGTTTGCAGAGTATTCTAACTGAATTCCAAGTACATGCTCTATTTAATGTATAGCTTATGAATTTCATTACCATGCAGTATGTTTGCTGACACATAACAAAAGTGAAGTTGCTTACATTAAGCATCTGTTACATTCAATCCCAGTTGTAGTTATATATATGGCATGAATATTTGTGTAGTTTTATAGGAAAAATTGAGCAGGTAGAAATTCTGGCAAACTTTTCAAGATTGCCAAAGAAATGGTCGTACATATTTGCAAAGAATATCTACCGCTGCAGTTCTGTCTGTGCTGGACCACTTCAACTACGGCACTAACGAGATCACAAATTTGCATGTTGAATATAAGTTGCCTGTCTCCTGTCCTTGCTATTTTACATGTGACAGCTTTGTTGCTCAATCTCCACCTCATTTTTCACTTGGAGGAAGGCAATGACATAAAGAACCCCAGGGACATTAGAATGCTTCATAAAAATGATTAGAGCATTCAGCCTCTTCATTTAAAGCAAGTACCATGTTGCTACCAACATCTGCTTCGGGCTGTGATGGGGCCCTTAAACAAACACGCCATCCTGAATGAGCAGACTCCTGTAATATCCATTGATTGTGCTTGCAAATTTGGCAGCTACAAGCATAGCACCTCATATTTACTGTCAGTTACGCTGTTGTGCTGGTATTCAAGTGGATTCCTTCAGGAGAGAAAAGTTATTCACCTGGAGCCTAAGTTCTCAGAGGTGAGCCTGTACCATACAAACTGTATTTCTGTGAGCTGGGCTCTGCACATTGGGGTGTGCAGTTCATTTGAGCCAGGAAACTCATAGCACAGGTACGTGGACTCCAGAAGTAGTAAAAATGCAAAGATTATCTAAATACCACCACCAAAAGGTCTGTATCTGTACTGTTTCCACATAGGAACCTGAAATACACTACAGTTCAATTGCTTTTTACACTTGAAATTCTTTTTTCTATTAATCACTTTCTCAAGAACAGTAGAGTACCTACAGCTAATTGCTCACTTGTGAAAAATTAACCCTCGAAAATAGTGTCACATTCTTGTGGGGAATGGACTGATTAATAATCAGTGGACTGACTGATGATTTCCAACATGAAACCAAGAGGTACTGAAAGGTGCATTAGGATTTTAGCACATTTCTAGCACAGGTAGAGCTGTGTGTGAAATCTTGGTTATAGCAATATCCTCTAGATGAGTCACCAAACAATCTTCATGGCTGCAAAAAAGGGGCCATTCTTTATCTCCTTTAGTAATTACATTACCTGTTGAACATCCTGCTGGAAAACACAGAGCTGCAGCCTTTGATGTAGCCGGACCTTTCTGTGTTGCCAGATGCTCTCTAGGCGCCGCTGGTGATGAAGGACTTCATGTACCACATCCAGCACCTGGTGAACAGCCTTGGAGTAGTTTGCAGTAGCAGTGAGGGATTCGGAATTCCCAGGGCTCAAGGGACGCTGGAGGACATCTAGCAAGGCTTTTCCATCCTGGCTCACCTGAGTGAAGAAACAGGTCTACTTCACTGCACTGATACTTAAACATCCAATAGTTAACAGAGAACAGTCTAGCTGATTCTTTTTCCCCTGTGTGTTTTCGTTACTCTAGCCAAAAACGAAGAAAGACTTTTTAACATCTCTTTCTGACTTGTACTTACACATTCAGCACTTGCCTTTGCTTCCTAGTGGGCCTGCTGTGTCACTCAGCAGGAGCACAGACACTGCACTGCTGGGACTGCACACACAGAGACAGAGATCCCAAGCCTGTATTATGTTCTGACACTCGGGCACTGAAAATTCTTGACATATAGTAGTTGATGACAGGTGGCATTTGCAATAGCGGGCCTATTTTTGTGAGGAGGTGGCATTTTAAGAAAACCACAGATGGCAGAGTCATTCATATTCTGCATGATAAGGGAGAGTCCTTTCTTCGTAGGATTACTAAGTAGGTATATATGTTGAAAAGTGTCACATTCTGACTCTGTATTTCATTCAGTGGCAGTGAAAAATAAATTAGTCTATGACAGTGATTCTTTTCTTCCCCAGGAACAGCTCAAAGGGACCTACAGTCTCCATTTTCAATGAGATACAAAGTTTGTTGGCAAAAGCAAAGCCCTCTGCACACATGTAACCTTTTTTGAGCATATTAAAACACATTTGCAGATGCAAAGGCATTTGGGCACTAAAAAAAACCCAGAATGCCAGATTTTTTTAACACCAGATATTTTTTCGTGGAATATTCCTGGAGCATTTTCATATTGCAGGGGCAAAATGAAAAACAGAACCATAAAAACCAAACTGCTATTAACAAATGTGTGCATGCACTGTTTCTCTAAAAATGGCTTTTTGAAATATGTTGCAGATTGCAAAGATAAAATATTTTGTTCAACAGAAATGGTAATTGAGGACACTATTGGAATCCCTCTCCTCTTCCCAGCCCACTTTTTCTCTTTTTTCTCTTTTTCCTCTGAAACAAGCTGCAGTGAAAATGACAACATTTTCTGAAAAGTGTTTTTATTTCTATGCAATCACAATCACCAACCTTGCCAGAGAATGGCTTTATGAATGTTTTTCACCCAGTTTAAATTCTGAACGTGATCAGCCAAAGTTAAAACACATCTCAAGGATTTCCAAGTCTGATCTATTTCTGTATTATAAGTTGCTTGTTCAAAGGTAGCAAATATCCTTTAATACTCAAACCTGTGTCTTTTGGCAAGCCATGCCACGTCTCAGTCTGTTGTAGCAGTGTGTATCTGGTGCATTTGCAGAGAAATCAAGAGAGCCTTTGAGATTGATACTGGCAAAAGTGGGAGTCAAATCTCATCATATTTATCACTGTTAGGTAGGCTTAGGTAGGTCCTTGGAGATTTTTTAAATATTCAGGGCAATTTGGAATTAAATCAGGAAATAACCAGAGAGTCCATAGGGACTGGCTTTCCATACTCAAATTCAGTTGCTGCTGAAGACCAGCTGGAACAATTTGCACATGCTGGAGCCTGCTGGGGTCATAAAGGGAATGTCTGTACTCGCCAACAGCCGTGGATATTGGCGATATGAGGGAGGATTTTAGAAGGAAACACTGTGGCACAGGTGTTACCTTGGCAACATTATGGAGGTGGCAATAGCTGCTAGGCAGGAAGAAGCAGCTTCTAGACAGGCAAGGAGATAAGGCATACTACATCCTATTTCATCTGTGGGAGGATAATCAGCAACAATTTAATAACCAAGGCTATGCACACACTTGGGAGCAGCTTATTAGACCAGAAACTCACTCGTTGCACTGGCTAAATTCACTGTGTGAATGCTCTATGTTCCCGTTACTGACCTTTAGGCTTACAGTTGGTCTGAGTATGTCCCTGGGTGATCTCACGATGCAGGGTATAGTCCCTGCCGATTTACAGTGATAGAAATCACAGCAGAATCACGACTAACAATAAAGGTTCAAAAGTTTACTAGCAAAAAATATGTGATTGCATAGACAATACTGAGACGCATGCTTTACTCAGGACAACTTTCCTGGAAACATGGTGCCATAATACAGACCTATTCATGCCTACACCATCTCCCAAGTGCAAGGCCCTGCATGTCAGTTTTTTGCGCCCCGCAGAGGTATAATCCTGCAAGTCATCCATTTTGTGGGGTCAGATCCTTGTGTCAAGTATTCTGTATGCTAATCACAACTAATCAAAACACCAGACTAAATTCAGTCATCTTACAAAAAAGTTCTCTTCCAGAGCTGACCAGTGGGTGAATATAGCCAACAAGGCCTTTACAATAAAAAGTCTCAGTGGCAGAAGCAATGCAGAGCAAAAGGAATGTTTCAAACACAACAGCTTATATGCTCCTGCTTCATCCAAAGCTGAGACAGGACAATATTCTCCCAGATCCGTAGTGTGAGGTAAGGACCAAATACACTTCTGCATTCTCTTTCACTTCTTTTTATTCTATAGGATTTAGGCTTTCATCTATCACACAATAATTTGTTCCTGTTGTCTGTCTAAAAAGCCTCAGAGATTACAAGTTATGGTTTTTCCCTGATGGACATACACTTTTAGTTATTCTCTGCACAGCCAGAGATAAATGCCAGACTTCAAATGCTTGTGTTGCCCTGCTAATAATTAACACAAATGAGAGGCTATTAGAAGTGTTCTCCTGCTCTCCAATGTACATGCTTTTCTGGTCATGCTGGAGTAAATATATGGCAAGCAGCACAGTGGCAATCAGATAACCAGTGGTACTCAGCATTCGCAAGGATTACATACATTTTCCAGGATTTCGTATCTTCTGCAGCTCCGAAGTTCTTTGGCTAAAACAGTTTCCTTTCTGAAAATATTTTTGTTGTGAATATTACTGCATTCCCAATCAACGGGCACAGAAGGTTTGTGCTCTCAGAGTTCACCATTTAACAGATTTCAGAAAGGAACAGTTTCACAAATGGAAAAGCTACCTACTGTGCTCTTTCAGCCATTTACGTGTTCTCCTTATAACTGCAAAAATAAATCACCAAATCTCTTTTCATGTGACTCTTCTGAATTTTTCAAGGACTGTGCAAAGAGACAAGCACCAACAACTCAGCTTAGTTGCACCACTTCACTTACATCTCACTTAGGATGTATTTTAAAGGGGTATTGCAAAAGTATTAAACTGAATGGACCTGCAGCAGCGTGACTTGCAGTCCCTGTAAGGTGTAAGTGTCAGTGCTGCATTTGTCAAAGCGAATTTGACCATTTTTCACTTCTTTTGAAGAGTACAGAATTGCTGCTGGGCTTTCTGGGAAGGTTTAACTCACCACCTGACACAACACATATATACACTGCTGTCATATGGATATTTCAGCATTCGTGGTAGGAGAAGGGCTAGGATGGGCAGTATGCAAATGCTTCCATAAGAAGTTATGTGACCTTAGGTGAACCAAAAAATAGATTTTGTTGTGCTAGTGGAATAATCTGCATGGTTGCTGTACACATATCTTGGGAATAAGTTAAAATCTGTAGATATTCTATACAGTGGGTCAGAAAGAACTCCAAAGCCTTGCAAGTGCCTAGACTAATGGTGCCATCTGTGAAACAGCTACAATTTGCACTAGGAAAAAAAACCTGGTCTTTAGACCAAATATATCATGCCTCTGGGAACAGACAGTAAAGTGCAGTTAATGAAGTCACACTGAATAAGATGCTCTTACCATCAACCAGTCTCAAGACTTGCTAGAGAAAACCTTTCTCTCTTTCTCCCTCCTTTACCAAATCAGTACAGTCCTCAGCAGGGGTGTCCCAAGTTTGTCTCCTGCTGTTCATCCACTAGAAACACTGGTGGAGCAACATAAACACACCCTGGCTACAGACATCTAGAGGAATTCTCTTTGCAAGAGGGGAATCTGCCAAAGGCGTATATCTCACGTGCATCTCCACGCCCTAGCATGGTTGTACCCAAAGGAAAAGCAAGAACACCACTTGATCTTCAGAAGGAAGAAGTCCTGTTCTGCCAGCAACTCGGCTTAGCACAGGAGAGGATTGCTTAGCTGTGGACTGCATGTCAGGCCCATGATCGCCGCCTCCGCTATTTCTGAGCTTCACTCAAGTGCAACAAAGGAAAGGAGGCAAATAATTATGGCTACAACCATGGCAAGATGGAAAAAAAGAGTCTCCCTAAGATTCTTGGGCATCTTTTCTTAGGTTCCTGCAGTGAATCTGAACTGCTTTGTTACTCTGTAAAAGAACAGAATAGGCCCATGTATCCTATTAAATGTTAATTAATATCCTATTAAATATCCATATTAAATGGTTATTCCAAGGACCGTTCATTCTATTCCAAATCTCTTACAATTATAAAAATAGAGATTTTCAAAGACTCTGCAGGAAAGGAAAGAAAAAGCTACAATTTTCATCCCACCAGAGAGAGCTCTGAGGAAAGAAATGTTATTTTCTATGGGCAAGGGGCATTATCTAGATTGGGGAAATAGGCATGTGTATAGGAGGCAGAACCCCTAAGTCTAATCCAGGCTTTTCAGTGCACCATGTAGCTGTGGGAAAAGGGATGAACGTTTTCGAAATAACAGGCTGCAACCTTTCTGGCAATTCTACATACTGTTTAAAAATGTACTTATTAGTAAAATAATATAGAAATGGTTTAAACAGCTGTGTCTGCAACAAGTTATAGCTTTTTGAGGAAGCATCAGTAAAACCAATATGCATGTTAAAGGTTGCTTTTGGTAATGAGTTTTAAATGAATTTTCAATTTTCATTTCACAAAAAATAAGATTGGGGCTGATAAACAAAATGCTAGTTTCAAACATTATTATTTTTTATTTAATCCCAATTTGACTTAATTTTTAGAAATAATTTTAAAATGGAATCAAAAAACCCTTAGTTTCACCTGACCAGGCACTTGTATAAAATTCACAGTTGCAACTAGAGGTCAACAGGACTGTTCTGTGTTTGCTCACACAACTTGATGTTCCTGACAAGCCTGAGTATCGAATAAGGAATTGCCTTTTGTGATTGCAACCCAGATTTCCTCATTCTAATTGACTAACTCCCAAATTCTTACAAGTGTTCTGAAAATAAGAGATTTCTATCTAACATTCCTTAGATTTATCATCAAGGTATCTGCACAACTTCACTGTGTATGCGTGAGTGCCTATCACCAAGCCTAGATTAGCAAATCCTTTTCTATTTTATACTATAGATTCTTCCAAGAACCAGAATGACCAGAGCAAGGGCTGAGTATGGAGGGGAGTTGTTATGTTCTGTTCTGGAGTCTTCACTTGGTAACTTGCTAAGTATAGCAAGCACTACCACAGTCCTCCAGTCCAACTTGGAAAACTCTGCAAGGAGCAAAATCCCTTGATACCCAGACAGACAGTCAAGCACAGCACAGTACAGGGAAATGAAACATACAACTAAACCCAAGGTGATCAATTCAGGTGATCTGTGGATTACTTCCCAACAAGCTTGAGTCCTGGAGACATGAATAACAGAGAATAGAATGGATAAAGTACTCCCATGCTTCTCTGGGAAGCACATACCTCTGTATACGCCTGTGTTACTTGTTCATACAGGGTCTGATGATGATGGATGGCCAGTTCCAGGTCTTGCATTTCTGAGGGGAGGCCTCCTTCACTGCACATTTTGCACCAGGCATCCACACCTGAAAGGAACTGAAACAATTCCAAGACCAATGAGCAACAGCCACACAGAACAACAGGTCATCAATATTAGAAAACTTTGTTTGTCGAGTGCCACATACAACTGCAGCAAGGACTGAAGAAAATGTAACAGTTATAAAGGAGTCCTTCTGGGCACCCTGGAACAGCACATTCCTGTCACCTCCTTGGTACTTGAACAACACCTAGATCCAAAGGAACGTTTTCTTTTTCTTCTGGATTAAAAAACAAACAAAGAAACAAATCCAAACAAAAAACCTCAAACAAAAAAACACCACCACCCCTTTCCCTCCCCCCCCCCCCAAAAGCTTCTTTAACCAGGCTCAGAAAACACCCATTCTAAGAGGCTACCACATTGCATTTCAAAAAGGGAGGCTGCAACATGTTTAGGAAAAAACATCAGCATGAAGCACAGAAGGGCACAGTTACAACTCCAGCTGTATTTGGCAGTGTCTCAGCTGTCAATCTTCCCTCAGTCGCTTACCTGTCCTTAACCTCACTAATTTGAGCTACAGAAAACTCCCATGAAAGTCAATGCTGACATTCATTTCAGTGAAAGGCAGACAGCCTGTATCTGAGCAGTTCCCAGCCCAGGGCCAGCTCAGTGGGATTGCTAACAGGATACCAAGGCTTTAAACCCCAGGGTCACACATTTGATTCTGGCCCAGGTCAGCAATGATCAGATACCATTACCATCTGACGACTGCTAAGCAGCCAATGCAAAATGAGCTGCTGGTCTCAGTCCAGTTCCTGGTGGGCAGACATCCACAAAAAGGGAGGAAAAAAAATCATCACCATTGCAATTGATATGGTTTAGCACCTTGGTTGGAAGCCTTAACAGCCAGCCAGAAACTAAACAGCTTCGGGGAGCAAAGGGATGGAAAAAATATTTTTCCACTCTTAAAGGCCTCCAGAGCAGTGCTGATGCACTTTGGCAGAACAAATTGGGGAGGCTCTCCTGGGTGCTGCCTGTTCTGTAAAAGAAAGGAGGAATTTAGTCTCTAAGGTTCCCATCCTGTTTTTCTTTAAGCAGGGCTTAATTCAATGACATAGCTCACCTGTTCATATTTTGTCCATACTAACTGCCTAATGCCACCTCATTACTTCTCATTAATATTTTGTCTTCCTCCATCTTTCTGTTAAACCAGCCTACCATACTTTGGGGCTATTTATAAAAAAAGAACAGCTAATTATATAACAGATGCAGTGCCCTGTAGGGTGAATGTATACTGCCACAAAACCACCCCCAGGATCACAGCTTCATCCACTCCTGAAGTGTTCACCTATGGCTTGTTAGTGAAGCACTCACTCACAGCATGAAGGGCTGTGAGATTCAAAGCAAAGAATTTCAAGTCAACTTCAGCTCTGGCATCAGCGTCCTTTTTTATTAGCAGTGTAAAGCTATTCACCATGCTGCTGGGTAATCAAGGCTATAAAGTGTTTGCATTGTAAACACTTCTTTTCCGTGCACAAAGAGTCAGTGACAAAGACGAATTCCTAAACGTTCACGTCTACAAAGTAAAAATCTACCAGTGCGAACTGTGCTTTCTAGAAGACTGGAGGCAAGGATGGTAGGTTCTCTTGCATTGATTTGACTTCTGATCTGAATCTCTTCAGATGAAATCCCCACACACCCTTGCATAAAGCTGAAGTCATCATATTTTGTGCCAAGGCAGTGGAATTCACATCATTTCCTATACAGTTTTAAGAGCATGGAGCTGAGATCAATCCCTTTTGGGGCTGTTACATGAACCTCTTGGTCGAAACGGTGAACAAAAGACCTTTACACCTTATAGACCAGTGTTCCTGCTGCTGGAATCACACTGTTATGGCTCTTATCAAAACTGCTGAATTCTACCAGTTTTAGTACAAGCTTTTATAGTCATGTTACTCATATACTGCCATATCCCCAGACTATGATTTGCACAGTAGGTGGGATATGCCTCATGAAGATCTTATGCACATAACCACATTTCCGCCTTGTTGTCTCACATCATTCTTTTGTATATCTATTGTATATAGACAATGTCACATCAACAATTACATTAGTAATTTCATTTCTGCCACTAGCAGGAGCAGTTGTCATCATCTGTTTTAAAAAGTTTTTCAAAACTTTTTAAAAAAGCTTTAAGAAATGCAGCCTGTTTTACTCTGACACTCTGAGACAGTGCATGGTGGTCTGTGCTGTGTATGTAAATTCACACAGGGAGAGCAAATGTTTTTTTTTAAGAATTTTTGAAAAGTTATTTGGGTATTTTGAAAAAAAAAGCAGCTATGTTAATTTTTATTATTTGTCACAGTGTGGCAGACACAAAAAACTTTAATAAATGTAACCCTTCATGCTAGAAACATATTCATATCACAAAATCACCATCTGAGTTGAAAAAAAGATGCATTTAAAATTGTAAATTCCTAACTGTTAGGTTGGAACAGGAGGTGTTACTGTCCACTGGATACTCAATACCATTTAAATTAATTGCTTAAATTTCTAATTAGTCCATAGACTAGAATAGCTCCTGCTGGGAATATAAAAGCTGCTTAAATATGTTTTTCAAGACTTCAAGAAAGATTAAGAAAAATTTCTCTGAAAAAAACCCCAAACTTTCCTAAGGTACCTTTCTGCCTCTGATCCAATCCAGAAGAATCTTTAGAGTTATGACCTCTGCTTACTCCCAACTCACAACTTCAGTTGCAAATTCTGTATTAGGTCAGGTAATAATAATGTATTCTCAGACCACTTCGTACTAGCTTTCCTGAAGGACTGCTTTGCTGTATCACATGGTTGCTCCAAAACACAGCTCAGACATTTTGTAGTCCATATTTCTCCACACTTTTTGCACAATCCTTGCTCACTGCTGGCTAGGCCTCTGCGTGGAAGCTACAGGATAACCAGGGTGGTTCTCCTAGGCCCTGGAGAAATTAAAACCAAACTCTAGCACAATTTCACACTCCAGAATGGCTGTGGGGAAAGATGGGAAGAAGGCCATGAAAATGTTTCCCTCAGTGACCAGTAGTCTTCCTGCTCGGGGAGTAAGGTAATATAAAACAAATGGTCAGGGGGTCAGTTTTCAGAGAATCAGCATAAATGTCTAGCAAGTACACCTAACACCTACTACCTTAAATAGTAATTCTGCTTGCGCTTCTGAGGGTAGACCGACCCAGAATTAATTGGTTGAGATCTCTCGGCTGACTGAAGACATTAATTTGTCCATTCTGACAGGATCTGTACAGTGAGCACCTTATGAATACTTCAGCACACTTTCAGAGATTACATCCAAGACAGGGAGGACACCCAGTATGTCGGCTTCCCCCATCTGGCAGTTAGTGGGCTGGAATCTCATCTGGTGTAAATCAGCACAGTGAGGTAAAGCGTGCTTCCCTGGGTTCTCTTGCAACTTTGAATAGCCTCAGACATACCTAAAGGTACAGAAGCAGATTCTTGTTCACACTAGAATATCTCCATGCTAGCATGAGAAAGGGAGGGGACAAAAAGAAAGACAAAAGGAGAAAAATACCCCCACAAATCCAAGACATTTGTAGCAGGTGGAATAAAGGGACATTAGGAAACACCTCCACTGAATATCCTGAGTTGCATCTTGACCCAGATGTAATGGTTGTTTGGAGTTTAGTTTACTGGCTTTTGATCACACACAGGTGCTGAAGGAAGTCTGTCTGAAGGCTAAGTTGGCAATATTTAGCTTTTCTTTCTTTCCTTTTCTTCCCTTTTCTTGAGGATGGTTTAGTATGTACAAACTGTGCTTAAAAAAATTCAAAGACGACACACACGTGCATGCACACACACAAAAGAAGAAACAGAAAGAAACAAAGAAAAAAAAAAGCTTTGATCCAGGAACTCATTCAGCTGAGCTCCATTCAACATGCCACATGTATCTGCAATAAGAGCCAGGAAAGCAATGTGATTCTGTGGCACGTGAAGACAGATGTGAGGTTCAATTCCCAGCAGGGTTGACTCAGCCTTTCATCCTTCCAAGCAAACAAATTGTATTCTGTGCAGTTTTCTGTGTGAGGTCTTTAGGAAGAGACCTTGAAAAACAAGTTGCTTCCTGCTCAGCTTGCATTTATAAAGATCGTACAGCTTTTCATAAATCTTTGTCCCAAGCCAACAACTTCCTTGCAGGCTGGGGTGTGCCAAAGGCTGAAAGATTACAGTCCTAATAGACTTGCTTCCTGTGGGCATCAGAGAGAACTTCAATCAATAGGAAGGAATGAACAAAGAGACTGTAGCAACTTACTGCACTGGAGAAGGAAAGACAATCTGCGTATCAGATTGGTATGAGGGAAGCAGGGGTACACTGTGGGAGAAATGGTTGGATCCGCAGCAAGACTACCTTTACTGACAGAACAAAGGGAGCAAAAAAAGATTTGATCTGGGACAAAGGCAATAGTGGGTTTATCTACATCTTTGCTTCAGAGATTTAAGCCTTATTTATTATAAAATAATGAAGCCCTGAATTAAGTTAAAAAAAACAAAAAAAACCCCAAACAACAAACAAACAACCAAAAAACAAACCTTGGATGATGCCAAATAATACAATGTTACATTTGGATGAATGTTTGATAGACAACAGACTGAGTTATAGACCAAATCCCAAACACCTCAGTTTTTATACTATACAGAGGTCAAATCACTAAATTATTAGCATTCAGGTCACTGATTTATCCAGCAGAGTTACTAAAGCAAGGCCGAAATTTTGGTCCTGGATAACGGACACAATGACTCCCCCATTTCTTTTTTGCAGAAGTCTGAGTTTATAGGCTTCACATCAGCACTTATCTTTTACTGAATTACTGACTTTTTTTTTACTGAATTTACTGAATCTTACCACAGGTGAGGAGCAACTGCTATTCACAATTAGCAAATTCTCCTGTCTGCTTAGTAGTGATAGACTGGTTTCTGTCAGGCACCATAAACTTGAGTTCCATATGAAGGGGTGCTAAGGCGGGATTGGGTTTTTGAGACCCATCAATACACTTGTAAAGAAAAAAAGACCCAAAGCTGAAAGTGACATTAGTGTAGCTTTTTTTCAAGTTAAGGCTGAGGAAAAATACCCACTGACAATGTTCAAAAGGTAGGAAGAAAAAAAAAAATAACTTCTAGCTTTACAGACAGTTCAATACAGCTTTCTGTTTTATTGCCTTTCATGCTATACAATACCTTGGCAACTCCCAATAAATTGCAAACATGACTGGCACTTCAGAAAAATAGGGGATCACTGGTAAAAAAAATAAGGTGAAAACCCCCCAAAACCCAAACAAACCAAAACAAAAAAGAAAGAACTAATTCATTAATGAACCTTAAACATTCTCATTGTGACTGCATATAAATTATTTTTTGATTTTTCTTTATGAACGAATGATGACTGACAATTATTAGCATGAAGACTACACCCAAACACTACAGTGCCTATTGTACTGAGATGAAAGTACTTGTACTGGATATCTTCTTGGTGTATCAGTCCATCAGAGCCACTGAGTGTGCTGACATGAGTAAGTGCCCAGTAGGGTGAGTAATTGCTCTATGCTATGGCCTGTTGTCAACAGGAAACACAAAATAAAGAAAAATCCATTATAATTCTATGGTCAGCAACAAACAATAAAGAAAATCTTTACTGTTTTCGCTGAACTGTTCCATACATATATTCTGGCTTAGGAAGCACAGTTTCTGGTTTATCAGTTGTAATTTCTTCGTCAAACACTTGAAGAATGGGTCATTTTATAAACATCAGGCACACCCACTTAATAGCTTTGATATTAACTACTTGGAAAAACAAGCACACAACAATACTGAAGAGCCCCAAAGCAGTGTTTGTCACTGGAAAATTAATGTAATCAAATGATCAAAGTTGAGCCATCACCGTTAGGTGAACCTGGTTTAGGTGTAAAAATAGCAGAACGTTTATTCACTAACATATTTTAAATGTTTTGTAGCTATGAAATTATGAAACAATTCTGGCAGTTGTTAAAGACACAAACCAGAGTTCAGGGACATGAAAAATTTTCATAGATGTTCCTCACTCTGAAGTCTCTACTTCATGAGGTCTAATGAAGTTTGGGGCTATGGACAGCACCCCAGGAGTAGGTGATGGAATGAATTCCTTAAATTTCTTTAACAAAAATGTGCTTTGGCTCCTAGATATTGTCTGCTGATATGGGTCTATGTCATATGTGTGAATATTCCTGTGCACATAGCACATACCACATATACATGAGTGCAGCTATATACTGTTTTCCTAGCTGTAATAATCCTGAATTTATCCACAGCACTGATGAAATATTAGGAAATAGAAATAAGGCAGCATTTTACTGCACCAGTGCACTTCAGTCATGATCAGATTGTTTCTCATCACTGAGGTATAAACATGTTTTCTTACCCACTCAGGGAACATGAGCCAGGTTTTTTTTTGGGGAAATGTTACTATTTGTTTTTGAAACACTGATCTACTAGGAACAAGGCTCTTAACCACACCACATATAAGCCAAAAGCCATCAGGTAATATTGCAGCAGCATCATTATCAAAGAAGCCAGTCACAAAAGCAGCTCACCTGTTCAGCTTTCTGGTGAAAGACGGCAGACATGGCTAAGATGGTGCTGCGCTCATCCAGAGCTGCAGCAAAACTCTTCCACTCTTGATCCAGCTGGCTAGATATTTGTTTAATTTGCTGGGAAGCATAATGGCCTGCCTCGGAAAGCCTTGACGCAACAGACATGATCCGATTGATGTTGACATAGGCATTCTGAAAATTAAAAAGCACACATAAATAAAGAGAAGGAAGAACCGTGGCCACCCTCTGCCTTCATTACACATTCCAAACACCATCAGTTGGAGTAAAGCTGAGAAGTTCAGTGAGAGCAATCAACTACCTCGCTTAAATATGCATGAATAGCAGGCATACTACCTTCCTCTCTAAAAATACATCCCTAAGGAATCTTTTTGCACATTTATGCCATTATCTAACACTGTTATCTCCCCCTCTCCCCTTGAATTTATTTATGTAAAACTATTTACTCACCTGTTAGGCTCCACGCCTTGCTTCTATCTTATTTTTTGATATTTCTGTTGCATTACTTTGTATTTCTGGACACTAAATCCACATATTCATACGTGAAATGTTTGCTTTCTGTCTTTTGAGAACTCTCTGACAATCCTTTATAGACATGCAATGTCAACAAATGGAAGAGTCTTACAGACTTTAAAAGAACTCATAAGGATATTCTATAGAAATGTAAGAGTTTCCATAGAAATGCCTATTAAATTATATTCTTCAGTTAAAATGTTATCTTTTTTGCAGGTTATTTTAAGCTATTCTCCAGCAGAGATATCATTTAACTACATTCTGAATTTAGAAGAATTTTAAAAAGTCTACTGAAAGGGTAATATTTTCTGTTCTTTCATAAGAATTTTCCATGATGGATTTTATTCAGCCTTGAAGCAGTAAAAGGATAATTCTTTCTCAACCTGCACTGTGGACAGCAATGTAATTGCATTACAATATCCCCATTCAGCATAGGAAGGTTAACCTGAAAATTAACAGCCATCATGACAATATCTAACAAAGATGCAGCATCAAAAGCCAAATGACAGCTGTCTTGCAGATTTCTGGAACGTCATTTGATGTAAACACTTCTCCTTTCTCTTTCTTCCTCACCAGAGGAAAGGAACATCCCAGAATTTGAAATGTTTAGCTAATGTTGGCTCACTGCTTTCTTATCTCACTGAAGTATTTCAGGAGGGCTTTAGGAATTTCAGAGAGTAGAATCCGTAAGACCCTTACGCACAAGGACAGACACAGCCCTGATGATTTTAACAGTATTACTCATGGGCAAAAATAAATCAGAGGTGGAAGTGTTTGTTGGAGTAGGATCTCATCATAGTGAGTAGGAGCACAATGTGGAAAGGTATCTGCCAATCCAAACACGAAACACAACAGAGCACTGCCAAGGCAGGCACGGGTCCAAACTAAGTTGCAAAACAGGGTAAAGTAAGTCTGCAAAGTATGTGGGATTACTACAAAGTATACTCATCATACCTGTAGGTGCTAAAGGAAAGAAAGATGGGGACATGGCCCTTACAGCCACTCTGCTCTCCCTAGTAGAACCATGACTGTGATAGCTGTCACATAAATAACACAGATCTAAAGCGATATCCAGCCTCCAGTTTTGTTTTTCCCCTTATCACATAGCCTTTTCTTAAACATTGGGTTTGGCTCAAAATGGTCAGATTAATTTTAAAGAAATAAAAATATCTTTTTCAGTACAATTAGAGAAACCAATCAAAATTGTTCTGGAGTTTAAAGTATACTAAAAAAGATATTATCATTCGGAATTTTGACCACCAGCCACAGTCAAACACTTCTTTATGTCCCTCTAGGTTACAAACTGGAGTTTAGGCTAAATATTTAAGCCTTTCTCCCAGAAAGTCTTCATGACTGAGCCTAGCCAAGATCATTTTGCAACATTTCAGGTCAGCTGTTCTGGTGGAAAGCAGTGTAGCATCACTACAGTTGCTAAACTTGGATGAGTTGTGCCAAATGAAGACATGGAACTTTGCTGTGTTTGAAGGAAAAGAAAAGTTGCTGAAAAAGATTTGATTTAATGTAAAAAGTGGGTGCTTCCATCGTGCTTTTACTTATTTTTTTCCCTGCAGAATTATCTCAGCCATTGCACTGCAGTGAGCGTGGAGGAAAACAACTGTGAATTCCTTGGTTCCTTACAGCTACAGTATGTAGATGTATTAACTAGTAGAAGGGTAAAGGTAAGATTAGTTGAAATACAGCAGATATTCTTAGAGTCTGTTTTTTAAATCAGGGAGATTTATATATTGTTAAGTCTGTTTGTTATATTTTTATACAGAGATGAGGATTTTTATGGATGAAATTTCACTTTCCTAGATGATAATTTTTCATGGAAGAGTACCAAGCCATCCTGTAGCCAACCCACTAACTCCATAGCTTTTCCAGCAGAAAGCAAGGAACAGTTTGGGAGTCACCTGCTGACGCCTCCATTCTTAGTGCACCAAGTGGAACTGGCTCAGGAAACAGATACTACTGAGCTTCCCCTGTTGCTTTCTGAGCAATAAATGGATTCAAATGCAATATTGCATGTGATGTGCTCTTCTGGATAGCTCCAACAGGTAGTGCAATGGAGATACTACCTACTTCCAGACACATGCACTCTTTACCTCTGCTTTATCTGTCCCACCTCAGTGAAACAGAGACATTGAAGTGGAGCTTGGACACATAAGACTTGTCCAAGGTCTCACAGAAAAACGAGACAGAGCAAAAAACTTGGCTAAGTATCTGGAACTCAGCATAGCACATCCTACCAGACATAACACATTTTACAATCTCAGGACCTTTACTCAGTGTCACTATTATTGGGAAAGATGGGATCTCTGTTGTGGATTGAGGTAAAATGCAGTATGACTTCAAGGCACTCCAGAATTTAGTTTCAGGAGAAAAACATTCAATTGACCACAATCCACAAAATGTACGACATTTCTTTTCCACCTTTAAGTAGAATAAAATTGTAAGCCACTTTTTTTCATCTTTATCTGCCAATGTGTAATGTTCTGAGTAAAATGGAACAAAAATCTATGCTGCCAAAATTCAACTGTTGACATTTCACAAAGTTAAACCTTCCTTTCTCTCTGTTTTTTTGGTCTCTAAAAATTGAATTAATTGAGATTTTTCTATGTCATGACATAGATCTTTTTATCCTAATAGGAAATAAATTAAATAGAGCAACTAATGTCTGTGACTATTTTTCCTTTAGGCTGGGAAATCCACTACTAGCAGGTTCATAGAGAGTCTCATTTTAAATATAACCTAAGGCCTCTTTTTTTTTTTTTTAATTTTTTTTTCAAAACTGAGAGGTGTCCCCAAAGAAGACTGCAAGGGATCACTGATTTATAGCTATATAAGAATACAATAGGTCAAACAATGAGAAAACAATATATTAATGTCTATATGTAAGGGTAAAGGCACTTCAGTTGACATTCTGCTGTTGTGACACTAGGATACACCCAAGTTTTGGCTAATATATATCCTTTTTAATTGGAAAACCTTTATTTTACATGCAGTTGCAGACTTTCCAAAAGCACTCCTCATGTTACAGTTAATTTTTCATTGAATTTATATCAACTTTGAAACATTAGTCAAAAAAGGGGACTTTTGCCTTCTAAAAATCACTTGGCTGGCAAACAAAAAATTTCCCCACATCTACATCAGCATCATGATATGCAAGAGCTTCTTTTACAGTTTAGGAAAGCCTTGTGCAATGCCTTGCAAGTGCACATACCCCTCTTTGTCCACCAATTTTTAGTCCATTTCTGTCACCTAAACAAGGCCTTGATTCTGGTCATCGATGTCTATATCATAGCTGTTCCTTCCAGTGTGAGCAATCACTGCTAGGGTCCCTAACACTGGGTAGGGTAACAGCCCTCAGTCTCAGCAATAGGCACTGACAGTAGTGAAGTTTCAATTGTGGAATGATCTCCCACAGGGAAATACACTAATTCAGCTCTGATCATCTAGCAAGCGTGCTGGGAAACCTTCCCTCTTAATTAAACCCTCCAACTCTAGCTGGAACAATACTTTCGTCTAATACATGTATAAAAAGAATACCTTACACTCACAAAAGAAAAATGAGCAGTGAGAAGCATTAAATCTGCAAGGAACTTGGCTGTGTTCATCTCATTTCCTAAAGAACTAGTTGAGATATTGTGATGGCAAGCAGAGAAGGTGGGCTGCAAGAGAAGGGTTTTGCAGATTAATTGAAGGTGAAATTTGATTGTTGAAGAGTTCTTCTTAAAAATAAAATAAACAACCAGCTTGCACTGGTTTACTAAGTTTAGAAACCATCTGTGAAATGAATCTAACACATAAATCCAAAGCAGAATGTATCAGTGACAAAATAAACTTATGAGATATCTTTAAGACCTTTAAGTTTCTATTACAAGGCCAATTATCTGTATCCTGTTGCAAAATAATATTGGATGGCATTTTAGTTCAGCCTACATACAGAAAAATACCATTCATTTCAGATAAACATTGGGAATTTTCAATAGACATCATTAGCCTTTACATGATAATTGTAACATGTTTGAAATATACTGCGACTTTCTTAGGACAACATCTCCATCTAGTATCAGACAGCTAACTCCTGGACAGCAGGATAGGCAGCAATGCCAGCACCAAACACTGCTATTTTTATGAATGTTCCACAGAAAGTGATAACTCACTCTTTAAAGAGGTTAATGGATCCAGGTATAAAAAAGTCCTGGCAAAGGAAATACGAGTAACTTCTGTCAGAACAAATGGCACGTACACCATGTATCCAAGTGCACAGCAACAACCAGTATGCTTTGTGTCATATTGAAACATTGCATTTTTTTCTCTAGTGAATTTACTACATTATTGGGATTACTCACAAAATGTTGGAGCTAAATATTCATGTTTGTGAAAAGTATTATTGCTTTAGTATAAACATTATACAGCTGTGATAAAGCCTAACATAATTTATTTTGAAAGTGAAGTAAAAACAAGCACAGCCTTGAATCACAGAAAAAAACCTATCTATGGTTCTTATTTGAAAGAAAAATACCACACTACAGTTTACTACCTCAAATACATGACTTTTCCACATCCCACATTGTTCATTTGAAAGGAAGAATTATTATTGTAAAAAACAGAGTAACAAATTGTTTTTCCAAGGAGCTTTGGTCACAGCATGCCTATAGAGATGTATAGGAAGAGCATGCGACAAAAGGCATGACCCAATAAACATTTGGAGAGTGTATTTTCTAGAGGAACTGAAGAGAATATTTTAACTATTATCAGTTATGCCAGGCTTAAAGGACACTAGGCATAGTGTAAAAAAAAAAATAAAAATAAAACAAAACACCTTAGATAGCCAAGATCTGATCCAGCTTCCACTGAAGTTTCTAGGGTTTTTCCCTGCAAAACATACAGCCATCCTCAGCTACATACTTTTCTCAATACTGATTTTAATGTATTGACAAAACAAACCCCCAAGGCCATAAACAACGCCAAGTCCCAGTAAGAGTGCTTCAAGTTTTCATTATTTTGTTGCTCAGATTCATGGTAGCTTAATTATTCTCAATCCAACTGTTGCTGGGACTAATGTATTGCATAAAAAAAGATCTAGCCAAATTATAAAGCAGATTTTTTAGAATCACAATTATAAAGCAAATTCCCAGGGAAAAAGTTTGCAGTGTGATCTAGTTCAAAAGACTTATATAAAAAAAAATCTTTTGACTTTTAGTCTCCTTCACCAAAGTGTTGTTTCACATGAAACAGACCTGATCCATATTTCTAGCCCCACTTCTCTGACAACAAAAGTATGGCTCAGATTGCTGTGTAGGCTTGGGGTATGTAATGTCCTACCACTATGTTCAGAGTCATCTCCCAACTCTCTCTGGTTTAGCTTCGTTCAACTAAGTCCATCTGTCCTGAGTCCATTGCTGACCATCACTGGCTCTTGCCCTCAACAAGTGCAGGGCTTCACCCTTACTATAGAGTGTCTTCACACAGGCTTGCACAGAGTTCTTGTAAGTGCCAAGAGAGAAAACTACCATCTACCACAGGAGCTGGGCTGTGGCCAGGAAAGGGTCATTTTAGTTTCGGTCTCTTCTTGCTCCTCCTGCACGCGTTACCACAAATGGAGTGACTAGTATGCAACTCAACAGCCCTATGCAGCAAGCTGATATCTCCTGCATGCTAACACTCTCATATTCACCATACTGACTGTTGGGGACATCAGGAGCCACTCAACATTTTTCTAGCAAAGAATCTGTTCCATCTAAAAAAAGAGCATCACTGCTCCCAGCAGCACTATACTGACATAAGAGCAGCAGCTCCAGGTTAGTTCAAGTACCCTGCAGCTTAAGGTTATTACCCTTTTCCCACTACTTTCCTAATGTCCGTTCAGCTTCATAGATCCCCCAAGTCTGCTATTCCAAAAATAGGATGCCCAGCCCTCTGCAAGACAGCAGCCCTGTTTAATTCCCCAAGGCAACCTCACTAGGCTATAAAACTCATCTCATTTGCCAGCCTGTGCAACACTGGCATTGAAATCCCCTCTAGAAAGGCCATTGTGCAGACACACAGCCCAAATACAGGCCTTTCAGCAATACAGAAAGTCTTGAGAAACCTATTTGATAGTGCAGAATTTCAAGCACTGAGTAAAACTGATACTTCTGATAAAAACCATGGAGGCCTCATTTAGATTAAAAAAAAAAAAANATAGCCCTGAGTTGCACCTGTATCCTGAAATATTTCTATAGTCTTTTTTATCCTGACTTTGCCATACTGTCAATAATGATACCACACCATCTTATGTCACCTCTGACAATCAAAATCTGTTGAAGAATTTTTTAAAAACATTCTCATTGAGACAGCATATCACAAGAATTTTTTTAAAATAGAAATCTAAGTTGAATGAACTGTGCCTTTTTGCTGCCTGAACTGATGTTGATCCAAAACCAAAAAGAAAGCCATCACCCCATCATCAGAGTAGATTCTAGATCTAAAATTCAACTAAAGCTAAAAGAAAAGTAGCATATGGAAAATGACAGACAGGTGTACTGGCCTCTCAGTTATATTTGTATAAGGAGGATTATCTGAGAACATATATATTATTTGGCATATTTGGCATATTTTGGGGTTCCTCCACAGAGTCCATTCAGTTCAATTAATTAGTGCAGAACTGAGTGCCATTTCTCACCGCACTTTGAGGTTGAAAGTTAAAGGTGCCCAGTACTCATGCCCTTCCACATAGATCCTCTGTGCTAAAGAGATGGAGGAGACAATCTTTGTAGTTTGATACATGTTGACTGTATGGGCTTCTGTATGACTACACACGTGTGTGAGTTATACTGGAGACAGTGCAAGAAGAGAGGTGCCTCATCACACTCTTTCCCCTCAGCTGAAAAGGTCTCTCTCCTGGGCAGCTCTATTAGACAGGAGTTTGGCAGCACTGTGATGGTGAGATGGCACAGCTGCAAGCCCCAGCACAGCCACTGGAGAGGGCCCTGCCCCTACAAGTTCCCCCAAGATCTTTGCAAATGCCTCACTTCCTTGCATCGCTCATTCTCAAAAGTTCACTTGGGGACAGATGGAGGAATGGAGGAAAATAATTTTTCTTCCATTAGGTGGCACCGTCCCTGTCACTCATTAATTTTCTATTAACAATAATTATCTCTTTCCAAGTTCAGCTCCCAGTTATTTTAAGAAAATAGTACTAAACAATACTACAAAATGGATAAAGGGAGATCTTCCAGCTTGATTCTTCTAATGGTGTTTTCTGAAGAATTATGACCGACTTTGCCTTTTTCATTAAAAAAAATGAAATTTAATGCACTAACCTTCAGGACACATCTATGTGTTAGGTTTCTGTGATTAGCAGTGTCCTATGGAGGCCATGCTATCTTGCATTCTGTTAGATGGCATTGTGATTGCAAGCTTAACAATCAGGTGCCTAGAGCCTGTTTTTCAGTCCTCCTTTCAATTATAATCACAATAAATATATTAACAGACATTATAACTATTTCTCATCTTCCACTGTTACACAATGCCCCGGTAAGGCATGGTGCTTTAGTGAGGAATAGCTAGGTAAGTGGAGATGGTGGGTGGAATTTAGGTCAGAGAAGTTAATTACCTGCTCTGGAATTTGGCCAGAATACCAGTGTTAACACCTGTAATCCTATGAAAGCGGTGTGTGGGCTTTAACGAGCTCCGGTAGCCAGGACCTCTGTCTGCATTTCAGACAGCCCTTTGGCAGCATAGCAGGGTGGGGAGCTCTACTGACTTACACCACCACCTTAAACGTCAACCGCCACCTTTGAGGTCTTAGCCCCAGTGCAACTGGTAGCCTGACCGTGCGCAGCATGAAGAGGTACACACACCTGTAGGAGTTGGTTTACTCAGGGCACGCTTTTGTGTAGTTGACAGAGAGCCCTCAGAGAGGGCTCAGCGCTGCATTGTGCAATTGCAGCAGGAGGTATGCACGCATTTTTCTAACCCAGTGCAACAATCAAAACATCAATACATTCTGTCCTCATTTCTGCGCTGAAAGCAGAGCAGTTTCCAGAACAAATACCTTATGCCTGGAAAGAATAAGAAAGTGAGCAAAGCACTTATAAATGTATAATGCTATTTAAAAAAAAAAAAANTAAGGTAAATTGAGTTGTATTCAAAAAGACTGACCGATTAACTACTGAAAAAGCCAAAATCCCCACTGTGGCCACAAGTGACAGCTTGATGAGTGTCCCTTTTTCAAGGTTTTGAAAAGTACCTTAGCAGGGTGTGGGGGGAGAAATATAAATTATTAAGGCGCCACCTACAGCTCTCATTAATTCCCAGTCAAAGAAATGTCAAAAACTTTAAAAAACATTGTATTTGCTCTCCAAAATGTAAACAAACTCCACAGGACCGTGCTGCTCTTAAGTCAAGGAACTAACCATATATCAGTGTCCGAGTGGGCAGAACAACACTCTGCTTCTCAGAAAGAGGGCTGCTGCCACAGCCCAGCCTGACCTTCCTTACTTCACCTCTCACAGGTCCATAGTGGTCTCTAACCTGGAGGTGGCCTCACGTGCCGGCCCTTTCCCCACTCACACGCACAGACCCGTTGTACCCTCAACTCACCATGGAATTCATGGCAAAGTGATTGTGCTGCGTCTGTAGGTCAAGGGCATGTTGGTAGCTCACACCAATCTCCGTGTGACTCTGCAGGAATAATTCTTTGTTGTGGCTGATCCAGTCAAACATCTAGAAGTGTTCACACAGGACAGAGGAAAAAAGAGTGTTAGATGGAGATGAAAAAAATGAGACAGTGCAAAATATAAAAATCCACAGTTCTGAGGCAGATGTATATGCAACACAGACAAAAAACATTAACCTATGTTCCTCATCAAAATAAGCTGTTGGCGAGCAATGGAAGCATTTAAGTTATCACCATATTGCGTTATTAATAGAATGATAGGTTAGGAAACATAATTCATAAAGCATGTTCCTGAGTAAGCTGATTCCATAGTCTTTGCCTATAAGTAATGGGAAATTCATATATAGAAATATGGCAGCAGAAGGACCTAAAATCAGGGGTTGCTTCACTGACTGAAGATATAGCAGTTCATAAAGTACCCTTAATCCAGAAATGGACCAAAAATTCCATAAATATTATTGATGTGATTTTCTCAAACCCCTTTCTTTTTCGTCTCTACATAAAGTTTCCAAATGTTACTTCCAAATAGCCAGTTGACTTCCTACACTTATATTTCTGAAATCTTTCCAATTCCAAAGCCAGAACCCAGTCTATCTTACACTTATTATTTTTGGGATGAAGAGAGAAAAAGAAAAAAAAAAAGGATTTTATTAATATCCATAAAGAGTACACATTTCAACTTCCCCACTTCCAAATGTATTTCCAAGCAAAATGGACAGTTCACTACTTCAGACACAGATAGAAATATATTGAATAAAGCTGATGAAACTCATTTCTTATGCTGTAGCACGTTAATGTGACACTTCAGTCTGCAGCACGCTCATTCATTATAAGCTGTCACAAGTCAGCTAGGAGGTAGTGTGTTTATGTTTTGGCTTGTTCTGTGTTGTGTTACAGACTAAATGCATTCAGAGTGAGAACCTTTCATTCTTTACTCCTGTCTACAGCTCTGCAGGCATTACAATCTCAGATTTTTTCTTTTCTGCAAACACTTTTGTTACAGAATCCCTTCAACTCATGTTTCTTCATCTCTATCCCAGAAAGCTAGGAAACTATTCATTAATAAGGACCCTTCCATAATAAAAAAATTCAACTTATTACTTCATAATATGGAAAGAAAAATTAATTATACAAACAGTGGAAGTCATGTCAATACAGTCTCTGGTGTTAAAGAAAGTGGTTTAGGGCAAAAAGGCAAGTGATGCAGCTTCTAAGCATCCACCTTACAGTCAAAGGGTCAGTCTAGATCTTTGTTATGACATTTACATGTCCTCCAGTCGAGAGCTGTTTTGTTCTTAAGCGTTGAACAGCAATTTTTGACCAGTGACAGCTGAAGAACACTCAGAGCCCACCGCTCAGGCACTGTATGTTGCTGTAGTTTCTCAGGGTCAGTTACCTGTTCCCTGTAGAAATGGTGCTCCTAAGAGTAGAGAAAAGACCTTGTATGGGTCATCTAAGATTCCTGCAATGAACTCAGCATTTTGTGCTGAGCGCTCAATTTGGCAGGGGAGTGTACTGCTTTATGCAGGGGATTTGCAGAAATAATATTGAATATCGCTTTCACCAAAATGCAAATAAACATTGCAAGTGCTCAAATGCCACCAGACACACTACGCTGACCTGGTCCCAAAAATCTGTCACATGTGCTTGACTTCTTAATCTTTTATTTATGAAAAAACAATTGCAAGTACAAAGTCTATACTAGCTTGTATTTAGTGTTCATGAATAGTCTCAAAGGCCAAATTTGGTTCAAGTTACAAAGATGCAAGTCCTTTGACACAGTTACTTTCTAATTTATACCCATGGAGCTGATCAAAATCAGACCCATCACCATTTTTTCAGAAAGTATAAATAACAAGATTTTTACAAGGATGAGGTCAGGGATTTCTGCCAATTAAACAGAATGAAACAACCTGAACAGACACCTAAAGCTTTCTCATTGGATTCCTTTTTCTCACTTTATTAAGATTTAATAAGCAACATAAGTGCAAAATAATTTGCCACACTTGTGGGCTTGAAAAAAACAAACCAAACATAAAGCCAATAAAGAAAGAAAAATTCCATAACAGCAAAGTTCATGTCCCAACAACAAGCTTTTACATCTCTACTGAGAAACCAACACAGATTTCTTGTAAGTAGATATATGTTTGATGTGAACATTTTTTAATGTTTTAAACAATCTAAAGACACTCATGGAGAAGAAAACTGGCAGCAATCCACTAAAAATAAACAGTAAATCTAATATTTTATGCTCAGCAAAGCCGAATCGGGATCTTTTTAAGACAAGTAATTTAAACTAGTGATCTATTATTCTGTGGATAGGGAGCATTTCCTCCATCTAATCTATAAACATCTTATTGGATGAGAATCTAGGTTAAGTTAAACCATGCTTCTGCCTTTTAAAATGCAATAATACACTATCAAGAACAAAAAAAGGAAATTTAAAAGATGATTTATCTTTTGGTCTTGTTTAATCAACTGAAAGACACAATAGCAGTTGAAAGGATGACCTTCAGGAATTTTCAGCAACAGATCTCAGTGATGACATCTGTACCACCTCCCAAAACAGTTTGTTTTTTAAACTTCTACTGATGGACAATAGCAGATTTTGGAAGAGACTCAATTGCAATTTAGACTTTGAATCTTTCTATTATAATCTTCATTAAAAACTACTTTGGTTTCAGCTGGCCTATGCCTGTAGCAAATTATCCCCCATCAACATGGTCTGGGTCTCTCCCCAACTCTCTCAAGTCTCACTTGAAAGCCCAGAGAATGAAGAGTTTTGAGTTTCATGTGGTTTGGAGCAGGGAGAAGAATCAAAATTCCTAGGAAGGAGTGCAGAGAAGAGAGATGCAGATTCACTACAGTCTAAAGCAGGGCTAATGGTGCACTTTGCTCTGTAAAAACTTTCATTGCTCTTGGCTCTTAGTGAATCATAAGCAGTATTTACAATCACTCTTGCTTTACACAGCAACCAGGGCTTTGCAAGACTGCAGAGACCTGCAGAGGGCTTTGCAAGACCTTATGCAATGCATCACTGTATCTGAGACACCCAAAAAAGTTCCAGATGAATTGGTACCTCTGCATGGCACAGTCCGGTGCTATGTGGAAATACTAACCTAACCCTCCAAAACAGCACAGCCCGGGCACACGACTGCTTGGATTTGTCTACATTGCTTTTGTTTCCAGGGCTGGTTCATTCAGAGACTTCTCAAGCATTTCTGCCTAATGCTTACTTAACTGTTGACATTTTCCCAAGTACCCAGAAGACAATATTGGGTTTTCTTTATTGCACAGCTCTGGCATCATGGAAAACTTTGTACTTTTACCTTCCTAATAAAGGATGCATGGAAATTATAAGTCTCACACAGTCCCACAGATAACAAGATTTGCTTAATAATAATGGGATTAAAATAAATAAATAAATGAAAATGGGGTCTTATTTGCTTTTGAGATCTAAGGGATTGTGTTTTCAAATTTTTCTCTTCGACCAGCAAGTCTATAAATGGACTTAATTATCTCATAATAATACGACTGGAAGTTGAAGCTCTGAAAATACCAGATGTTGGGCAACTCATGATGATGCTGTGAGAGTTTTCAGTGTGTGGCCAGGAGGTTTCAATATGAAGATCTGTCAACATTGTCTGGCCTGGCCCATATTACTAGCAATAGTTCCTGAAAGCTTTCAAGTTAAACTTGTTTTCCACATGAGAAACACTGAAGCTTCCCGTGTTCCTGAAGTGAGTGTGCTGCCTAGTTTGCTTAATTAAAACACACCATGAAGGATATGAGCATAGCGACAATCCAACAGTTGCTATTTTACTCAACCTTGTGAGGTGTGCCAGGTTTCAACAGGCTAACTTGGGCTCCTGGAAAAGTGTTCAACATCGTTTGATAAGTTAGTTTCCCTGTCAAAGGAATGATTTTTTTAATACAGTAAATAGCAGAGTCTGGAGAATATGGTCTGTGAGATCAGCTTAAACCAGATACGGCATCTCAGCTAACTGAGATTTTCTGTGTCATTACAACATTGCTATACAGCACTGTATCAATTGATCTCACCCCATTCATGCAAAAGACTGCCCTAACAAACCTAGACTAGTGATTATCATAAAATTAATGGATCTTTAATTATTCCTTTGACTTACTTCTTAGTTGGAGTCATGCTGACTGCCAGTGAGTTAATTATTCTCTTAAGTCTGCTAATCATTCCTGCAGTCATGAGTTCACACTAAACAGGAGCCCAGAATAAGTAAGATTGGACATTGTATCACTTAAAACATGTGAACCAACTGTCCTCAATGTCTCTCAGACTGGCACTTCTCATCACTGTAGGTAATCATAGAATTGTTTGCGTTGGAATGGACCTTAGAGATCATCTAGTCCCAACCCCCTGCCATGGGCAGGGACACCCTCCACTAAACCAGGTTGCCCAAAGCCCCATCCAACCTGGTCTTGAATGCTTCCAGGGATGGGGCATCCACAACTTCTCTGGGCAACCTGTGCCAGTGCCTCACAAATTAAGAGCAATTAAGTAGTTAAGAGTTTTCCAGTGACTGAGTAGTTAGGGGAAGGGTTAAGCATACTTTCAATAATAAGATAAACTTTCCACGTGATTATCTTTTGTTGTCCCTGTTTCTAACAATACAGAAAGGAAAGTGAATGTATATGCTGAAGAATGTTAAGTGCTGCATTTAATTAAGAAAATAGTGTCTTATGAAAGATTCAGAAGAACTGAGAATGATCCAAAGGGTCTCCACCCATCACTTTGCTAAAGCATCTACCCTCACTGTCATTAATGATCATACCTACACTGGTAATTATTACACATGTGGTCTTGAGGCCACTTCACTTGAGAGTTAGGGTATCAGATCATACCTCCAACATCAGTCATGCTGGCAACAATGAGTTCTTAACCTCATGTTTTGTCATCATAGTTGATGAGTTACAAGAAAACCCAGGTTAAGTGTTAGACCAAACAGCAGGTCTCAAGCTGGTCATGAATAAGTCCTGCGGAGGGAGAATGTGACTCCATAGCTTCCCTGGATTTGTAACATCTGGCAGGCTAGTGAGTACAGGGTGAGAACAGCTGTTTGAGAACTGAGAAGAAACACACGGATATGGAACAGCATGTATGCAGACTGTGTGCAGTCCAGCCCTACCTCAGATAAAATGAGATTTATAACATCATTTCAAATAATAACCTCTGCTCTCTGGCTTTTGTCAGAGCTCGCTGAGGAGCTGTAGCACTAGATTCTGAAACAGCAGTGCAGAGCACCACAGGATGATGTTCCCGTCACACGGCTGGCAGCACACCCTATGCCAAGTGGTACTGATGGGAGGATTACAGCCCTCATGGTTTTGGCAGCAAGTGAACTGAATACATTTATTAATGAAATTGTTTATACATGCTAAAAATAATAAATGCCAAATCCATCTAACACTATACTAGGGCTGGAATTAATTGTGAATGTGCTTGTAGCAAATCATCCTCTCTGTAAGTTCTGAACCATAAATACCAAACTCATATGGGTAAGTAAGGACAGAACGATAATCTTTACAACTACACCATCTTGAAGAACAATATAGGATACATAGCAAGAAAACGGTCCCAAAGGGACATTCAGGTCAAGCCCAATCACTGCTGTTGGCAGCTAGCCTCAGTATAAAATTTCCTTTCATAAAGGGATGAAGCTTCACCTGAAAACTAGTTAAGTGCTACAGCTCAGGTCCTCCTACAAGAAGCAGCTCCAGAAACTTTCTGCTCATTACTGAACTCCTCATATACCTCTCTGACCTAAACTAGACTCATGGCCAATTTATACACATTTGCTCTTAGGTCAACACTGTCCTTTAAGTTAAAAAAGTTCTCCTCCCAGGTATTTAACCTTTTCCAACGTGGACAGGGAGGGTTCATTGTCTCTCCTGCTGTTTGTTTTACTAGAGCCCATCTCTTGTATTTCTTCATAAGCTACACAGCCTCTCTCTGCACTCTGAACTTTAGTTCATGGTTATCTTTCTATCCAAGCTAAGGTTCTAACAGGACTTTGTCGAATGTTTATTCTTTTGCTGGAAATACTCCAGCTCACATCTTCTAGGATCACCTGTGCAGTGATTCTGGCATCAACTTTAGAAAAGAAGATACAAAAATGAGAGCGCAACAGTTACTGAATCAACATCAGTACTTTCTGCATTACCTCACTATCTTTTCTCTTGGTAGCCTCCGCATAAATATTGACAAAGACCCATAGTGTTTACTGGATTTCCTCTGACAAGCAGAACTCGGGTTATGTTCCAAGGAAGAAAAGCAAATTCAAGAGCACTTAGAAAACATGTGCGGCAGGGTTTTGTAATAAACACCAGTCTCACATGTAAGGCACCAGACATACATGTATTCTCCCACTATGACTCCATATGCTGCTAACAAAGAGAAAAAAAAAAAAGTCAATCTAAAAGAAGGTCTTGCCTGTAGTTGAGTAGAGGGCAGATGACTAATTATATGTCGGATGAAATCCCTGTCAGATCAGTGCTTTTCAATCTCTTCCAATTTGTGGACTCCATAACATTTTTCAAGGCAAGTCCTATAGCAAATTAAAGTCGATGGACAATAAATCTGTTCTATCAAATACCTTTACCAGCTACTAAAGGAATTTAATATTGATGATCCACAGGTTGGAAAACACTGGGGATAAGCATACATTGCTTACTAAAGAGAGGTCCATATAAGAGTTCATGTCCATTTTGGATTTTCAAAACTATACACCCAGTGTTAAATTGGCTAATCTACAACAGAAAGTGGAAAGTTCCACTCTGAGGACATCTACAATTAAGCAAGTTCATTTTCATACATTTACACAATATAAACAAAATAATAACACACAAAGAACAGTAACTGCCAGAGTCACTCTTGAGATTTACTAAGTTTCCAGCTACAAGGTCTATTCCTATCTCATTGAGTGAGTTGTATTCACAGCAATTCAATTAAAGATAAATCAAGCCATATTTGTTGCATCTCTTGCAACTGAATTTGAACAGTATTTGAACAAAAATAATACAACAGACTTGTGGTACATACACAGCCTATACTAATATGCAAGGGCCTGATCCTGGAAAGATTAGCATGTCAGCTACCTTTGTAAAAGGCAATCAATCAAGAAAGCCCCCTAGTACCTCCAGACAAGAATTGTAACTACAGTTTAATTGGAACCAGCCATACCTAGGTCACCTATACATCTGGAAAAGGCCAACAGAAGTGCAACACCTATACAAAGAAGCACATGAGAAGAGCCAACAGTCTAAAGAATCAGGACGTTTATCTGGAATACAGAAAAATCCCTCCACTCATGCCTCTGAGCTAAATTGAGCAGAACAGAAAGCTGATGCTGGCTGCCTAGGCTAGCTGTTCCCTAAGGGGCTCTGAGGAGCCAGGAACAAAAACCCAGCAGGCAGGGCATGGGCCTCATTAGTCAGAGCCCATCCCACAGCCTCCGAGCGCTGATAGCAGCCAGGTTCAATCAAGAGATCATCGGGCAAGTTGTAGTGACAAGACAATTCTAAGCTTAAGCCAGGAAGTCAATCAGCAGGTCAGGATCAGGTCCGGTGAGGGTAACCAGGCTCAGACACAGCCCCATGATCGCAGCACAGGCCAACAGAGACAGGAGAGGTCCCAGCTCATGCTGCAAAATCAGCCGATGGATCAGTGCCTGGCCAGGCAGGGCAGGGCTGTGGCAAAGCTGGAGGCTGATATCCCATGGCTGAGCCGCAGTGGGGCTCCTTGCCCATGGGTGGAGGTTGGGGAGGCCCCAGGTGAGGCTGGTCGGGGCCATGAACACCCACCAGTGCGCACAGGGCCCTGACACTGGGCTGGTTACGTGAAGGGTCACCAGGCAAATGGCTGTTCTCAGACAGGACTGTACTGGCCTCAGAATAAATATTGGACTTAAAGAAAACTTTGAGAGTACATTTCATTTTTTTCCATGAATCAACGAATTTGTTGAAAACTGCTTCAACAGAAAAAAATCCCAATCTGCTGTAATTCCTATCACCGCTTTGTAAATACAGCCTTAATTAAATCAAAGTATTTGTAGGTTTAAAATACAACTCAGTGTACATCTAAATACTTTGTTAAGCCAGGGCCTAAATACAAAGTTGTATTTGTTTTTATGTTTGTCTCTTGTTTACAGATGGTGACAGACAAGCCGCTACTTCTGCCAGATCTTTCCCTTTCACATGCGTTCGGCATGGTCTACAGCTAGGGGAAACTGGTGTCGTTCCAATGAGGCCAGTTTACACCAGCTGAAGATTCAGACCCACAGCTGTATTTGTGTAACCTCAATGCTGCATGAACACAGTTTTTCCATTATAAATATCTGTGTATATGATTCATAGAGTACAATAAGTTTAAGCTATGGCACATAAAATTATTCCAGACAATGGGCCCAACTGTCAACCCACTAGAAAATTAGCTAGATGTGTGACGTGACAAATAGCTTTGTATTAATATCAGAGCACCACTTCCGACATACTCAGGCTGAATGTTCCTGCTAAATGCCAGAGTAAGAGATCTGTGTTTTTTTCCTGACAGATATCAAGCCACAGCCATGCACAAAGTAAGGCATGTGATTTCTGTAATGCTCTATAGAGAAGCAATAATTTTATTGTTGAAGGTGGGAGAAAATTACAGATACTGAATACATAAATATGACTAATGATATCTGGGCGTATTTTATGCATCCACATGTTTGCTTCACTTTTTTGAAATATTGTACCTTTCCACTGCACTTAGTGACATCAAATACTCAAGCATTCCTGGAAAGGATTTTCTGCACCTTAAAATGGAAACGGCCTTTCCTGGGCACAGATCACCTACAGAGAAATGCTTGCTGTCTAAGTGCAAATTAATTAATTGGCTAGATAGTAAATGTAATACTAAAAGAGATAAATAGACAACAGTCTCGTGAATGGAAGAAAGTGTAAATTATGAAAAGATCAGAGTGGGTCCCCAGATGAGGGATCTTCCTCTCAGTTTTCAGAATCTGTGAGATACGATTTCATTCAATTGAAAATGCTGGTATGAGTTTGGTGACTTCATTGTAGACCCTGCTTCTATTCCTGGTTTAATGTGCGACATTCCTGTGACTCCAAATAGATGCCATTAAAAAAGAAAACAACCAGACAGATGTTTACTGTTTTGTATCAGAAGTGTAGCATTTCCCCTACCAAAATCCCCCGTGTCTAAGACTCAAAGATAAAGCTGTAAAGTAATCATAGGTTTAAGATGGGGATTTGAGCAACCTGGTCTAGTGCAGGGTGTCCCTGTCCATGGCAGGGAACTAAATGATCTTTAAGGTCCATTCCAACCCAAACCATGCTATGATTCTATGACTCTATGACAAGTCATGACACTTTGGGGCTGGAGCCAGGATCTCTGTGCAGACTGAAAGGTGAGGACGTCAGCTTTCTGCTGGATTTCAGGGTGTCCACTGCTCCGAATCCCTGCACCCCAGCTTTTTCCCCATCCAAGAACCAACTGGTTCAATGCTTTCCCTTGACACTAGCAAACCTGGCAAGCTGACATGTCCACCCCCCGCTGGGGGACACGTGCTCTGCAGATGGCACCGGGCCTTGCCACCCCCTTGGCAGTGCCCCTGGTTTTCAGGGGCTGCTTTAGAGCCTACCTCATTGAACAGTCTTGTTGGTAAAAACCTGAAAATCCAACGCACTCCTCACAGTGACACTCTGTGGGGTACTCCATGGCAAAGGGGGCAGAGACATCCTTGAGGGATGGTGGGTGGCCTGTGCCAGGGCAGGGACACTAAGGAACATCAGCAGAAAAATTTTGTGAATCAGAGAATAGCTGTAACAGCAGCAGAAACTCATGCAAATATCGTCTCCAACATCCCTCACTGCCTGTCACCCCATGTCGTGCTTTAGCCCTGGCCGGCAACTAAGCACCACACAGCTGCTTGCTCACTCCCCCCCGGTGGGATGGGAGAGAATCAGAAGAGTGAAAGTGAGAAAACTTGTGAAAACTTAAAAAGACAGTTTAACAGGTAAAGCAAAAGCTGCACACACAAGCAAAGCAAACCAAGGAATTCATTCCCCACTTCCCATCGGCAGGCAGATGTTCAGCCATCTCCAGGAAAGCAGGGCTCCATCATGTGTAACAGTTACTTGGGAAGACAAATGTCGTCACTCCCACTGTCCCCTCTTTCCTTCTTCTTCCTCCAGCTTTATATGCTGAACACATCATATGGTATGGAATATCCCTTTGGTCAGTTCGGGTCAACTGTCCTGGCTGTGTCCCTTCCTAATTTCTTGTGCACCTCCAGCTACTTGCTGGTGGGGTGGGGTGAGAAGCAGAAAAGGCCTTGGCTCTGTGTAAGCACTGCTCAGCAGTAACAAAAACATCTCTATATTATCAACACTGTTTTCAGTACAAATTCAAAACACAGCCCCATACTAGCTACTATGAAAAAAACTAACTCAGCTGAAACCAGGGCACCTCACCAGAAGAATTTTGATAGACTGGGTATAAACCATGACAAAAGTCAGGGAAATTGAATCTGGGGAAGAACAGGTATTTATGGGAGTGTGTCCTACTTTTTCCTCTCAACACCCAAATTGAGATCAGAAATTTGTGTTCATTAGCAATAAATTGAGCAGAATTCCTCAACTCGTGATTGTTTGGCTTCTGACACCTTTTCAGCATCTGTGTACGACGTGAGGCATCCAGGATTTGAATGCCAAGTAATACGAAGGGGTCTTGCAATCCAGGAAGGCTTATGAAAACATTTCGGAATTAGTTTTCGTAACGTGCACGATATGTAAGAAGAAAAGGCAGAGTGACCTGCTTTACAATTAGACTGATACTCCTGGAAGTGACCCACGGACCATGCTCTTGGTTTCACCTCTTAAACCATCACCAGCTCCTGAGGTGGCAATCTCTCAACTGCATACCCACCCTTCTGTGTTCCTTATAAATAGATATGAAGGCTAATTTAAGATATACTTTTAAGACCCCAAGCTCTTCTAAGTGTGGGCCATTTAAAGCATTTCAGCCAGACCAGGAAGACATTCATTTAGGAATAATCACATAGCTACATCTGAAAGATGCTGCACAGTAAGTCTGTGAACCTCATGCACAGTTTAATTACATTATTTCCTGATAGCTAGGCTCTTATCACCTAACCTTCTTGAGGATCAAAGCAATAAATAAAAAAAGCAGCCACCTTCTCTTTTTCTGCGTGTGAGGGCCTCTTTCTTCTCTTTTTCTAGACATGTGGGCTTCGTTGCCCTTTAGAGCATTTGGGTCTTCTTGTCTTCATTAGTTAAAGCAGAACTTCATGGTTATAATATGCTATATTCATCCTTAAAAATGCCTTTTAAGGCTGTATTCAGATGCCAAAACTCTTTCTCTTGCCGTACTGATCAGGGGAGCATTCCTGTGCCTCCCAGCGGTGCCAAGTTGGAGAAGCTGAAACAGCCTTCAAAATGCTCCCTATCAAAATTGGCAAGCAAAATAAAGAGGAAATTTGTGCAAATGCAAAAATATTCCATCAGAACATACTGCCTTCAATTATTTTTGGACCCATTCTAATGTTCATGGAGGAAGCAAGAGGAATAGTAACTCCGTATCCAGTGTCGGCAGCAGGAAACTACAAATAGCACAGCACACCATGTTCCAGTTTCGGCAGCGGCAGGCTTCAGAGCCGTTTCCTTACAGTCAGGAGCGGACAGGCTGTGAGGTGACTGCTGCCAGCGTCTGGAAACACAAAGCAGGAACTACGCCATCACTCGGGTAATGTTCCGCCCTCTTGCACTGAAAGGTCACAAGTGCGTTGGATGATCCAGTGCAAATCACATAGAAAGTGCTGTAACTATGCTATAGGGCACACTTCGCATGAAGGAAATGCGCAAGTCTTCCCCATCCCTAGCTGCAGCGGTGGAGCGAGGCATTGTTATTGTTTTTACATTCTCATCAAAAAGATCAGGTTCAATTCCAAGTGCTGTGGAGGCAACACATTTAGCTGCCTAGAAAAAAAAAAAAAGGCAAAAAAAAAAGCAGCAGATTTGGCAGCACAGGGCAGAATGAATTGCTAAAGAAAGATGGAAAGCACTGAGATATCTATTTTACACATCAGATCAGGACTCCCACTGCAGGACAGGCTTCCTGTGTGACAGGAGGCAAGGCAGTTAACCCCTGTGGTTTTTAATTCCCAATTTCTAGCTTTGAACTTTGCATCCTTTGTACTTTCATTTTGCTGCTGCAAAGCCAATTCAGCTCAACAGCAATCGGTCTCTGGCAGATGATTGCCCTTCCTGACAGACAACTGTCCACATCTGAAAAATCAGCACCACAAATGCCTTCAGAAGATTCTTATGTGCTTTGCTTGTGGAGCCTGAATTTGGGTCACAGAAATGTTATGGGAGGAAGTTTGTACCCTTGGAGCTGTCAAACCAGCAACAGGCTCATTGCAGCCGAAACAGAAATGTCACTGGTAGGCTCCAAAAGGACTCCTGCCCCCTCTGCCACAGGGAAGGAAATGAAGGTTGCAACAAGGGTACGTGACATTCACCACTAGAATAACATCCACCGGGAAGAGGATTTCTGATATATATTTATCCAGTTCCCTGTACTGCTCTGCTCAGCAGGCAAGGCAATCCCACACTTCTCAAACCAGATGGCAAAACTGGGTTTGTAGCCGCTTTCAGTTGTAGGAGCAGCACAAAGCAGTTGGTGCGTACTTGTGAATTTCTCCTGTTGTTACTAGATTTGTCCCCAAGCTTTCTACTGGTGGATGAAAAGGCAGAAAAGCAAATGTTCACAATGCTATTGGTACAAAGGGGATCACCCCCCGTGGCCTTGACTGATAAATAAGAAAGTAGCAGGATACAAGCTTGACACTGTGAAAAAGCTGAGAGCTCCTTTGGAACATCACTAATAATGAAGACATTTTGATTTTACAATCCAATTAGCAGAAATGAGCTCTGTTTGTGCTTTGAGGAAAGTTAAAAAGTTCTATAATGATCTCCTGGTCTTGCAAAAATCTGTTCTTTCCTACAGATACCAAGAACAGGATCTTAATAAGTGTGACCATCAGTGGTCAAAGTAATGAACAGTTCCCACAGAGCCCCCCGTGATAACTTCTTGCTCCGGCAGCTCTTCAGACTGGGGGCAACAAATTGTGGATGGCATTAGCAACCTGTCAGAAGCCTACTTCCTATTAAACAGAGCAGATGTCAGCTAGCTGCAACTGTAATTCAGAGCTATAGCCTGGAAGTCCCCGCATGCAGGTTCCTGAACTGAGAGATACAGGCTATGCAGGATTCATCTTCCTGGTAAAGATGAAGGTTTTTGCAAGTAATTTATCCTCATAGATGCTGAAGAAGATTTAGCCCACAGTTCCCCAATAATTCTTTCATGGCCATGACTAGGTGAGGGGGATTGCAGATTTGACACAGTTTAGCTGCCACTCTCAGAGCCTTCCAAAGTGGAAGGTGCTGATCCCACTCTGAAATCTCTTTAGCACATGACATCTAAGCTCACAGCATCACTAGGAACTGTCAACACACACTCTGTGCACAACCACCCCTTGTTATAACACTATTTCTGCTTCTAGGCAAAATCTGTTCTTTCATTCCGTTAAAAAAAAAAAAAATTAAAAAAAATAAGTCTGAGACCAGGTAAACCCAGTAATTTGGGGAATCCATGAGCCTAAGCTGTGTTTTGCTACCACCAAGCTTCAGAGAAACCATCAGTAAAGATGCATTCAGAACATCATACTGTTTATTCAGCTGCATCAGAACACCTCATAGCGGCTTATCCATGACAGAGAGCACTGATGTGCTTCAAGACAATGCCAGAGCAGTACTCAGTAGCATGAGTTCAATCATTTTAAAATGCAAAAAAAAGAAACACGACAGAGAACACATTTGAATAAGCACTGAAAATTAATGAAAAACTGCTGTTACAATAGAGTTACTGCTACATACTTTCAATTCTCACCTGTTTTATTAGAGCCTCCTTTGTTCTAAGATGTGTGAAGAAATTAAAAAAAAGTGATTAGAGCTGGCATAGCTTCATTTGGGGAAATACACAGTTTTTTAGGAATGGATATACAGTTTCCTCTTTTGGTAAGAATTTCCTGTGTTGATCCTTTGTCCTTGACTGATGCTATTAGAAAGGTCTTGCACAAAACATCTTAAGTGAACCAGAATATTCCCACTACTATACTAAAGCAACCCAAGTGATGTTGGGTACTGAATACATATCGGTATTTAGTAGGAATGTTTCCATACCCTTACATCTCCAAGGGCATTTTTCAACTGCAAATCTGCATTTCTTTGCTGGAAACAGCCAATACCCCAGCCTGACTCAGAACCTTACTGTGCTAGGTGCCGTACGAACATGCACTTAACTATTGTTTATGTGCCCACCTCAGTCTCAATTTAATCCTCCTTTCCATATCATCTATGTAATTATCTTTCCGACATTTTAAGATCTGATATTGTCAGATGGTGTCTGCCAGTTCAACAATTTGGGCACCTATCTGCACCCATTTTTTGTGTTCTGCCTGGTATTAGAAATTCTGTGTCAGAGCAAACACTTCAGGTTGAACATGGGGCTTGTCCTCTCTGTTTTAATTTCTGAGTGGACTTAAGTACAAAGGATGGCATAAGATGATCATCCTCTATTCACGGGCAACTTATTTAGGCTGATAGCTGACTTTCCTTACCAGCACTGGCATCCCAAGTCTAATTTTATTAATGGGGAAGAACAGTCATCTAGTGACAATCTTTGTACCAAAAAAGGCACCATATGCTAAGGGAAACATCAGATTATAAAAGAAAGCATTTTTCACTGGCAGTATAAGAGAGTAGATGCCAGATATGGAAACACGGTGTCAGGAGAGAACAGACACTATGTGCTCTGTGCAAGAGTCCATATGCGTAAGAAAAGACAGAGAAAAAGATGCTAAAGCACCTTAAAATGCTTTGACTAAATGTTGCTCTTGAGTAATGTCTAGTCCAGATCCATAAATGTAGAGATCTGTATATTTCCTCTATAGCTTAAAAACAAGAACAGACCAGCACAGAGAGCTGGAAATCAGGTCCCGTTTCTGCAAGCGGGTGACAAAGTTGCTAACCATGCCACCAGTAAGGCTGGAGCCAGAGGCAGTAGCTAGAGGAGACCACGCAGCTCCTGGACGCAGGGCTCCAACAGCACTGGCTCGCTGCGGATCTGTCGGGGAACTCTTACAGAGACCGTGAGTCTTTCACTGATTTCAGTGGAAGCTGAGACTCTCTCTGCTGTACAGGACCAGGCCTCTGTCTTTTCAGCAGACAACTCAGGGAGACCTCAAGCACCGAAATGCAGTCAGGTCCAGGGATGCAGATAAAGCTAGCCTGAAACTAAGCTGTTTCACCCAATGAAGAGAGAAGCAGCTGCTCTGGGCTGAGAGGGGTCGGTACCAACAAATTGAGTCATTGTGATCTCTGAGAACTCTTTTTCTAAGACTATGGGTAAGGGATTTCATTTATACCTAGCAGTAAATTTTTGGTCGCTCTTACGTAGCTCTCTGCAAAGACCTCACTTAGACCATCAGTCAAATGTCTCTGCAGAAGAGACTAAGCTTATTGACTCCTTTTACTGCGGAAGTCTTATGGAGCTTACGTCAGGTCTAACAACACCCCCTGCGTTCAAAATCTCCAGGAAAGCTCCTTACTGCAATGCTCACTTACTGTGCTGTTGTGATATCCGTGGTGTAAGTACTTAGATGGAAAAGCCAGGGCATGCTGAGTTCTGTACACCAGTGTGGTGTTCATGTAACTTAAATGAAATCTAAATCCTATACAAAAATCCATGTCTAATCCATGCTTATTATGCCTGTATGATTATTACTGTTAACTGTTAAATACCATTCAGAAATAAATCCTTTTGCAGTGAAACAGCACAGGGGGCATATATACTTCTCCTCGGTGCAAGACACAAAGGATGTGCTCTCGTTATTAATCCTGATTCGGATTCTTTCCCCTCTTAATATGCTTTCTGCCTCCTCCCCTGTCCTAATGAACCACCTCCCCAGAACTCATTCGCTTTGTATTCATTTCACATATGACAACTCCCTCTGTCTGCTTCTCAGTACTTTCCTCACTGGTTTCCCAGTCTCATTCCCTGGGACACATCCCCCTTACAGTAATTTCCAAGCGAACATTTCACACAAAATCTTGGGAGGCAATTGTATATACGGCACATAGAAGAGATCAAAGAAACCAAGTGCTTCCAGCAGTGAAATAAGAGAAGGGAAATGGTCCTTCACTAAGTGGATTTTATCTCAGTCAGAGGAGTCTGTCCCAAGTCCTATGCCTTTTGGCATTACACAAATCCTTAAGGGTTAATACGACATGTTGTAAATGGGAAAACTCTATCATCTGCTTACGTATCACTTCCAGGGTCTTTTGATACTGCTAGAAGAATAAAATGTTGAGGTGATGGGAAATGAAGAAGGAAGTGAAGATGTTGCTGATCTTTTAAATCTTTCTTATGCTGCTTTTCCAGAAAGTCAGCTAAGACCCATTTCTAGGAAATGCTTCCCCACACAGCATCACTTGACTAAAGGAGCAGCTACAATTGCTCTACTTAATGGACTGTAATAAAATAAAGTGCCTCCTATTAGCAAGAAGGATTATATCATCAGATTTGTAATGCATTTTATTACAGAACATATAGCATCAGGACTTTTAAGTGCAGTATAAGGGGAAGTAATGTATGAAATGGTTAAAGTGAGTATGTATCATAGAATCACAAATGCACAATGAGTTTCCTTTCTCTCAAACATCAAGATACCAATGCTTCTTTCTTAAAGTGATCTTTCCGCCCCTAAACCACAGAGTAAATCTCCACATTTTGCATTCTCTTACTCCATCAAAGTCATTCTGCATCTTTTTTGACAAAGAGTAGCTTGCAGAGCATTCCTTTCTGAGGAACAGGAACCTTTGGCAGGTGTAATACTCTGATAATAGCGTGGGCATGGTTCAAATACTGAAATTATATACTTGGATAATCTTATCTCCCGCTGACTTTGCTGCGGAGCTAGAACTTCTCTGTATTTTGCTAGACTAACTCTTTACAGTGGTGTTAGATTCTAAACCAGGAACTTCCAAATTTCATCTGGCACTTCAGAATAAGTGTTAATGGGTATATTATGCTTCTGCTGAAATTCAGTAGGAGTCTTCCCAATACTTTCTTTAGGAATGGGAAGAAGACACTGGTCGGGAATCTTGTAGAGCTGGTGTATCTGTGATTTTCCTCCTTCAGACACCAAATGCCCCATTATTTATTTCACTAAACGGGGGCTGAGTTTAATAGCACCTATCCCGTAGAATAACACATCAGTTCCCTGATTTAAGGAGACCAGACCAAGAAGAGGCCTGAAGCAGCGCCGTGTGTGAGAAGGGAGGGATGCAGCGTGTGCTCCTCGGTGCCACGGTCTCACTGCCCACACCTGCACAGGGAGTGGGATGCAAGAGAATCGCTGCAACATTATTCCACCCTATTCCGCCTCAACCATTTTGCTTACTCCCCCTCCTCCAAACTTGTCTTCTATCGCATGACCTTTGCATCGTCATCACATTCCGCTCTTGCACTCACTGAAATCTTTCCGTCGTTCCAGGCTGGTCACATCACCTGGGAAATGAGAGCGACAGCTGCTCTGGGGTAGGACCTGCTGGCCATGCCCTCCTCTCCCTCTTGCTGCAGCCCCTCGCAGAGCAGCAGAACCACGGCAGCCCCCAGCAGCCGGTGCAGCTTCCCATAGCCTGCTCCACAGGGAGAATCACGGGCAGAGCTGTGTTTTTCAAAGGGAAGCTTTACTGTGGATGAGGCAGATGGTTTTGACTGCAAGCCTGCTACTTCACTGCTGCTTTAAGACTAGATGTGGCCTGTGGTTTGCCACTAGACTTTCTACAAAGCTGGCCCTGTCCAAATAAAATGTTTCTCCCACTGCAAACTTCCAGTGAAATTCACTCGTGGCATTTTCTAACTACCACTGCCATCTTTTGGAGTTTGCCTTTGTGTAGTGGACTCTGTAGAGTCAGGAAGGAGAAGGGGAGGTGAGGACAGACAGAACGTGCAGTCTCCTCTGCTTCTCGTTAGAGGCTGACCTGGATGATATTACAGCAGCCTTCTCTTTCTTTGCTCTGGTAGTACAAGTTTACAGCAGAGATCCTTGGTTCGGTCCAGCTGATGACTATATTGTTTATACTTAATGTGGACAACACCGATTACATCATGATAGCTGTTTTTCATTCACGTACATGCTGGGGTAGTAAAATTGATCTGGAACCAACCCAAAAGGACGGGGAAATTCCTACAAAAGTCAAGTTGGGTGCCAGTTACAAATGATTTCCAGAAAAGCTGGAAAGAGCAGAATGTAAGGATAATTTTTTCTCTCTTTTGGTATTTATTCAAGTGCAAAACATGTGGACTCTTGCCTGAATTCTTCTCCCTGTCCAGATTTCAACCAACCAATTAACATTTCTCAGATAGTTCTAATAGTTGGATCAATGCTGATTGTGGTTTTCTGTTTTAAACCATGTTCAATTTAGACTGGGCTGCATTTTTTCATGTTACCGATGGCTAAAAATATTTTCCCTGTCACCCAGTAAAAACACAGTGAAGCCTCAGTTCGTTTCCAAATTACATGTATATGTACATACATATGTATATATTAGTTGGTGAGGAATGAATCTGTTGAACAGCGAGGGTCAGAGCTACACCAGCGGCTGAAATGTGTTATTTATCAGCAGATCATTACAGTTGGTGCTGCACAGCATGTGAACTTCCTCGCACCGCTCTGCCAAAGCTCCCACACACTGACCTGCCTCCTGACTTGCGCGTCAGGGAGCTTCCAGTCTCCATCTGGGCGTTCAATCTCACCGCACTGCTTGTGCCTATGGGATAGCCCAGCTTTTCCTCTCCAGCACAGGAAAATAAACCCCTAAAGGCCTGACTTGGAGACAAATCTTCTCCACAGACAGCTCTGCTCTCTCCCACCGATTTGAGTGGGAGAAGCCCAGAGTGAGATTGCCATCCCCTCTTCACGTTGCCAATCAAATGAGTTGCTCAGCACCCAACTATACAGACCTTCTGTAAGTTGTCATACCTGCAATTTGAATAATTTGTGTGTCAATGCAGTGACTGTCATTTAGAAATGTTTCAACAGAGGGGATCTATAGGAGGGGAAATAGTGAATTGATTTGAGTATCCTGGGTATTTTTAATACCAAGGGGTTCAAAAATTAACCTACCTTAAAATACTGTGTGTTTTTCCTTCTTGTGTCCCCCCCCCCTTTTTTTTTTCTATCTCATCTTTAGGAACTTTCCAGGCAATGAGGACACCTGAAATTTTTAAAACCAGAGTTGTCCAGAAAATTGAAAGTCCTTGTCCATTTTCACCTTATTAGAACAGGTTTCCTAAAATATCACCCAATGAGTATACAGAGGTATTTTAAAAGGCCCTAACCGCTTATTTATATTCAGAATTTTATGTTGGAGTTTGAGCTCTCACAAGGTATTAGAGTTGTCATTTGATTAGCACTAAATGAGATATCCAGGTTGTATGGAAAGAGCTGTGCCTCTCCCCAGGAGATGAAGACCATCCTGGCTCTGCTACCACACCTAATTGTAGAGGCTAAAGTGCAACTGAGCAAATGGAGGTACCAGAAAAAGTTAAAATTCAATACACAGACACACTGTGGTGGCTATTTATACAGTGGAGACAGCACTCAGATTGGATTTAGCTCTGAACATTTTATGAGACAAGTACTTTCCAGTCTGAGATGGTCAGACTGCTTCAAAGAGATCTGCAAAAGGCAGCTAAGGAGGATAAGCACATCAATATTTTACATCAGTCTACATGTGCAAAATGTAAGTAAAAGGATCTGCAGCCATCCCTGGAAGAATTTTAGGGACTCACAAACTGAAAAATTAAAAACACTGATTTGAGAGTATAAAACAATAAAGTATTTTCTATTATTTGGGAAAATGCAGTAGTCAAGGAAAGGCAAGAAGAGCTACTCAGAGAAGCCAAAGCAAGACTGTGTGATTAGTAAACGTAAGGTAACTGAATAAGACATATTGAAAATATGAAAATGCCATTTTTTGTTAATCGGGAATCACTCGAGACAGCCATTGTTAAAAAGGCAGGAATCACGTTCTCACTGCTTCTTCCTTCACCTCAAAAGTTTCATTTATCTGTGGACTTGCCTAAACCTTAACCTTAACAACCTCAGAATAACACATGCAAAGAACCTCACTGTCACAATGCTCACAACCGTATCACTCCATCCTCTTATGCCTGTTCAGCGTCAGAAAGGAAAAACATAGTGGAGACTTCCTTCAACACTACAGAACAGTGCTTGGCAACAAGAATTTCTCAGACACTGACTTGATCTGAGAGCCTTTCAGCTTATAAAATTATTATTATTATTATTATTATTATTATTATTATTATTATTATTATTATTATGGCTTGCTGAAGAATAATAATTTGCAAAAATATTAGCAAATAATAATCATAAATAAAAATAAAAAATTATGTTAGTAAGCAGTGGTCATCTGAATAATCCCCAAGAAATTGAAAATCCAAACTGAAGTACTGACTAAAATACAGCCACCACTGGGAAGGACAGCAGTGAGTGTTCTCCTTATAGCACATGACGCACAAGGAAAAAGGAGAAGAAGAAGAAATTGTAGTATTTGGAAGAAAAACTCTGGTTTTATGCATTCTTGAGTGATGCTGCAGTGACTTGCATTTTAGAGGGACTCATCTGAATTCAAGGTTTTCCCAAGAGGAGGATTGATTACATGATGATGGAGCTTTTTCAATCCTAGCATCCCTTAGAGATACTTAGTACATGCATCAAAAAACAATGCCTTGTGTCTTGCTCTGCACTACTGAAGATTATATGTTTCAGCAATGTGCTTCTCCCTGATGTTTTAAAAATAATATTAATTTGCAGCTGATTAAAAAAAAAAAATTATCTTCAGTGATATCCCCCTGCAGATGAGGTCTGCATTTCTTTTGCTATTCCTCCTGGGTCTAGGCAGACACATTCATGAACCAACTGGATTATACATTAGGTGGAGAAGATGCAGAGATTGGTGCTTTTGATGGATGTACAGACTAGATAAACATAAGTCCACGAGCTCAGTACCTTCCACTGAGAACACCCTACTTCTGTGGCCTAGAATTTTAAATGTGCAGCAAAGACTTCTCACAAAACCACCTAACAATGTCAAGCACTTCTCCGTTAAGAAAGTGAGACTGCCATGACTCTAGCACAACACAGTTTTCTAAAAGAAATTCANTGCAAAGAACCTCACTGTCACAATGCTCACAACCGTATCACTCCATCCTCTTATGCCTGTTCAGCGTCAGAAAGGAAAAACATAGTGGAGACTTCCTTCAACACTACAGAACAGTGCTTGGCAACAAGAATTTCTCAGACACTGACTTGATCTGAGAGCCTTTCAGCTTATAAAATTATTATTATTATTATTATTATTATTATTATTATTATTATGGCTTGCTGAAGAATAATAATTTGCAAAAATATTAGCAAATAATAATCATAAATAAAAATAAAAAATTATGTTAGTAAGCAGTGGTCATCTGAATAATCCCCAAGAAATTGAAAATCCAAACTGAAGTACTGACTAAAATACAGCCACCACTGGGAAGGACAGCAGTGAGTGTTCTCCTTATAGCACATGACGCACAAGGAAAAAGGAGAAGAAGAAGAAATTGTAGTATTTGGAAGAAAAACTGGTTTTATGCATTCTTGAGTGATGCTGCAGTGACTTGCATTTTAGAGGGACTCATCTGAATTCAAGGTTTTCCCAAGAGGAGGATTGATTACATGATGATGGAGCTTTTTCAATCCTAGCATCCCTTAGAGATACTTAGTACATGCATCAAAAAACAATGCCTTGTGTCTTGCTCTGCACTACTGAAGATTATATGTTTCAGCAATGTGCTTCTCCCTGATGTTTTAAAAATAATATTAATTTGCAGCTGATTAAAAAAAAAAAATTATCTTCAGTGATATCCCCCTGCAGATGAGGTCTGCATTTCTTTTGCTATTCCTCCTGGGTCTAGGCAGACACATTCATGAACCAACTGGATTATACATTAGGTGGAGAAGATGCAGAGATTGGTGCTTTTGATGGATGTACAGACTAGATAAACATAAGTCCACGAGCTCAGTACCTTCCACTGAGAACACCCTACTTCTGTGGCCTAGAATTTTAAATGTGCAGCAAAGACTTCTCACAAAACCACCTAACAATGTCAAGCACTTCTGCGTTAAGAAAGTGAGACTGCCATGACTCTAGCACAACACAGTTTTCTAAAAGAAATTCACCAAAATCAGTACTTGCATATGCTTCCAGAGGCAAACAGCAAAGGAATACCAGAAGTAGTAAAAAGCCTGCGTTATTGTGTATGGCTGAAATTTGTAGGTGGTGGTGTGTATGAGACCTGGTTAGGGAACACTGGTCGGTTTTTAGCCAGTCTTTTCAACAAGCATGACAAGCTGCTATGCTTTGCTTGCAGGGGACTTCCCTGTCTACTCCAGGTTCCTGAATGAGAATCTTCTGAAGAGGTAGAGAATAGGGATGTAACTCTGCAGCAGCACTGCACACCTGTGAAACTACAGCTTTCTAAAGTCATGTTACTTACCTGTGTGTCTGCTGCTCTAAATACTTCTGTACACTGTATTTCATTTCAAGACACTAAGTGCTTTTCAGGCTGATACGCTACATCACAAACGCCGAAGATACATGAAGTTGCAATGCAATCTCTATGGAATAATCTAATGCTAAATATTTCTCAAATAAGGTCTCGTGCTGATGAAAAGGAATCTTGGCCACTGACTCAGGTACGAATTCAAATGCCATCCTTATGTGCTTTTTTGTGCAAAAAGCCACACTGAGTTTTGTATGCTGCTGTCATTTCAAAATACTTCTCTTGGCCTGTTTATATGTTTAACCTAAACACTGTCTCAGATCTCATGCTGTGGGAACTAAGTGGCCATGTGCTTGGTACAAAGCCATTACTAAAGATTTTACCAGTTGCAAATCCTGTTGTGATTTCTTAGGAAAGGGAAACTGAAAATGTTGTTTGAGATAACAATTAGGAGGATTTAAACTACAAATTTCCCATAGACTTGCAAGAAGTGCAAACAATAATCACAAAGAATCAAACCCTAAAATCATTCTTCTTTAGGTGCTGTAACATGTAGATAAATATATTCATAAGCTTAGTAAAAGAAACTCAAAAAAAAAAAGCCTGATTCTCATGCTCGTGTCTACCAAATGCACCCATTGTGGCATAAAAAAGCAGATTAACTTTCATCAAAAGTGACACAGACAAGTTATTCTTGGATATCATTATGCCTGCTACATCCAATAATTAGTTCAGTGAATTTGGTTCATGAGTCACATAAAGTACATCTGCTGGCAACATGAGATTTACACCTGTGACGAATACCTCATGTTGCTAATTATAGAAAGGTCACTGTGCCGTTGCGATAATGTCTTGCTTAAAGTATGAAAGGAACAGATTATACCCTACCTTCTCAGCGTCTTGCTCAAAAAGACGGAGTTGAAAGCACTGGTCCAGTTTCAGCTTGCGGACATGCCACATCTGATGTAAGTGTTGCCGGGTAGAATGCAGCTTGTCTAAAAGGCTGGTGATCTTTGGCACAAGACTTTGAAAATCTGCACTTCCAGGAATGCAGTTCCTACCAGAAAAACCATCACTGCATCTTATGCATTGTAATAACCTCTGGCCCTCACGATCCAGTTCTTCCACAGGAGCTTTAATCACTTTTTTCTTAAGCTGCGTGTGCTCATCAATCAGCCTTCTTGAGCCTTCAACATCAACTGGAAACTCCTTCCTAGCCAACATTTCCTGGAGATCCTCCAGCCTTGATAATAAATGGATGGCACTGTTGAAAAACTCTTCCAAGGAGACGCGCAACTCTATCCATTCATCGTGGTTGTAATCCAAGGATCCTTCAAACTCATCTGTCAGTTGAGAAGGATCTACAAGTTTTGCCAGGCCTTCAACAGATACCATGCTTGTCTAAGGAAGGGAAAAGGACAGCATTTGAATCAGTGACTGTCTGATCAGAAATAACAGTGCAATCCATAAATAGCATGAAGGGATTATTTTCCTCATCGATACATAACTGAGGGAACATTGTAAAAGATGCTGAGGACTATGTTTAATTTTCATGAATTAACTGGATTGAAAACTTTTCTATTGATGGCACTGATTTATCTATTTATGAGAAGACATGCTATTTACTGGAATGATATCTATCTTTCTCAGCTGGCCTGCCTATCAAAAACATACAATGAGAATGCTTCTGACATAGATTGCTTTAACCCAGTTGGACACTGAAGACTTTAACTACAGCTGTTGGGTATCTGGACATGGTTGTTCACTAAACAGGAATATGGTATTACAGGGATTCTGCTACTTACAGCAGCAAAAGTTTTAGGCATATGAACTGAAGCAGGTATTGCGACCTGCCATAACACAGAATATGCTGGTTTTTTCTTCTGGATTATTCTACTTGGCTTTTGCCACAGGCAGATCTTTTTCATGTTAGTAATTTCTAATGTAATTAAGCTAAAATCAATGTAAAAGTGAAATACCGTTGGAGTATTAACAATTTGAATTTATTGCTAATAGAAAGTACTGCTCATGAATCATACACAATCAATGAGAGATGGCTGTAATTCTTTCAGACTCCGTAATCAGTGATAGAGAAATGCACTGGGTACCTGGAAAGCAGTTTACAGTTTAAGGACGCAACAACTGATGTCTGTTCCCATTTATTTGAGATAAATTATTTTTCTTCTGAAATATGAGCATAGAGTTTCATAAGTTACTAGAGATTTTCAGTGAAGTCATGTTAATACCCAAGCTGGCAGCCCTTAAAGGCTTGTGATGTTCATCAGTGACTGCACATCTAATACCTTAAAGATCAGGCCTCTAAAGAATGTCACAGTTTGTGCTCTTCAGAAGTGGAAGCACCCAATAATCACAACAATCTTGTAAAAGTCATCTACAAAGAAAAATACCTCAAGTCCTGTCCATTATCCTGAATTATGTCCAAAATAGTAGGCTGCCCACTGGTTTAAAGTTAATAATAGGCTTTTCTTCCAATTGGTATCCATCTAAAAAAATCAGGCATTCTGCATTGTATTAAATTTGGGATTGTATTGAACTTATGCTCAGCAGAAAGATTATTTTAAAACTTTCTTGCAATGTTCCTTGCTTTGGGGAAGGGGGAGGACAGACGGAAGAGCCAACAAACAATGGGAAGGTAAGTATGTAGTTTCAGAGGGATTTCGAATTTCTAAACCTCTTGACCTGGACACTGACCCCTTGAAGATAATTCAATTTAGACTTTAATTGCCTGTCAAGAAAAGACTTCTCTTCATGGATAATACCTGGGCATTCTACCTGCAGTGTGTCAAGCTAATGCAAGCACTGCTCTTATCATGAACAGAATATGACATGATGATTCAGATTTGTTTAAGGATTTCTTGAAACTCTCATGAAAACAACCTTAGGTAGGTAGGCAGGTGATAAGATAAAGTAACTGCCTCTCAGGCATCACCCGTCTGTCTTTTAGAAATCACTTTAAAAAGTGCTGCCCACTATTTAAACCCTTTCGGCAGCAGAAAGAAAATAATCTTGAAGGCACCTCTAAATTAATGCTAACTAAGCTGCCTGGTCCATTCATCAAAGTGACAGGAAGCTTTGGAGTCACATACGTCAACCATATCCTTTTTTTTCTCTGTTCTTTGCGTGATGATCTGCGGGCATGCTTCACTCTCTGGACTGTGACACAGGATCATTCTGCCAGCATCTCACAACACAAAATCCAGATCATTAGACTCCACTAAGGGTCATACATTGCCCTGGCACGTGCGTAATGCTTCCATTAAGCTGAAAAGCAGAATCTGGCCTTAAAACTGCCACTGGTTACTGCTGAGTTTGTAGATGGGGTAATTCAATAGAGACTTCCAGTGCTTCTCACTGCTGTCTGTTCCTGCCAAGGACCTCGTGTTTGATCACAGCTGTGGGAAATCACCATGATGGTTCGGAGCAGAGAGGGTACCCGTGTTACCCCACATAAATCAAATAAATGTGAGTCTTATTGAACTGTGATGCTTATTTGATATTCACAGTTCTTCTTATGAGAGAGCATGAGCGGCCCCAGAGCCCAAGCCTCCTGATAAGCAGCAGCAGCCACAAGAATCTTTTAAACAGAATGTCCTGGATCATGATACGTATATTGCAGGGGGTCTACTGTACAGTGGACCAGAGCTTAAGAAATCTATTTAAAATCATCAAATTGAAGGACTCATCAGTTCTGAGTGTCTGCGGGTGGTCCAACTGACAGCAAAAGCACTGACTCTCCTCCTCCAGTCCAAAACTTCGTGAACCTTTACAGACACCCATGTGAACAGGCCAGCAGACAAAGACTCAAAGGCACACACACAAAATGCAGATATCCTTAATGTGAGCCAGCATGTTACTCACTATCATCACACCAACTCCACACAATAAAAAAATACAAGTCAATCCTCCTGAAAGTATCAATTAATTTAAAAAAAAAAATCTAAAAATTTATATTTGAACTCTGTTACTTTACTTGTAGGTTTTGAAGCTTTAGGAAGACATTGCTTTTGTTTACTAAAGCACTGGAGGATTGAAATTCAGTGTTGGGTATATATGCATAAGGTGTCTCTTCTTGGGGTATTACGGGACTGTTGCTTAGTGCTTAGTATATATATGAAACAGAAGCTCCCCATCCCCAAAAGCTATTCTATTACCAGTCTCTGCAGAGCCTCCCTCCTGCTCCACGTTCTTCTGTATCCATACATCTCCTTTCTCCTTCCCACTGCCCTGATCCCTCTCATTCCCCACAGGCAGCATTGCCAATCTGATTGCACTGTAATGGCAGCCACTTCTGCCAGGAGCAGTGATTTCAGTAAGTGTGAGGCATGTCTGAAGGTGACATAAACCTATACTGCAGGCAGGCTCACTTTCAAAGGTGCAAGTGGAAGTTATTTTGATGGCTGAGTCCTCATAGGTAGCCAAGGAAGGTGAAGAGCTATTTAAACAAAGCAAAATTTATGAGTTGACTGGGTTTTTGTGAGACAGAGGGAAAAAATGGACAAATACTTAAATTGTGATAATGTAAAAGTTTGTTAATGCTTCACACCAATCTAGTTGCCCATTGCAATTCAGGAGTGCTTTTAAGAAGAGGTTGAAAATAAGGACGTATTTATTTCTCACTGACTTCAATAGATCTTAAATATATACTTAAATATACTCTTCTATTGCAGTCAATGTTAAAACTATAGCCACATTCTTTTCTGAGTTCTGCAGATGCAAAATCTGAGTGTCTGAAATTAATGGATTGGTAAGAAAGACAGCCAACAATAGAATTGTTTCTCAGCAAATTAAAAAAAACAACAAACCAACACATGACTAACTCATGGCTGGGCATGACTGATGTATGAGCACTTCAGGGACCTGAGCTTTGCCCCTCTTTGGGCAAGAAGCTGAAATTCACAGATAACTAAAGTGCATTAAGAGAACACAGCTGGTTTGTCTTCACCAATGACAAAGTAAAATTTCCTTTAATTATGCAGTTGTTGCATATTGGTTACTTCTCAATTAACCTGCCTGAGGTACCTTATATTAACATGAGTTGTTACTGTTACCCTTGAATTGTAAATCTCAATTAAATTAAAGGGGTTACAATATATAGATAAATTTAGTATAAATGCCTTTTATAAAAAAAAGCCACTGAAGTTGGGTAGAGGTCAACTAACAAAGGCATACATTAGCATCTACAGAACTTTGTCTTTAGTATAGTGACTGATTTGGTGGTGGTTTTTTTTTCTAGGAGAAACAAAAGACTGAATGCAGCACCACTAAAAATAAATACCACAAGAGAATCCTCACCAAAGTGAACTATGTATGTGAACCTCTGAGATTAAACGTGCACCTCATTCCACCAATGTGCTCAGAAGGCAGCCTGATGCCTGGGCATCTGCCCACTCCTGCAAATAGTCCTCAGATGTTTTTTTTTCTCTCAATCACAGGGCTTGGGATTTTTTTTTTACCTCAAGGAAACTTCTTATCAGAGATAATGTTTTACCATACACGTCTCATCGGTTTCTCACCTCAAAGATGAACTTGGAACTGCCAAAGTTCGTTTTCTGCTTCTGCCAGAAATTATCAGGTTTTATAATCAGGGCAACATGAATCTCAGCAGGAAAGGCTTCTTGAAGGGTCTTTAGGAGAGGCTTGATCAAATCCCATTTGGATCCCCGCATATCGATAATAACAGTGAATCCTCGTTTACAAACATCTTCGCTGTAGGAATAAAAGCATATCAAGATAATTAACATTGTGGACAGTGACACTGAGAGTTAACTTCTGTTGCTAGTGTTCAGTACTTCAGAGCAAAGTAAGGAACGATATACTTCAAAATAAAAGGCAAAAGATAGTACAGCATAAAAGCTATATGAAAGGCTGTATTTAATTTTACCATAATCTAATTTACATGAAATTCAAGTGTATATATTACAGTTTAATCTCTAATTTCCCAAATACATGTAATTCAAATTTTCACTGAAAACTTACATACTTTCACACAATTGAAAACAGAATCAAATATATCTGTATAGAAACTATTTATGTGGACATACAATGGATTCTGCTTTCAACACACTGAACTCAACACACAGCCAAAGCCAACAAGCAGGGTCTTGTGCCTTGAGGTTGCTGGGCACTTGTAAATTTGGGTGCCTTCATTTTTAGAGGCCATTTTAAGGGCTTTTTAAAAAGTGTAACTTGCAGAAAAGTGCCTGGCAATCATTCCCTGAAAGGAAGGTCCTTGTGACTCAGCATGTGCACTGTTAAAACTGGGGCCCTTTTCCCTCCTGATTGATCTTCCAAATGTTGCAGGATCTTTTTCACTCGGCAGTCTGTGCCAGCCTGTGCTCCTCCCTTCTCAAAAGTTCAAGACAGTTGTCTGGCCTGATCATTGGCAATGCGTGGGGCCCCAAAGCACCAGAGCATTAGCTTGCAGCCACATCTTCCTTTTTTCCTTGGGAGAAGAGAGGAGAAAGAATAAAAGGATATGTTGATTCAAGTCAAATCTGGGCAGCTTTCAGCATAGCTTTTCCAGGGATCTAGTATTGCTCCTCAGAAAAAGAGGTATGGCTCAAAAGTGTCCTCCTCCATCTGCAGCTCCCACCATTTGATGAGATATAGGAAGTGTCTGCTCCTCTGGCCACCTAATATATCTGTCATGCATGGCACTGAAGTCTTGAGAGCTACAGTATCTGTTTTAGGCCTCAAAAACTTGCACAGAATGTGAAATTCTCCATCCCCAGTATATTACTGGCATGGTAAATGATATTATTAAGTATGGTTATAATGCAGAAAGACTCTCTTTAGCCTCCACACAAATACTCTCAGTGTACACACACACATGATGATTTTTACTATCCTCCACCTCTTGAAATTCTTAAAGCTCTCTTTCTGCTAGTAAGACCCAGTTCCTACATATCTCACTGAAAACAACTCTATAAAGCTTACAACTAGGGATATCCTTCATAGGAGGCACTCTGGATTAACATATGTAACTTAAAAGTCCTTGGTGACCTTTAGAAAGATTTGTGCACAGATGGACCACCCCATGGCAAAGTGGATTTTACCATGTTAAGAGAATTCGCTAACTTGAACAGTTTCAACTTACTGCCAGGAAGGAGCAGTCAAAGCCCACAAGCTTGGTCCTGTGCGTTAACCTTACTGGCACATCTAGAGCACCCTGCATACAACAGTGCGAAGAAAAACTAGGGAGATCAGGCACTTCCAAACACTGTCAGGAATATAGATCTTTTTATTCTCCTTTTACCTACTGCTGAAAGGTCAGACATCTGATCCCTCCATAACTAATGCCAAAAAGGGCTGTAAAAGAAGCTTTGTTGGTGGTGCTACTGCCTCTTGCCCTTTGGAATGAGAGCTGAGACAAAGAATTAAATCAGAAAGGGATGAATAGAAGGGGTTTTGTGTTTTGGTTTTGTAGGGGTTTTTTTGAGTGGTTTTTTTTTTTTTTTTCTTGCAAACTTGACAGGGTCTTCAGTAACTTCTGACAAGTCACCGATCCCTGCTATAATGAACTGACTTTTCCAAGGATTGATTTTTCTTCAAACACTTGACAAAAAGACCCAGGAGCCATACGGGCACATGGAGAGCCCCAATAGCAGACACAGTAACAGGTAAGTGCAATCTGTCTTTTCTGATCTAAATAAATAAATACCCACACCTCCTCCACTGCAACCACAGCAAAGCATAGCCAATATTAGCTTCATTCCAACTCCCCATGGCTGCTGCAAACCTGACAACTTACCAAATCTGATCTAAAACAATAACTTAATTTAATACTTACTGATGAACAAAAGAAAAACCTGTTTCAGTAAGCAGAACAGGAATGTCCTGAGGCACTGAAGTCTTCCATTTATGAACCTGAACTAAAGTCTTAGACCCAAGCAGAATCAAAATCAGACCCTGCCCCCAGCTTCAGAGCGTAGACAGTGTGATATCATCTTGACACTCATGATTAAATACCACCATGACTGGAAGTTCAGCTTGCAGTAAGACAGATTTTCCAGATAGGGAACTAAGAGATGTAACTATGGACTGGATTCCATGTTTACTGAAGGTTTACAGCCTCCCCGGACCCTGGAGGTGCAGAGGAGCAGTGCAGGGAGCAGACAGTACTGCTGCCCATTCCCATCAACACACTATGCCTAAGCACATGTGTGTGAAAAAATATTCCACAACACCCTAAATCCCCCAAAATTTCAGGTTTTTGGAGGCTTCACAGTATGTTCTCAGTGGAAGAAGAAAGGGCAGCGATTCCCCAGCTTTTTCTAGTGGACACAGGAGAACAGCCGCTGACACTGTGCACCAGGCTGAGACATCAGCCCACGGGTAGGGGTCAAGATGCTTCCCGATTCCTGTCCTGGAAGAGGCAATAAGCAGTCATTCCCTACCGGCACTATCCACACTCCTTGTAACTAGACCAAATTTTCAACAAGCTTAGTACATTTTCAAGTATGAGACCGACAGGATGCAGGGATGGAGAAGGAGGAAAGGAAGGAGAATAATCATAGATTTCCTAGGTTCAAAATACACCAACAAGTAACAAGGATTTTACTAATAATACAAACCTCAATACAATGCTCTTAATTACAAAGAGGATTTCCCTACTTAATCAGTCACATAAGCATGTAAATTCCTGTATGAAGTGAGAAGATGGGTATCCTTTTCCAATTACAGTGCAGATAATGTACAAATGGATGGTATTTATCATTTTGAGCAAATCTAACTCTGTTTCAAGAACCTTGCTCCCAGTCTTGCAGAAGTGGCTCTGCTTGCAATTTTTTTTCTTTAATGATACAAATGGTACAAAGCTGTAACAGGACCTGTGGGTGTGTAGTCTCATCTACAGAATTTGATCTCCCTGGCACGGTGATAATTCCACACATCCTTCTCTGACTCTCTGCAGAAAATTAGCACCTGATTTCTAAACCTGCTTGTCAAAAACTATTATTTAACAGTGTTTAAACTGTTGCAAGCCAGAAAGCTGTCTGCTCATTATTTTTACTTTCAGTGGCTGAGCATGCTGCAGAGAGCACTTTGAGAGCACTTACACTGTACAAGCAGGCAACTGGATACTAATCAGGTACTAATACCTCAGAGAAAGAAGGACATAAGAAAATTATTTTGATTGTAAGCTCTCCAGGGCAGGGACCATCTGCCACGCTGTCTTTGTGTAAGGAGTCTGCCTTGGTGGAGATCTCCAAGTAGCTATAACTACAGTCTTCAGCTGTCTAGAATGAATTAAAAAAAAAATTACTCTTCAGGAAACTATAGATGCAAATCCAAAGAATTGAAAATAATGACTAATAACAGTCTGCAAAACCACAACTGAACATGTATGTGTAAGTACAAACGGCTTATATAAATGTGGGCATACCTCATAGGCAATTTAGTTAAAAAAACCCCCAAACTTTAAAAGGCCGAAATTTAAGTTGCAATATCCAAATACTTACAGCTATTGAGAGAGTCCTAAAAAAGTTGGCCTTGTGTAGAAGGGTGAAACACCCATAAACTCTGGTGAGTCAGAGCAATCTGTGAAGATTTGCCATATTTGACAGTCATTTTTCTTCAGTTACCTCAACATGTATTGAGGAAATGACCCTAGGTTCCTTTTCAATAGTCTAGCCATACTTACTAAATTTATTGTTTAAAAGCAACAACTCAAACCCTTCCCAGTTAAGCAATCGATCGGGAAAAGCATCAGTAGCAATCAAGCTTCCTCCACACTGTCTGAGCAAGACATGCCTTATCCCTGGCTCCCAAGACGCAACATCAATCCACATATCTATTATGCACAAGTAATCATTTTAGGATGGCAATTAATGTTGATTGTGGTGCTTAATTTTTTCCGGTATTGATATTTGACCAGAAACTGGAGAAAACGCTCAGATCAAGGTATTTGGACAATCCATCAGCCTTTTGGCTGTGATCATCTGGACTAGATTTGCAACGGTGAGCACGAAATATTTGATAGTTGATATGTCATTTCAGTTGCTACACTACTTTTAAGCAAAGACAAAGACCAGCTTCTAAGTTTAATAAAAATACCCTAAAATATTTGTGAAAACAATACTTACGATCTGGATTATTTTTTTTAAAAAAGCATAAAATTGAAACTCAGAAGCAGATGTGATAATTTTGTCAAAATAAATTCCTCTATTTTGGTTTCTAGGGTACTTTCATAAGGTTATTTTCTCAAATTTCCTCTTTAATTCAGGCACATTCTAAATGGTATTTTCTTTGGCAAGAGCTGGCTTGCTGGGTACCAAATGAGTTTAAGGACTTCATGCTTTCTGATTAATCTTTCAAATACCTATCATTGATTATATGTATTTTTCATCCATATGGTTTGGCCAAAGCTTCTACTATTTAGAAGCTTCAGCACTTGATTAGCTGAAATAACATAATATCTCCATTCCCATTTTGCAGTCATGAGTTAATGACAAAGCAGCACATTTAGCATGCCTGTTGGACCACTAAAAGCACAGATCTGACATGTATAGCGTCTCATTCAAAATATGATTTGTTAACGGAGAAAGCGAGATCTCCTTTAAGGAGGGTCAGCATAACCTTGTCAGGAGATGCTCTCAGCATAACAAGTAGCTCTACAAGCATCAATTTGTAAGCACAAAATCTGCAGGAACTTAATTATTTTTGTGATCACCATTCCTTTGATGAATGTGGCTGTAGTTAGCCAATTGCTTCATAAGCTGAGGGTGGAAAAGGGAGAGAAATAGGAGAAAAATGGGTATGTGAAAGCCTCCAAGCAGACTGTCATCCCAAAGGCCTCATTTCATGCTGAGATCAAACTAACTCCGCTACCTAGTTTCCATATCAAAATGTGCCAAGGATCACTTCAGTAACTTACGTCTTAATATTTTTGATCAATTGCAGTTTTTTATTCGTCTTGTCTGTAGTTTGTTTACTCAGTTTGAAAATGAAGTTAGATGGGGAGGTTTATAATCAGCATCACTTACTGACTTTCATGCTTTGGTCCTACATTACCATGTTGAGCCTGAAGATCACCTTGTCAATAGAAATGGTCAGTCATCTATATTTATGACGTACTTTCCAATACATTTAGAGGACCAGATAAAGTCCTTTCTAGTAGATCTGTCTGTCAAGCACTCCTGAATCAGCATTATTTACTAAAATACTCTACTCCACTTAATACTTCTCAGCAAAACGTACCTTGCTCATTATCACAGTTACCAGGTATGTTCCTGAACTTTCACACCGTCAGATTGAGTTGTCACCCACATCCCCTAATAACTGTGGCTGTTTGGCGTGATGAGGCAGTTTGTCTTCTCAAAGATCCTAGGACACCTGTGACTGCTGGTCCCCACATCTCCCTTACATGCCGGTGTATCAGTGACCAGCAGAAAGCTCCTGAGAGCACCATTACTCTGAAATAACGATTCACAGAAAGTTCCTACCAGAGAACTTCAGCTCTAAAAGACTGCAGGTAGACAGACTTCATCCTAAATTTTCCTTCTTACATTTTCTAACTTGGTTTCACAAAGCCTTTTTTGTAATTAGAGGAGAAACAGTCACCCAGCCTCCATTTCCAATTAATCCTTTCCTCCTTACTGTGACCTAAATTTGTTTCTTCTCTTTCAGCGCTGAAAAGGAATCACTCATTCTCACTTTTCTTTTATAAAAAGAGAAAGAAAGAAATCAAAGCCAGTTTCACACTGGCTGAAGCTGGACATAAAGCAGCAATCTAGAAAAATTTCAGTGACATGTTGTAAAAAGACTTGGAGCCAGCGAGGTCTGGTCAGAGACAAACCTCCTGTCTCTGGTTTCCAGCCACTGCTCTTAGGGGACACGAGGTGTGATTGCGAATGGCACAAGAATGCAGATGTGTGGGCTGCACAATGTCCACATTCAACCCCCGCCTCTGGCCCCGTGTCAAGCGGAGGGAACAGAAAGAAAAAAACCCAAATATTTTGGCAGAAGCTAACCGGTGCCAGAACGGGTGCTCCTACTATTCTCAAGCAAGTAACTTATTTTGGTATTCTCTTTTTACTTCTAAGAAAAAAAAGCTCTGAAGTCAAAGCAATTCTGTTGTAAAATGATATAAGCTAGAAAGAACTCAGACACCAGGTAGGTATGAGAGAACCTTTTCCCAATATGTAACCATGATCCTGTGAGCTCCTGAGAGTTGTTGTTAGAGGTGCAGGTCCCACGTGGTATCTCTGTCAGGATTCAGCAGGTTGTGTTGTCCCGTCTTCTACCCAGGTAAAAATCCTGATCTACATCATTACACCCCAGACCAGAACTGGGACCCAGAGCTCTGCAGGCATTCGTCCTCCTATTTAATTGAGCAAATAAACACTATTTGAGAAGCTTCCTGTCTTCATTCAGATAGCAAAGATATAAAACACAGCTGTGTCCAAGAATGCATGATTGCAGCTGTTAAAGCCAAATCTGGAGGACGAATATTATAATTTTTCACATTCCTATTAAGTTTCTGCTGGTAAATGATGCCTTCATATAAACCCATTTACCCTCTTCCCCTTTTGTTGTTGCACATCTTCTATATTTGGATCAATATCTGGCAGGTCTTCCCTGAAACAGCTGCTGAGATAAAGATGAAATTAATCAGGGCTTTGTTTTTGTTGAAGCAGGGCTACATTTAAAGATTTGTTACTACAACAAAGAAATATTTGAACAGTAAGTACCATTCAACTCCCGAGCATTTAAAGTCTTGTATTTGAGATGATTTAGCAGAAACAAAACAAAAATGCTTTACTAAATGAAAATTACATGTTATTGACATTTGCTGCAAAAAATAAATATTAGAGTTGCATTGAAATATAAACACACCATTCTTGAAAAGGTTTGGATGAGCACAGGCTATTGAGAATATGTTTGGAGATTGAAATCCATTGGATTCCAGGTGAGAAATAAATACATATGATTGTGCTCAGCACAAAGTAGTAAGATTCAAAAAATAAATATATCTTTTTGCCTGCACTTTAGGCATTTTTTGTAGTTCAAGCAAGGAGACCACGAAGTCCATTTCACATGCAGTCCCTCTAAAGTTTAGTCTACAGTCAACACTGCCAGTTTTTCACATAAGGAAAAGGATATTTCATCTGGGCAATGACTGCCTGGGCCTCTTAGACCCAGGATCCTGATTTATCAGTTCAAGGAATCAGTGACTTAACAAGTGAGTGAATGGAGCATGGTGAGCAGCTCCAGGAATTCCAGTCATCATAGTAAAACACAGGCACCCCAGAATGGAAAGTCTCCAGATTGCAAATACATATATTTCATTGAAATGCTTTGTGGGAGGCAGAGTTACCCATAGTGAAAAAACCTTTTATAGCATAAATAAGCCTGCAAACATGTTCGGCTCATGCAAAGAGTGATTAATGTAGGTTTAGACAATAGACAGCAGCACCTGGTGAAATCCAATATACACCCAGAGGCAGACACCGTGCCAAATTCAGTCCTGAGGTCAGCAGGTATAACCACTCTGGGACTACCACACTTGATCCAGGGCTCAGTGGGGCTCATAGATGAGGATAGGAAAAAATACTCTTCAAACGTGCTAAAATCACTTTTTCTAAGTAGTATTGACATTTCTTGCAGTAAGCACTCATCAGTTCTCATGTGCTGCTCCTGACAGTACAGAAGAGCAATGTACATCCATGTACAGAAGAGCTGTAATTAAAATAAGGGACTAAGGAGAGAAGGTGAGAAATTACACATTAATTCAAAATAAGATGTTTCATGATGAGTGTAGGTTCTCATGATTGTGTGTACTGAATTAAAAACTGAAAAAAGGCTTTTATAACAGCAAAATATTCTGTTTATTCTGCCTTTTCAGATGAAATGTCTGGTTTTCATTTTGTCCCTTTTTTGATCAGACAAAAATAAAAGAACAAAACCTTTGATTTTTATCAAAACTAAATATTTTGATTGACATAATATTTTAGAGATATTTTTGGTGAGAAATTTCTAAAGCTTTTGGATTTTTCCACATTTAAAAATCTGCACTTCAAAATAGTAGAGTCTTCCACAAACAAGTAACTTAGCTTCTGCCCATTTGCAGTGCAGAGTTCAGCATGAGATCTGCTGTGCACTTTTTATCTCCTAAGCAGAAGCAATATAACCATTCTTTGAGGCTTACAAGATTTTGGCTGGAGTCCACACGCTCGTGGCATTTAAGGGGCACACGTTGCATTCAAGTGCATCTGTTAGGAGGAAAGGTTGAGTGCTACATCCCAGACACACTCGGCGGTCCCTGAAATGAGTCTGTTTTGCTAAGACACTACGTGAGAATTTGAGTTCTCTTTAGTAGGAGTGTACGATTTAAAAGCCAATGCCTCAATTTTCCCCAGGTTGGACAATGAGGACTGACCATGACGAGTAAATCAGTGGCACTCTTTTGTTTTTTGAGCTCCACCCATATACAAACAAAGTGGGTCTTTGTAGGCACAATGATTTACTCAAAATAGTTCACTTATCAGATAGATACTTCCTGCCATGCCAGGCTGGCTGAAGGCTGCATGTGGTGTTACATCCAGAGGGGCTTGCTCTGAAGCTACAGAATCAACCTGTGTTATAAGATACACTTGTAAAATCAATTTTTGTCTATTCCTTTATACAGCAGCCACTACTCATTCTTTCAATAACTACCATGATGGCACTGAGAGGAGAAAAAGTCCTTTTTACTGAGTCCTCAAGAGACAGTGGATACTGATGCAGTATTCACAATCCAGCTTCAAACCATCTAGCTCACATCTGATTTTTTCCTGAACCTGTCTCCTAGCAAGGCCAGGCTCTCACTCTGTCCAGCAAGGTGGATTAAGCCTTGCCAATGAAGCTATTTGATGTGAGATATCCCTTATGATTTGTATGGAGGCACAAATGTGTGATGGATCCAAATCACTGATGCTGACCGAGCACAAACAAGTAGCTAATTTGGTATTTTGAAGGGAATACAAGAGGCAAAATATACCATAGACCCCTGGAGTGAGAAAGCTGGAGTGAGAAGCAAAAAGCTTCTGGAGAGCAAAGATAGATCCAACAGGTAAATAACAGAATCCAAACCTGGCCATAAACATGCAGACCTCGACTGAATGTCTGAGCTAACACTCTGCCTGTCTTCCCAAGAGCACTTGAGGTATTTCTGCAGCCTCAGATGCTCTCACCTTTGTAGGAGATGGAGCTCCTTAGATGCCTGTGTGCAGTCCCCTCAATTTGACAGTCTATCATGCTAAGGCAATTTCCCACCCTGATGGGAACTCACATATTGGTGTCATGCCAACACAGTTTTAAGGTTGCTTCCCTTATGATCCTGAATTCCCATCACAACCACTAATAATTTCAGTTCTCCATCAGTACCTCTTCCCATCAGTCACCACTAATTGGAAAAACCTAGAGCAACTGCTTCATCAACTAAAGGCAGCTTCAGAAAAATGCTCCGAAAAGTAATTGCCTGGTTTCAACTGCCTGTTCCCTTTCCCCTGTTAGCTATATTGCTTCTCTATCAAAAGCACAATAAAACTTCACAGGAAAGTCCATCTACAAGTGCCACATGTGAACGTGCATCATCCTATATATCTCAGGAACTGCATACCCTGGGTGGTGCTTTTTCTGCTGCCAGATCTGAAAATTATATTGACAAATTAACATATACCAGGATAGGAATGCTAGGAATCTGCTAGTCAGAAAACTCTTACAATTTATTGTAGATATTAGCCAGCCCCTGGTAACAAAAATCACAGAGCAGATTCATGGAGCACTGCACCTAAAGATATTTGGCCTAATATTGAGTGGCTCATTTGAGCTGGAAGAGACACATCAAAGATACATCACAGGCCACATATACTCCACCAGACTAATGACTTTCCTACCTGTGAGTTAAACTAATGCAATATAAAATCCTGAGTAGAAATGAGCCTCATGCAGCAGGTTTCCGTAGCAAGTTGAACCACCATAGTTACCCCCCTGGACAACAACTGGTGAGAAACGACAGAAAGCATGTCACAGTCGCTCTGCAAACCTCTAGCCTCACATTGGACACATCAACCAGTATAAGAAAAGCCTACTAACTATAACCCCCTGACACTGAGTATCACAAATAAATACAAGCATTTTCCTTTCAATTAGAGCTTCACAATTTCTTCATTTTCTACATCTGGCTAGAGCATTTCGGTCCAGGGTATGAGATTGAGAGTCAGGCAATCCTAGTTAGGTTCCTAGTTGTATTTCTGTGTTACAGCCCAACTCTACTTCCATTTTTTTTTCCATCTGTAAAATGGATGTTACTGTACTTTTCTTCATTGCAGCTAATGCATTCTTCCAATGAATGTGTTATATTTAGCACATTTTCAGACACAGGTAGGATACATAATTGCAGGAGAATTACAAATTGCAAATAGTCATGGCCGCTTCATGTTTAATTCACACAAGCTTAAGAGAGATCACTTAATAATCTAAGCATGTGCTTATTTATCCATGCCGGGCTATATTCTCTGTTATACGTGTGCTGATTTTATATAGGGAGCATTTATTGCTCTATACATATGCTTATCTAATTGTACTGAATACACATGCTTTATTAAACTCATAAATGAGCACATTTATGAGTCTATATGAAAGTAGAGCCCTTCATATTTTATTTATAAAGTGGGACAATAGAATTGCATTGACATAGAACATCCATTTAATTCAGAGGATTTAGGGTCGTCCCACAGATTTTGCTATTTTTTGCCAGAATCAAAGCTTTTGGTTTTTTTAATTAGATTTCCAGCCCATCTGCTTGCAAAGATAGCCCTGACAATATAAACTAATGCACATTTGTCTTGCTGAGTCTGCAGCCAGTAGGAAGAAACAATGAGACTAGGAGAACAGTGAACTTGCACCCTCCATCTTATTGGAGTGTTAACTAAAAAGCCAATTCTGACTGCCTAAATACCAGGATTCTTAACTATTTCATTGCTGTTAATTTTGCCACAAAACCTGCAGATAAAATATTTGTCAATGCTCTGAATTATTCACATAAGCTCTTGCCTATTTTGATGACTATGCTGTATAATTCAGGCTGTCAATTAGGACCCAGCAAGTACCTGGCCAAATACCTACGCCTTCAATTGTAATAAAGGATTTTGCTCTTTTTTTAATGTGTGGAGTAAAAGCATTGATCACCGCATAATCAGACAACTAGTACTAGAAGCCTATAGCGGAAAAGATTGCAAAACCACAATTATTTTGATTTGATGTAGAACCCACAGGAGCACTAACCTAATACATAATTTTAAGTGCTTTATGATATAAAACTAAGGAAAACATTAAAATCTCTGTTGCTATGACATGCTCTACAGACAGCCTAGAGCACATAGCTCAAATAGACTCAGACTTTTTCCTACTACTATAATAAGAGTACTGCCCTAGTCTCTTATGAGTGACGCTATACCAATTTGTAGTACTTTAATGCTAAAAGTACCCACAAAACAAATTAGTCTAAAAAGAACTGACTTTTTCTGCATTTTCTGTAATTATTGCTTCTAAACTTGAATAATTGTTTCAACCATCTTTGATACAAGCTCTCCTAAAATCATTAACAATGTGTGTTTATGTCAATCAGGCAAGCTCACACAGGTTGTTAACATCTGAAAATAGAGGTAAGACTGAGGCTGAGTTTACGACAGTGGTTGCTGCCTGAATTATCACATTGTGGGGATGCTGCATGAAGGCAGTCATACCCTGATGCTGGGTTTTTGAAGGACAGCGATGTTAAATGACCAAAAGACAGCAATGTTAAATGACCATACTTCCTTAATCCCACGGTCTGTCTGATAAATATATCTTCCATCTGGTCCTGTTTGTATGGTTGTGCCTCACAATATAGGGAGCTTGATTAAGCAATTAAGATGGTGCATGAAGCATATGTTTACACTTGCTGGATATGGATGGACTTACGTATGCACTTGACTGCTTTTCTGAAGGATCACAGTACTTGAACAAGAATTAGGAAAAGGACATGGGAAGTAGAAGCCTGCAGGCCAGGCAGACCTTTTACTGCTTCAGTTGACCTCTGGCATCAATTTCCAAGTTTATTTTAGTACATTAATGTGTTAGTAAAAAAGTATTGATATCCTCCTTTCATTTGTGACTAAGAGCAGATATGGTGAATGCATGTTTCCACCTTGGTGATTTCCTTCTTATGCCATTGGCAATTCACACAACGAATAAAGATCTTTGTTGTGTCCTAAGACCTAAAAAAGTTGTGGAAAAGTCCTAGGCTTGGTGAATGGCTGCCTGGACAGATCCTCTCTAGTCTGTTGAGAGACAGTTCTTGCTTGATTCTGTTTGCAGAGCAGATATATATTTCCAGTGCATTCAGATTATATTGAAGACAGCTGTAGCCTGGAAGAACCAACAGATGAATCCTGTGATTTTCACAGGAGGCACCTATCAAAGGTAGGAAGAACTAATGATTTGATAAATCAATCCAGACTCACTTATAAAATTACCTGAGATATCAATTTGTTTCCAGCTACTTTAAAATCCATCAAAAAAAATCCTCTTACATCATCTGGTGATAATGACTTTTTTGCTCTTCTCTCTGCCCCATCTCACTAAAATATTTTATCATTATCTTTGTTAGAACTTGACCAATATTTGAATGTACATGATTCAAAACATAAAGTGCCCTGTACATTACTTTTAGCATTGGAAGAACAAACCTACATTGTAAGAATGCTGTCATAGCCTGTTGTATCAGCTTTCATCCTGAAGGATCTTAAAGAGCTTTGCCATGAGTAATCAGGTGTTAAATAAAACAGGGTCTAATATTATGCTTTAGAGTATTTCACTTGACAACAAAAGCAGAGGGAACTGCCTTTTTGTATTGGATTTAGACAAAGAACAAAATCCATCCCAGAAGATCTTTGACAATTTCCTTTGAAAAGGAACTTAATTCTTGGCCAAGAAAATGAGAAATACGAGAAGAAATGCAAGGACTTAAAAAGCTATGTGCCAAAAAATGTTCACAGGTGCAGGAATTCGACTTTTAACAGAATCCCTAATTACACATCTGACTTTTGGCATCTTTTCAGAGTTAAAGTTCTTTTGTGCATTTGTGTCCTCCCACCAAAAAGGCAAAATGTGTTTTCATTTGTAAAAACAATTATAAATCAATTACTTGTAAGTGGGCAAAGTGAGCAAATATTGGCAAGATGGACTTCAGCTTCTGGAAATACTGACTTGTCACCAATTTTAATAGCCCAGAAATGGAGATCAAGACAACTTTGCGCTGGTACTGCATCAATACATTTATTTGATTTATATTGCTCCACTTTCTGGACCTTATTCAAACGCGTCTGCTTTAATTTTCCAAGTACCACTAGGAATGTATGAAATATATATCTTAACATGAAGACAATTAGCATCTTATTCACTACGGCAAATATTTCTAAATGTAGTGTCAAAGTTAGAGCAGGTGGATCTTCAAGTGGCCTCTTTCTCAACAGTACCAAGTTGATTTTACCTAAGAAAAGCACATGCCTTTTTCTTATAATTAGTAGTGCCCAACAAGTCATCAGAACAGTGCTGCTGATGCTAATATACCACAGATGCAATTTAACAGTCCATAAACCTACAGAGATGAAGTGTCCTACAGAATTCATTCCTAAATGAAAATCCCAGGAAACCTTTTTAGCTGATCCTATTTTCCTGTCAACTACCATATACCATCTGACACTGCAAAATCATTGGGGTGGCTGTTGTGGAAATTACAGAGAAACTGAGATTTCCAGTAAGCCTGGTAAGTGTGGAATGATATAACAGTTGAGTTCTGCCATGTGAACGGAGAAGAAAGAAACCTTAAAAACCCTGCACATATTGCTTGTGTATTTGATTCCTAGTCTAACAGTTCATTAACAAAGCAGAGCTTCCAGACATTCTTCCTATGGGTAAGACTGGCCGCTACTTGCCTATGTACCTGCTTTTTAATTAGATTTTGGAATGGAATTGCAGCTCCTACCCACAAACCTCCAGTGAGAAGCAAAACCTAAACTAATCTGTGATCCCAGAGATGTTTGCTTCTCCAGATGCTGCTTCTGAACTAAATTACAAATGTTGTAGAAACAGAAGAATGGAGAAATAAGGGGACATAACCACAAAATTGGATGTTATTAATCAGTGTTGTAAGAGTTCAGTTGTGTCTTGAGAATGGAGGGAAAAGAGGTCTTGGAGGAAAAAGAGGTCTTAAAGAAAAAGAACATACTGCCTATTTGATTAATTCTTAGACTAACAGTTTATTAACAAGGCAGCATTTCCAGCCATTCTCCCTATGTGTAAGATCACCCAGTAAGTTTCTCAGATACCTGCTTATTTACATTGTGGTTTGGAATTACAGTTCTTCTGTAAGTTCTTCTTCTACTCCCTAGACTCGCTGCATGGCAAAATGGTACATTTGTAATGAGATGCTTTTATCAAGTGCATTTTCTAAGGTCAGGAGGTGACACAGTACATGGACAATTTCTTACGCAGTGCTCCCAAGACAGTACTGGGAAATGCAACTTTAAAGACCCTGCTTCCCAGAAATGAGAGGTCTAATCAGAGCGTACTATTAAAGGCACCTGTATTTCCACCTCATGCAGCATAACTGTAATAAAACCACTTAGGGTCTTCTATCTTCAAGATGTAAAAATATCAGCTAATTTGTTTTCCCAAACCTTTGTGAGGTGTTTCCTGTATGGACTGGTAAATTCAGGTTATACAGTTAAACCAAGGGGGAACAGAACTCAATGTTGAGTCCAGAACTAAAATTCAGGAAGCTCTGACTGCGTGTCATCCCTGATGTTCCAGGATGGCACCTGCCTTAGTGCAAATGTGACATAAATGGGTGGCCTAAATGAAACCTGAGGCTCCCCTCTGATTACCATCTACAAAGATCACAAAAGACCCAAGCTGAGCTGCTAATAAATGTGGGCCTTAGTTGGTGGTCTAACCAGGGCTGCTAAGGCTAATGAAGAAAAAGGAAACACGATTTTATTCTCCAATTATGACTGATTCACAGTAGAAAAACAATGGAAGGAAAAATTTGCATTGCTGCATTAGCGGAGGACTTTGGCCTCTAGGGTGGTCAGCTGCTGAATCCCAGAAGATTGAGATAGAAGAGACCTATTAAATCATCCTAGCCGGGGATGTTGTCAGTACTTTGCCAAGAAAGAACAGTAATCAGTACCATAAGCCTACCTTTCTTGCAGCTAATCTTTCACCAGCATTAAATTAACATGTGAATAAAGAGGAATGGTAGGAAACTATTTTAGAGGTATAGTTTATACTAATATACTTTAAATAATACTTGAAAATATGGAATACAAAAGTCTCCATCCACTATTACTGATAGCATGCCTTTTTCATGTGACATACAAAGTGTAAGCGCACGGTAGATGAAATGTGTACAGGAAGCCTATTTGAAGCGTCTCAGGGAAAAAGCCCATTTATTCCTAGTGGGACGTGATATTTGCCCATGGAGCTGCTTAATACCGTGCAACAGCACTTCAGCACATCACATTCATTCTTGACCTGAGCCAAAGTATGTTGCTGATCGTCCCTCAGGACCACCAAAGCTATTTACCGTGCATTGCAGAATGTTAACCTGCAGAGAAAATTTGACATCACTCCCTGGAGTTCCAAGGTATCACAACCCCATGTAAGGATACAATGTGTATTTAAAATGCCATAAAGTGCCTGCCAAGGATCCCACCCATCTCCATACTAATGCTGTGGTGGTATCTTTATTATTTGTGTTCCTTAATTGGGTACGTTTAATAACTGCTTGGATACTGGACCCTGGTTTAGGTCTGGGGGATACAGAAGGATTGAATTTCACCAAGCAAAAGTTTTTAATGAGTAATTCTTTCAAACTAAATGTCAAAAAGTAGTATTTATTTGATCCTCAGTGACAACATCAATAGCAGAAGCATCTGGCAAGCCAGATGCTCAAATAAATAAATTAACAATCAAACTTAACTCATCCTTCTAGTAAAAGACTCAGCGCTAACAACACTGGATAGATATTAGAGATTGTCAGTTCTTGTATTCCCACGGGACACAGGGTGATCGAGAAGAGCTCAACATCCACACTTGATCAGCACACAGGACAGGCATATGAAAGCAGCCTGAATTTGGCTGGAGATGAATTGCTGCTGCTGCTGCTACCATTTTCAGAGAGAGAAGCAATTACTCTACAAAGCCAATGCTCTACTACAATTTCTATTCAACGACTTCAACCAGAAGGACCATTCAGCAAAGCTGTCCCTTGTAAATATTGCATTGAGCCTCCAGCAGGTTCCTACTTTTCCTTGTTCGCGCTGTAGCGGGGATATGTGGAAGAGGTGCAGGATATTTCCTGGAATGCAGCTGCAGGACAAGGGAAAGGTGTTTCGGTGCTTTGGCTTTTTGGTGAAGCACCACAAAGGAACTTTCTAAAATATTACATTGCTGGAAAATTCTGCAGAGACCACGGTTTCCCTTTACACTTAGATCTAAAATAAAGCCCTGTGTACACAGGCAGGGAAACCAATGCTCCCTTGCTAATAGTAGAAAAGTACACCCTGGCACACATTGCAGACCAGACAACACCTGCTGAGCCAAAAGCATGTTTGAGTCACGCTTCTCTGCCTTTTCTTGAGGGAGGAAGGAGAGATTCTAGAATTATTTTTCTTATTTATGATTTTATTTTGTGTTAAGGTATGTCTCTTCTCTGCCCCCCACCCCTTAATTTAAGCAGCCCAACAGCCTCACACCACATAGTTACAATTGCATTTTACTGCACGCAGCGTTACAGGATCCACAAGGAAAGCATAAAATACCACAGACTGACCGGTTAGGAGCACCTCGTGGAAAATGAGAAGAAACCATTGATGAGATTTATAACTGTCTACCAAACCTGGATACCAATTCCCTTTGCAAACAGCAGGGAATTGAGCATCCCCACCTCTGAGACAAATTTTGCCAGTCCCAACCCATACTTTCCATGCTGTAAGAGCATCAGCCTGCTCAATACCATATGTTACCATGAATTGGTCATTGTTCTATTTTTGTATGATCTGATTTTCTAATACCATAAACTAGCATGCATTTTATGAGCATGGGAACTGCCGAACCCTTGGTAGTAGTTTGCTTGCACATTGATTCTCTAATGTTTAATAACAAATTTGCCTCATACGCTCAGGAGATATCCCCTCTACCTCCAGTCTCTAAGAAGGGGTGAGTTCAGACCACCTTTCCCTCTCTATGGGCACTAATTAATTCCCTTGACGCAGCTGTCTATTCTCATTAAATTCATAGGAATTTAATATTCTTGAGAGTCTTCTCTGACAGACTTGGTTTAAACAGTGACTGACAGACAGCACGATTGTCTAAGCTTTTTGTCATTTGGAGACAAGGCTAAAAATATGTTCCTGAAAACCCATCTTCAGTCCTACCCAAGCTGTGCACTGGGGAATCCAGACTTTACAGCAGCATCCACAACACCTCCATCCATCCCATGAGGATAAGGACTAGGCAGTCTAGACTGAGATGACTCCACTTCTGTGTGTCCCATTATTTGTTCCATATTGGCACACAGTAAAGGTCTCATCCATTCTCCATGGCAGTTTAGAAGAGCTTTCCATTGACATTAAGATATCTTTGACAATATTCCCATTACAAAGCAGACTGCAAAGCACAGCAGTTGTTTTCCTGCTTCTAATGACATCCATGAAGAGGGTGGCATCATCATAATAAATTATAATAATTTCTAAGAGTAAAAAGGATGTCGCACATACTGGAGTTACTGATGAGGAACACAAGCACCCATGCTGGAATGAGACAAAAAACATTTTACAGTCTCTGCAAAAACCGTAGGAAAGAGATCACTGAAAATAAAAGTTAGGATTGGCTGAACCGCTGCATATTCCACTGACGGCTGCTGACAGCTTCAGGAGGGAACCGCACGTGGCCGGTGCCAGCTCTGCTGCCAGCACACTGCTCCCACAAAAGGTCTTTCTTTGCTAATTTTAACTCTTCTGAAATACTGCTCACATTAGTGCAAACCTGCCTTCTCCACAAAAGCCTCCAGGTCGCTCCTGCCTGGACCTCTCGGAGTACAGCAGAGCCACAAATCTGATGGCTAAAAAGCCCACGAGGAGCCCACGAGAGCTTTAAATCAGCACTGGCGCAGAAAAGGCCAGGGAGGGCAGCACGGCAAAGCGTGCTGCAGAGACTCACAAACCACTTGTCAGTGAGCCACTGAGGAAGAGGATGGAGAAAATTATGCTGTGCGTAAAATTTATAGCAGGCTGCAGTGCCCACCGGCTCCCTCACCAGTGAACGGGTGCAGGATATATCCTACTTTACAAGTTTCTGCCTTTTCTCCATCACCTTGGCTCCTTCTTCCAGGCAGCAAACGCTGGTACAATCCACATGCAAAAGCCACTGAGCAAGGAGGAACAATGCTGATCTAAATCCTCGGATCGGGGGCTTGGACAGAGCTCAAAAAGCAGAGTGCAGCCCTACATGAGACAGCTCAGGGATGGGATCAGGGCCCAGACCCCACCAGTGCTGCCAGGTGTCACTCGGTCAGGGTGGCTCCTGCATCCCAGTAGCAGCGGTGTGTGGAAGGGGGGTCTGTTTTGCTGTTTGCTCCAGATTTGGAGAAATCTGAGCAGAATCTTTCCCAGCCCAAACCTCATGTTGGAAACACAGTCAGACACTACCTACAGCATTGCTGACAAAAATATGGTGACATGGGGAGTGACTGCACAGGGCTGTGTGGGACAGCCAGAGATCAGCATCTCCCCCACGAACACAGCAGGGGTTTTCTCAGCGCCTTGGCAAAGCTCAGACCACTGCGCCATCGACCCATCACTTGAGGAGGCTCAGCCAATGGCACCATATGGGGTCACCATCCTTACAGGAGGCTGCTGTTTCCAGATCAGCCCCCCCGTCCGTGCCTTTGGTGGGAAGCGCTGCCATAGGCATCCCTGCCTCTGCTGAAAGGCTGTGCCGACAGGTTTTAGGAACCCTCCAGTCCCTCCTCTCTCAGTGAGGAAGGGAGAAGCCAGGTCCAGCAATGCTGTGGAGCTACAACTCTGCAGCAGCAGCCTGGTTTGTGCAGTGGACACGGGAAGATGGGGGCTGTGGAGGAGGACTCCACACGCTGCCATCCTGGCTGCTCTGAACTCGCAGCGGGAACGTGCTGCCTGGGGTGAGGAGGAACAGCCCACAGCCAGCAGGGTAGGGCTGGAGCAAAAAAGGCCAGATCAGTAAAACCAGAAGGCATTCGACCCAAACCAGGTAGAAACATTTGATTTGGTGTCTAGAAAGAGCAGAGAGAAAACCAATGACCTTTATTTCATCAGATGCATCCCCCCATTGAGCCCTATCCGCTGAAGAAGACATGACCGAGCTCTCACTGGGCTGGAAAAGCAGCACAATACTGGGAAAAGGAACTTCTCTTCCAGACCTCTGCATTTTCTTTGAACATTAATATTGGCCTGTAGGGCTACCTCTGCAGTCCTAAATCTGCAAATGAGTAACCCGTTGGAGAATCTTTATGTTGGAGACATCAGATGAACCAGAAAGAACCCAATATGACTTTGGAATCTCAGCATGAGTCCATACGGTTGGCGGTAAGAGAAAACTGGACTCTCTCCCCTACTCTGTAAAAAAGAACAATTGCCTTGGAAATAATTCAGACACAATAAATAAGGGATTCCTTCATATTAACTGTTTTCAATTACAGATTTATAGTCTAAAATTAAGCAGATGGTGAGTGTTGAATAGAATGCTTAAAAACACAATGGCAAGTTTCTCTGCATGTGGCAATCAGTAATTTCAATTATTTATTGGAATAAAATTAATATATATAATAAAATGGAGCAAGCTACTACTTAGGCATATACAAATATTGAAGAAGTTAGCGTGAAGAAACAGTAACAGATTTTCAGGTCTTCCAAAATAGTGCAAATCTTTTTTGATACAAGACAGACAACTCAAGGATTTGCAATGTATTTTCTATGTCCTTTAAGGAAGTTATTTCAAATAAGGAATTCAGCCTTGAAATAACATCAACGTTTACTTTGAGTCCCCAATTCATGTTCTGGAATAAGACAATCAAATCTCCATGAGTTTGTTTCAATATTACCATTATGCTACTCTCATTTGCTTTTGTTTCACAAGAGAGAGATGCGAGATAATTCTGCTAGGAAAAAAAAAAAAAAGATATTGATGATTGCTGGGAGAAGTGATATGCAGAGCCCAGCTTACCCTGCCTTCTATTAGTCTTTAGAAGAAAAAAGCTACATAAGCTGTGCAAGTCACAGTACATTAACTACAAAGCTCTGTATCGTGCTATTTGTGGTGTTCATCATAAAACCAGTCTGCAAACACTTGCACTGTTACCCAGCTGGAAGGCAGAGCGGGGGCCAGCAGCTAACCAAGCTGGAACCAGTCTGAGGGTGCTCAGCTCCCACAGAGGAACAGCAGACATTTGCTTTTAGGTCCAGAGCTGTGCAAGATCGGTCCTTACACCATCCAGGAAAACAGCAATGGGCAATGAAAGCAGGAAATAATTTGGAAATTGATACGGAAAGCTCCCATTTATCTTGGATTTGGGCTAATTTTCAAGAAGATTAAAACTAAACAAACATAGGAAGTGAAAATCTTGTACCTGTTTAATACAAACACCACCACAGATTTATACAAAGCCGCAACATGAGAGCTGGAGAGGCTGTTGTTCTCATCCCCATACTGCAAGACTGGAGCGACAATACCTGGCTCGCTCCTGATACATCTTCTAACAGAGTCTCCAAGATGGAGATGCTATGGAAACCTGCTTCATTTCTCCAGGCTATGATTTTAATCCATTTCTTTTTATCCTGTTTACCATCTACACTGAGACCAAACTGTTTTCTTTAGCTCAGTCTCGCATACTGGATTGTAATCACATAACTTTTACTTTCCGTCTCTTTAACCTAAGCATCCCTAGCACTTTCAAACTTTTCTCATAGCTCCTGCCCCCCAGGCTCTAATGGCTCTTCTTACTCCCTCTGCCCTTCAGGGAAGTCCACGTTTTCTAGCAGCTTCTGGCAAACAGGGGAGCTTGCCAGGCTGGCACCTGTAGACACCTACTGCAGAATTTCAACATCAATTATAGCCACTGTCTACTTATCTAGGAATAAAATGTCTCAACAGGTCATTACGGCAGCTGGAAGGAAATCAGAGATCCTCTTTTGAAGAGCTGATCTCCAACAAGAGGCGACCATGTAACTTGGTCCTGAGGTGGTCAGTGAAGGGACACAGGAAGCAAAACAGAGGTGATGTGGTCAGAAGCCTTTTAACAGGACATGGTGAGACCCCCAACTATTTCCACAGAAGTCCCCCAATCCCTAGCAGATGGCGATGACAGCATCACAAACCAATACCACCTACAATGAAGGCTGAAGTTGAACTGGCTATCGAGTGGCAAAAGGCTCTTTAATTCACTAGCATTCGTGTCAGCTTCTAATGAGGTTCTTTCTCCAAAATACCCTTACAATTTTTTTTTCTTAAATCAAATTATATCTGAAGAAAATACTAAACCACCATTAGCCTCATTATCTTCACTTCATTTTTTACTGTGGTATTTTGATACAAGTGTATGGTGGAATAATTATCTTATAGACGGCACCAGATATTTAGTTACTAAAATTAGCATGAAGTCTCTGGTGTTATTTTTAAAATACATGATTATTTTTGTAGATCTACAATAGCCTCCAGAAAAAAAAATAATAAAAGATCCTCAAAAGCTTTTCAGTGCTAGGATCATGTAACAGAAAGTAGAGCTCTAGGGTTTAATTCCTATCAATCAACAAAATTAGTTTCACACTACTGCCGGCCAGAGGAGTTAATACACACAGTACCAGAGATCATCAGAGAAGAGCTTAAAATAAATCCAAGAGCAGGTGACTATTGCTACATGGTGCCATCCCCTGTATCATTCTTCTAATTTTATAAAGCCCCAATCAGCGAACTAATTATTAGAGGCACTTAAGTTGTTTTACCGATCCCAGCAGCCTCCGCTGCACTCGGGCAGCTCCGAGTTGCTGTTCAAACACACCGCGCTGGCCCTGGAAACATTTCGCTGCTGTTAGGAGCCCTGGACATCCCCCAGAACAGGGAAATGTTTGAGCAGGTTTTTAAACAGAGGGCAAATAAGAAGAAGATGTCTTTAGAAATACAGGCCTCCCAGGCATCTCGGGTTTCCCCCACCGCAGCGAGCAGGGAAGACTGCTTGTCTTGGCTCCCAAACAGATTGATGTGTTCGGCCGGAAGATTCACTACAGCTGACAGAGAACATTTCCTTCATCGTATTGCTTCGCCGTCCGAGGAGATAACTCAGGCTAATAATATTCTGTCTCCTTTTTATCCTCCTATAGCCTACGCATAACTTAATTCTTAATTCCAAAGGGCTCGCAGAGGAGATTGGCCTGGTGCTAGTTTCATTTACACACGTATAAATCAAAACTCAGTCTACCGGAATAGATGGCACTGCGCGGTGTTAAAAAATAAAATCCTCAGCGAGGCCAGAAAATTCCTCCTCAGCTCCCCTGATCATGCACACCATATTATCCTAGATTCAGTCACGCCCTCCAAATTTCTAAACATCGCATCCCAATTAAACTTGCATGTAAATAGGAGCTATCCTGATTCACAAGAAATACAGCTTTGCCAATCCAGAAAGCATTAGTGCAAATGTAAAATAAGCAGAAAATGGCAGAGCAATAGAAACCTGTGGCAGTTATCTTTGCTTCTAATGAACAGCATCTTTATTTCTTAGTAACTAATTATAGTGGAACTGTTTGGAGAAAAGGACCTTGCGATATGCCTGAAAGAACCGTGCACAGCACCGAACCAGGACCACATTTGTCCACAGCATCACAACCTCCTCCTAGTACCCAAGGCTGCAGGATCAGGTTTTTGAGAATCTTCCAGGACCCCCAAGTCACCCCAGGTACTATGGATTGCAAGGTTACCATTTTGAGAGATGACCAAACCACATTCCTAGATCTGATGTCATAACCCCCAGGCAGTAACCCTCAGCCACAGAGGAAACCCCACGGACCGCAGGCACCTGCCCGACAGCGACTCGTAGCTGCATGAAAGCACTCACTATTCTGTGCTAACTCAAACACACATTGCCGCTTTCAGAAAACCCGCATTATTATTCTGGGCTTGAAGAAGGAATTGTGGAAAGCTGAATCAGAAACTTTGAAGACTGCTAGCAAGACCCTGGTTTCACTTACCCTAATCTATCATCGTATTTCATCACCAATCTCATACCTGCGCAAAGCTCCCAGCAATGGGCCACCTCTGCCCCCGCCATTAAGATATAAAACAAGGGTTAAGTGACAGATAGTATCAATGTGGATAGCAATCTGTCTCACTCGGAAACCACTGCACCAGGAATAAAGAAAGAATTATTATACTGGTGTCAATATGATAAATTACAGTCTCTTTCCCCCCCCCCCCTAAAGAAGAATTTCTAGTTTTTCAACTAGCACAGAAAACTCTCCTCCTTTCAGCACTCTGAACATCAGAGCAGTTTCTCCTGACACCCTGTTCAGAGTTTCCGCTAATGAAACTGTTTATTTTGGTGGATGGCTGATGTAGTTATTCGTTACAACACTTATCTTGAAAGAAGTATGAACTGAGAGCCAGTGATACGAATTCAAACTGCTCCTTCCATATATTTGTTTCCAAAAAGTAAGTAAATTTGAAAGCTCTGCTGGTTGCCCTTGCTAAAGTGAACAAAGTGTTGAGGGAAAACAAGTTTTCAATGTTTTCTCACACCACACAGGTTACCCAATCCTGCATGCCAAACCCACAAAGTTTGTGGTCACGTTTCCCTCTGACAGCACTGAGTTCACAGCTGCAGCACCACACAAAACAGGACCAGGAGGAACCTGAAGAAGTCACCTCCTGATTCATCATCCCCTCTCCCTAACATTTATACCCATGCCAGAGGTTTGCCTATAGAGGTATGGAGGAATTTAACAAGAAATGAGATTACTTCTTCTAATGCTAATGGGAATCCATTAGACATCTTTTCCTGGCGTACAGCCTAAGCTTCCCTTGCCTCAGCGTAACACTTTTGTTTCTTGCCCTAGCACTACAAACCCTTTCCTTTCGCAGCATCACAACATGCTTTCAAAGCCCCTTCTCACTCTCTTCTGTTCTCTACCCTGAGTAACCTCTACCCTTTAATCCTTCTCTGACAGGCCACTTTTTCTAGACCTCTGATCACTCTTGCTGCTTTCTGCTCCATACCTCTCAACGTGTAACATCCCAAACAGGAGACAGTACTCTGGTAATGTCTCCACAGAACCAATCTGCAAGGATCCTTAGGAAATTGTCAAAGTGCACTGCTGGGCACATTTTCACGATGGGAAGCTGTACCGTAGAGGAGGGAATGTTCTCTGGTATAACTAGGGAGATGTCCTTCAAAGTCTTCAAACATCAGGGCAGAACAAGGCTTTGCAGTGGGGACCAGGAAGGGGAATGCCTTGTCACTGTTTCTAGAGACAAGAAGCTGGGTCTTGTGTTAGCTCCTTCACCACGTACCTCTGGCCCCCAGCTTCTGCATCATCAGAGAAAAGTCATTGCTGGTCTGATTCAGTGAGGCAACTGAAAGCAGCATCAAAGATCGAGCTAATGGGTTCGGTTGTGCGAGAGCAGGGAACAGAAGGGATGTATCTTGCTATTACTGCTGCCTCCATGAGGGAACAGCAATTAATAGTAAAGGTTGACATGTTAGGAGGTAATTTTTGCTGTGCAATTGCCTGCAACCCCAAGCAATGTCATATCTTTGTACTTGTGACCATGCACAGAATGATAAGATATAAGGGAGCAGTTTTATTAACTGCAGCAGCTGGAGGGGGACTGCCAAGCCCTGGGACACGCACTCCCAGGGAGTGACCTAGTGCTCTCCCAGCCCTGCAGCATGTCTGTAATCTCTCTCAATATGGTTGAAAATACAGCTTGCTAGAGGGAAAAAAAAGGGAGGAGGGAGGGGAGCAAAGCAATTCAGCTTATTAGTAAAATCTTGATGAGCAACAGTCCAAGTCAGCAAAAAAATGCATCACCAGAGGACTGGTGAAGTCCAGGAAACAAGCACTGGCAAATCTAGCACACGTGGCTGCATGTGCCCCTCACTCGCTGCAGCAGAGCGATGAATCTCTGAAGAGCCTTCAACTCTCTCCCATACCAAACGCAAGGCCTTTGTTCTCCACACATCGCACGTTTAAGGAGCTGAGTGTGCTGCTGCGACGTGCCTCTTGACTTCCAGATGCAACCAACCCCCTCTGCCCTTCAGCTGTTAAAATTCATACTCTTTGCAAAAATATGAGCACTGTTTAACAGGTCATACCCTGGGTTTAACAAAGGAGCTCCTGGGTGGCACAGGGTGTCTTATTGCAACCCTGAACCTTCCTTTTTAGCCCCTCACTTGCCCTGGGATAACCTTCACCTCAATAACCGGTGCAGTGGTTACTGGGTAAGGATATTTGGCAAGCTTGAAAATAGGGAAAGGAAGCTGGATGAGGGCGTACACAGCCTCATACTCTCAAAGGCATTAAACATTGGCTCAGAAATGCCTACCTGGACGCTGAGCCCAACAGACTGCCTCCCAAAGCTTGCAAAGATAAATATGCACTGGCAACAGACCTTTCCTCCAGTGTCCCCAGGGAAAGTGATGGGGACCTACATGTCAGAGGAGGGACATGGAGACTAATGTGGGGAAAGGTGTTGGTTTACATGCAGAACCATTTGAAACGCCTTTCTTTGAAAACTTCCTCCTCAGTCCACCCATTTTCCTTCCCAAGCCTGGAGAAAGCTCTGGGAAGTGCTGGAGCAGGAAGATCCGCCTCCTTGCATGGGGCAAGGCTCTCCTCCCCAGCAACTAGTCCCCTACCCCAGCTCTCCTGAACCTCCCACAAGGTATTAAAAAGCAACAGCAGACAGCAGGCTCTCTCCAAGTTGCTACATAGAACTGCAGACCTCTAAGCACTCTCCTCCCTTTCCACTCCTCTCCAAGAACCGCACAGAAACATGGGGAACAAGAGCTCCTCCTCTTTGCCGTGGTGAGCCGGAAGCCCAGGTTTGCTCGCACTGCCTCCGCTCTGGGGCTCCTGCATTACCCACTGTGCAACAAACCATCAGAGCACGCAGGAGGAGGAAGGGAAAACTTTTGTTTCTCTGTCCCAAGAACTGAAGGTACTAAATGTTAATACTTGGAAATCAGCAACTGCCAAGAACAAGTTCCCCACCCACCCATCCACCCTAAGCTTTGAAGTGTTTTCTTTCTAGCTTTACCTTGGCACACTGGCCAAATAAGTCACAAGTTTCCGAAGGTCTTCCTGCCTTATTCTGTCATGATTGCTGCGGGCTGGGAAGGTCAAGACAGGACCACCTCGTTTATCACGGCCACCTGTGGAAAATAAAGGATTGTTAGAAAATCAGGCAGGAAGCACATGTCAAAAAAAAAAAAACCCTTATGTGCACTGAATTGATAAACATAAATTATGGCACATTCAAGAGCCCGTGCAGTCTTTGTAGCTTTCAGACTTGCCTAATTGAGGAAGACATACTTGCATTTGCTGGAGCTCTAAAGGGGGGAAATAAAAAATAAAAAAAAAAATCACCACCCACACAAAGGAAGATTGCTACTAGCATTTCTTCTTTCAGCTAATCCCATCAAATCTAATATAACTGCCAATCCAAGCAGGCAATGCTAATGAAATCCTACTGTGGGGGTAGTTTCAACTGGTCAACACCAAGAAAGTGAAAGTATTTTTCAGTATTACTCAATGTATTGCATCATTCATTGCCAGACAGTTTACAACATCCCACCAGTTAGAAGCAATATATCCCACTAATATTCATGCAGTAAGGTGTTCTAATCTATCTGGCAATGCATTAGAAATTGAAGTTTTGATTAGAAGTTCATGCCTCCTATGCTTTGTATTTAGAGAGTGTTGTTGGCAATAGGAATGTATTTTGGTTTGGTTTTTTTTCCCTGTAGCTTTTCTGTCTTAAAATCCACTCCTTTTAAACTGCCGGTGTCTGGCATTTCATGTTTTACAGCAATTGTCAAAAGGCTTAGCCATAAGAGAATGGCTCTAGCCTGAAGGATACAATCACAAATATAGGGGTGAATACAATCTATTCTAAAGCACCTTATTTTAATCTCTGCTGTGAATAAAGTTTAATAAGCTTGAAACTGAAATCTAGTGCCTCACTCAATGTTAAGTTCTTTCTTCACGTATTATCACAGGATTTTTTTCAGGACTTGTATATTGTTAGACACATGTTTACATTGTTATCTAGGAAAAAAGTCATAGCATACGCTTCAAAAAACTAGCACAGAACTGCAAGGACCTTGCATATAAGCTGTAAAAATGCAGATGAGTGTGTGCTTTTCAGTAGAAAGTATGATCCCTCCGACAGAAATATCTGAGAAAGGAAAATCATGTGCTTCTCTGAACTAGTTTACCTAGCCAACAAGAAGAAAAAAAGCCATGCAAGGGCACACACACCTCCAGCACCGATCCATGTTGCGTTCTCTCGTGTAGAATGCAGGACACCCGCGCTCTATGGGACCATTACTTCTGCAGGGGTCCTTAACACCCTAATTCAGGAGGAAGAGTCCCAAGAGGCTCTGTTCTAAGAGTAGGAGAGGCACGAGGGCACATGCGCACTTGGAAAAACAGCACCCTGGATCACCACAGGACAAAGGCAGAATTTAGATCAGGAATTAAGGAGGTGCCTCATATGGCAGGAGTTCCTTCATGTGGACAAAACAGAAACCAAAACAATGAGATACACGCATGTACCCCGAAGGCACAGGTTTTCCAGCTGGTTTTGGTGACAGAATGGAGAACTGATGTGTCAATCCAGCTCCCATCTGATAACATACCCCCTATCCATTTTATTCTGAAACCGTCCACTCAGTTGATGCCACACTAGGTACGAGCTCACCTTCTAATGCAAAGTGTCTCTCTATTTGACTAGAGTCACACAGAGGCAGCTAAAAATAGCAAAGTCGTTACTCTATATACATTTTTTTAAAAACAAATAGTTTGAGAGCATTGAAACTGCCATAGTTTTCAATGGATGCTGGGCACACCTGAAGGGCTACCTCATGCAACTCTCCACTGGAGCCAGGTCATATTTGGTTTGTGCAGGGGTACAAATGGAGAGGCAAACAAGAGATGCCATCTTCATTTTGAGCCCTCATACAGCCATGGGTACATATGGAGTACAAAAACCATCCTGCCTAATCTCCAACCAAATCCCTCCACCTGATGTTTGCCTTTGGCTTCAGACCATGAAGGTGAGGAAGGTCCATGGGAATTCGGTGTCACCTTGGCTGAGCCATACCTCCACCACACAGCATGAGAATGGGGGTGCAATGTAACAAGGATTCAATTTACAAGAAAAAGGCTCATTTTTATTTTCAGACCTATATACATATATATTTTTTTTAAAAATCCTCATGTTAAGCACATTCTCCCTTCTTTAAGATTATTTCACATACTGTAACAATGCCAAAGCCATTATTTCATGCATGATGTGTCCAACAGAAAAGCAAACCAGCCTGTAGAATGGCAAACCAATGTAGTTACTAGAGCTGGAGGGAAATATTTTTTCAACACAGGAAGCTTTTCAAGGTTTTGAAAAATTTCCCATCATATCAAGATATAACCAAGGCTTTCAAAAGCTTCCAGATATTCACTGAAGCAGAGACCTGAACTTGAATTGCATCCCAGAGGAACACACTACCCACTACTCAGTCAGGCTCCCTCTCCTCCTCCATTCCCAAATATTTGAATAGTTCTACAAAGTGGAAAAGCACTGAGAGATGAGATCAGGAGACATCCAAGCCCACAGTTATAATCCTCCCCCAGGATATGAAACTCAGGAAGGGCCATGAGCTTCCCACAGCCCAGCAGGCCTGATTGCTCTGGTGCTGCCCATTCACCTCAGCTTGGTAAACCAAAAATTGTGTTTCTGGCCAGGGAACCCTTTCCCACCTACAATTCCACCAAAGTGAGCTCGGGGGTGGGGGGAATCAAAAGTTATCTAAATTCTGGTAGGCTGAAACAGTTAAATCAGAAAATTCTTGACCCTTTTACTAACAGTAACACAAGGATTTCAGCTACAGAAAAGGAAACAGGGTCCAGAACATTCCTGTCCTATCTTTGCTTCAGGATAAAAATTGTTCCTCAATAGCTCATCTAAACTGTCCTCAGGGGAGCAGGATAAATAAGGCTTTAGTGCAGAGTCAGAAGTTACCAGGACAGAGCAGAGAAAATGGGTTAATTCTCGTTAGAGGAAGAAGGTTACATGATGACCCAGTTGAAGGTTTCTGGATGATGGAAGGATAAAGTGCCTGGACCAATTTCTTCCAGTCCTATGGCACAGAAGAACAAGGAGACATGGGGCAAATCTCAAGAAATGTGATATTAAGAAACAAGTATTTCTCAATTGTGATAAAAATACTGCTCTATGCTTTGAACAATAGGGTGAAATTATTATTACAAGTGCATTGTATGTATTAAAATCCTTCACTTGTTTCCGAATTATTCATGAGCAATCCCTAGTTTTTATGAATGCCTGCATAATTTACAATCTTATGAAGAGCCTGTATGAAGAAACATCAGGTTTCTTCCAGAACAAACCACGGTATGTTTAATTCACCAGACTTGCAGAGTTCAGTAACTGTGCTTTACTCTCTTAAATGCTAATAATATGTAGCTTTTCCATTGCACTTTATAACTGCAAATCTCAGCTTTTCAAGGCATACTAAATAGGATATTACCACCACCAAACTTCAGACACCTAATAGGCCTGTATTAGGACACATCTCCTCTAATGGAGCCTCCAGATAGGTAGCAACAGCCACTAAAGAGAAGAAAATCTTTTGGCAATGGCTGTACCAGGAGTATATGCCTTTCCTCTGCTTTATTATCTACTTTTTTACTGAGGGGAATAGCAAGGTACAGAGAGGGGAAGAAATTCAACCAAGATCCCACAGCGAGTCAGTTGAAGAACCAGGAGTAGAAATGAGGTTTTCTGACTTTTAGTCTGTGTTAGAACTTCATAGTGCTTAGGCTGAAAGTCAGCTACTAAAACCACTATAGATGCTGTCTCTGCTTGTTAGTAATCCACCCAAGGAGACTAATCTTGCCCCAAGTCAGCCATGATCTCAACACCAATTTTACAGGCACAGTGTCTTCACAGAACTACCCAGCATATTGCTTTAAAAGAAAATAAAAAAATGGAAGAAAGTAAAGAGTCTCAATTGCTCTAATCAATACGTCCCATCTCCTGCCTCCCACTGGGCTCACAGACATGGGATGTAATAATCAAACATGTCATTAGGTTTGCTAATTACAGTTATTAAATGCTACAACAAACAGCTGATAATTTCTGATTGTTTTTCAAGGTGGGTTTTCATGGGTTTTGCTCTGATTTAGAGAGGCAAACAGATGGTCTAGTTATTAGTGCTCTGGAGAAAGGAGTCAGAAAAACACATGTTCTTTAGGGCACAAAGTAGACTGAGAACAAATATTTAGCCATATATGTCTTGCATTCCTCCTACAAAATCCTTTGTTGATGGCCTTGCCTTTCAACAGTCTGCTTGCCAGTTCTTCCCATCTCCCTTTCTTCTAGCCTATACAGAAACCATTGCTAAATTCAGCATTTGTTCCCAGAAGTAGGATTACATCATTTTTCCTCCACAAATCATACAGGGGATATTGCAGGGATGGCACAAAGCATCATGATGCATACCACATTAAAAAAAAAACATTAAAGAAACCTCAAAAAACCTTCATGGAAGCAGGCAGCACAGTCAGTGACCTTCTGATGACCACATTTCTGGTCAAGCCTGCAATCAAGAAGAAAGGGACTCCAGCCACAAGATCCCTGTCCTGACAGCTGCCTGAATAGACATCTTAATCCTCTCAGTGGTGGGCACAAATGTTTCTGGCAATGGTAGCTACAGCCGCCTACAGCTAAGTCAAGATGTTGGACAACCCCGAGTGTTATTAATGTGAACTCTGTGACTGGACTTTCCCAATTTCAAGTCCTGGGGCACAGCCATCCCTGATAATAGACAAAAAGCTGAAATTCCAGCTTTGTTTAATCCTGTTTAGGACAGGAAATTATCAGTTTCCTTTAATGCAGACTTCTTGTGTACAACAGACAATGATTTTATCAAGCTCTGTTTTCAAGCTGCTTCTCTCCAGTTCTATCAGCCATTCTACCACTTGCATTCATCTAAATTTAAGGGATTCAAGTCCTCTGCTTCCTTTTGCACTCTCTTTATAAGCATGAATCCACAAAGATTAACCGTAGACACAGACGAACATCCACACACATAAAGGCTCCTGAATACCTTGTCTAAGGTCCTGCAACACATCAGCAACGGAGACAGGAGGAGTACACAATGTCTCTGGCTTCCGTTCCAATGTCTACTGCAGTTCAAATGAATATGCTGCTTCATCTGACCCCTGCAGATCATAAGCTGATCAATCTTGGTGTTGCAGACTCTTCTGAAACCATAAGTGAGTTTCCAGAGGAACTGAAATACTCCTCAAAAGGTATTTCAGTCCAAAATATGGTAAAAAAAAAAAAAAAGAATGGTAATGAAGAAAACTAGGAGACAGAATGAGCTCAGCTGATGTGAGGCGCCTCAATAAAATGACAAACAATATGCTCTGGATTTCTAAATCTAATTGACAGACTTCCTAGGAAAGCAAAGTACCAAGGAATTGGTATCCTTCCTTACCATAGCTGAACTCTGTGAGAGCCTGCTTGCTATGAGTCCTCCTGCAAGGAGATCTCTGTACTTAAACTCCTCCAGCTTCAAGAAGGACTACTTTATTGTAAGGGTCATATGTAAAATTATCTGTACGACCCCACTCAAATTCAGCTGGTTCCAAAGCAGGTGATTCTTGTACAACAGTGATGGAAATTTAAGCTCCCACAAGCAGCCCACCTGCAAATTAACACAGCTGCAATGCAGTCACCAGCACCTGATCTTCCAGTGTGTTGCTCTTTGCAGCATCCCATATACCCCAGTCAATTGCCTGAATCAAGTCCTAATGGCCAACATTTGCATTACATTTAGGGTTACTGACTCCAAAAACAAGGCTGTATGTTCCCACCAGAAGATCTCTTGGCAGAGCAGATCAGAGGCTGTAGATGGGATGCTCAGTGCAGCCACTGAAGGATCCATTTCCCACCGGGTAAATTTGTTCCACAATCACCCAGAGCCACTGTATGGATTTGAAGAGACCACCTGTTGTGGTTTATAATACCTCTTTGCTGGTTTATGCAAATATTTTGGTATACTTCTTTAATTTTAATATGTTTACTTGCCAACAAGTGAATGGGAAAATGGTCTCATTTCCTATGGAGAAAGTTATTGCCCCAGCAAAGCAAAACTAAGGACAAGTGAGGCTCATTAAAACGAAGGAAGGCAAAACTTCCAGAGAGTGTCCAGAGGAGCCCGTTTCTTCCTCTGGAAGAAGCTGGTTTGCTGTGAAGTATCAAGGGAGCACCAGTACCCTCCTCTTCAACACTGACCCTTACTCACACCTATGCAACTCTCGCTGCCTTTTGCCCCAGCTGCAAATTACAGCAGCCTCCCAGTACCGGAAGGGGCCTAGAGGAAAGCTGGGGAGGGACTGTTGACAAGGGCATGTAGTGACAGGACAAGGGGTAATGGCCTTAAGCTGAAGGAGGGGAGATTTAGATTAGATATTAGGAAGAAATTCTTTACTGTGAGGGTGGTGAAGCACTGGACCAGGTTGCTCAGAGAAGCTGTGGATGCCCCATCCCTGGAAGTGTTCAAGAGCAGGTTGGATGGGGCTTTGGGCAACCTGGTGTAGTGGAGGGTGTCCCTGCCCATGGCAGGGGGGTGGGACTAGATGGCCTTTGAAGTCCCTTCCAACCCAAACCATTCTGCGGTTCTATGACATTAGTTTTTTTGATCTCACCTTCTCTGTCACAGATGTATGGGAATAGCTGTATATATTTAAAAAATAATAGAGAAACTGAACAAAATAAACCCAAAACCTTCTAAAACAAAACACGTCACTGCACACCCCCTTGTCCCTGGAGAAGGGAGGGGAACAAAACAGCACTTGGCAATGCCAGTCACGCTGCCGATGGCAGTACTCATGGGCACTCCAAACTCACGCCACTGAGCACAACGTTGGAAGCTGTACAGAATAAGGAGACAAGAAGAGAGGCCATATTCACCCTGATCATACGCTGTCTGTCTTCCTGATTTGAGGTGAGCACAGAGAAAGAGCAATGGCAAAGTTTCTAATGTTCATCAACTAAGTGAAATATGTAATAAACTGATTTAAAATAACTGGCTGCTCAGGTTTGCCACATCCCCAGCAGGTAAGTCCTCGACAGCTACAGCCAAATAGAGGATCCCGCAAATTAATGAAAGTTCAGGGGAGAGTTCAAGCTATTGAATTTACATAATTGCTATTAGGAAGTCTTTTTCCCCTCTGGTTTTAAGAAGAAATTCAGCCTAGAGCTGGAAAACACTGGCAGATGAAAATGTTTCTGAAATTGCACATTCCAGCAAAGTATTTCCATTTCAAAAGCCTATATTTTCCCACCAAAAAAAAAAGGTAATAAAAAAACCAATCATTACTAATACAGAGAGGATATCCAGTTGTGAATTTCTGTGCTTCTTGTCAGTTAAAACTGATTCCTTAGGAAAAAAAAAAACCATAAGCTTATGAACCAAAGCACTTCCACAGAAATGAGGAAGTTTTCAGAGGTGACATTAGTGGGACAGAAGAGCACAACGTACTGCAAAATGACCAAAAAGGTTGGTTGTTATCGTATTAGTTATCTCAGGTGCTACAGTCACCTCCCTGGGTCCTTATATTGATTTATAAGCTCCCAGCCTTGATTTCTCTATAAGGACAACTCTTGATTGCCTGCATAAATGAAGATGAGACCTTTGCTGAGATACATCTGGAGCTCACTGTGTCTTTAAGGACTAGAAAACCCTGCGAGCTGGAACAGGATGGGATGTATACAGACCTTCTTGCTTCACAGGCTCAGTTCCTTCCTCTTATTGTTATTTTGGAAGTCCCTGTCATTAATTGAAAAGCTATACCTATGTGACAGGATGCAGGGACCCATCGACCAGGAGGCGGTCAGAGTGCAGTGTGTTTGGATGACACCCGCAGATGTTATTTACATCCGACAAGTTCTTGCGAGACTTTTTGGAAAGAAAATTTGATTGGGTTGATTTTTTGCCCAGTTTTGTAAGGCACTTGAACCTTTCTGCCTCTCCACAAGGCAGCACAGGTTGCATCACTACTCACACATGCTAATTAAGGAAGTACATACAGGAGAAATCTCCCTGGTCTACAGAGATATTGGTGGATCTTGGCAAGCTGCTGCCGTCCGAGCGCCAGGACAGTAAGTGCTGGCAGTGACTAGACATTCTCCACAGAAATTGTTTAATTTAGTCCATGGCTACGGTTAAAACCTATGGAAAGAAACACAGCGACTGATTCTGCACACTACATTTACAACCTGTAAATGAAATCAGAAATCCCAAGAAACATTTTGATTTCTGCTTTAACCTTAGAGTCCCAAGGAGGATATCTAAACAGCTCCTATAGGTAAAGTCTCTTCTCTATCCTCAAAAATGACCTAACACTCTTGAAAAACAAAAGGGAACAAACAAACAACAACAACAACGACAAAAACCCAGCAGGCTCAGACCTCATCAAAAGACCTGGAAACTTCACAGTCTAAACTTCCTCGTTTTCTTCTTCAAAAAAATTCTGTATCAATGCAGCAGCAAATACTAGATGAAAGCATGATGGCCCAAAATCACTGGGAAAATTCAATAGTCAAGCAATGCTGTGTTTTTCTAATAACATAGTTCCTCATTTTGGAATTTCTATTGATTTCATACTACATCAGGGAATGGTATAAAATGGAAGACATTTTTCTGTAACAAAATATAGAAGAATTGTTGATGTTTCATTTGAAATTTCCATTCCAGAGGAAGAGGAGAATGGAGACTTTTAATTTAAATCAAAACATTTTGTGCAAATATAAGATGTTTACCTCATTCAAAAATGAAATATTTTGGTTAGTTCTATTCCCAACCCAATACAAATTGCAGTGTCCACAAATCAGCGTTTGAGACCCCCCTGAAACCTGGATCTGAACTCTTCCAGTGCCCGGAGGGCCCTGGGATCTGATTTCAACCCTTCCTCTGAAGAGTGAAGTGCGTCCGTTGCAGAAAAAGAAAAACACGCTCCTGCACGTGGTCCGGTGTGCCTATGGCTGTATGTGACCTGCGGTGTCTTCAGTCAAGTTTTTGGGAAGGTCAGTGTCTTCCCCTCTGAGCCTTCCTCTTTGATTCATCCCGCTGGCCTAAATTTAGTGAAACCTAATTGCAAATTTGTCCTTTCATCTGATCTATTTACACTGAAATTCCTCTGCTGAAAGACCTTTCGGGAACTCTCTGTTTTCCATTCAGGCTCTCAGCCAGGCTCAGACGTCGCTGTGACCCAGCTCACAAGGCTGCTCCCAAGACATGTGGGGTTGGGGACAGTGGGCTTTTGATGGAAGGAGATGGCCAAGCTGTTACCGCATCCACTTCTCCCTGCCCTGTGCCTTTTGTTGCCCAAAATCCATAGAAAAACCTCCCGTATTGCTGAACAACTCTGCTTGTCACAGCTGCAGCAGCTCACCGACTCATTACGCCCTTCTGCCTTTTGCTGTTGATTCCTCCGTGCTCAACCACCCTCCCAGAAACCTGGCCAGCCCCCTCCTTTGTACTCCTGCCTCGGCAGATGAGCGGACGGTACCTGGGTGACAGGCGGGAGCCCACGCGCTGCCGCTCTTCTGAGCCCTCCGGGGAATCGGAAGTGCCAGGAAGGATCCTGAGAAACTCTTCTGGGTGGGACGTGGGGAAAAGGCAAATGCTTCCAGCAAGACCCACGGCATTAGTCAACTACCAAGCTTTTCATAGCCTAAGTGTATGAAAAGCTTCGTGCGTGGGAAGGGAACAGGGTAACACGCTCCCCTCTCTCCCCTGAGAGCCTCACACGCTGCCTCCCGTATTGCACTGATCGATAGAAAATCTCCTATAAATATAATGAAACAGCTGAACAACGTCCCAAGTTAAACCACTCTTCTAAAACAGCATCTGTGTTTCCTAGGAAAGACTATAAGCCCTGCTTCCAAAATATTTCACCACCTCTCACTGAAAAAACCCACCTAAAATAATGTACAACCTGTTTTATTTCTTTTCTTCTGTGCTCATCTCCTTCTCAGAGTACAAAAATCAGTCTCTGGCCTGTAGCTCGCTCCCTAATGGTTCCCAAAGCCATTCTGTTGCTGGAAGCAACACAGTGAACCACCCAGGCAAAGCCAAGATTTCATTAGGGTTTAGGCTATAAGCAGGCGGCCAAAGCCTCCCCCCTGCCAAGCCCCTGCTTAATCTGCTTCCAGGAGGTCAGTGATGGAAGCAATCAGACGGCGATGGCCGGGATGCACTGCGCTCCCGACTGCTCAGGCCATTTCTCTGCTTGTGAGTGCTGGAATGGGATTTTCAGGTGCTGTTTAGACACACATACTCATGAACTTTGCTCGGGTTCAGTCTAGCTCATACATGAGATCACTGGAAGAAATCAAGAACCAGTTCCAGGAAAAGATCCTGACGTTATCCGCCCCTCGACTCTCCTGCGGCACAGGGGTGCGGATGCAGAGCCCTGCGCCCGCTCCTCGCTGCCGGCTGAGCCAGCCGAGGGGAAGCGCCAGGCACAGAGCCCCAGACGGCATTTAGGCTGGATGAATCCGTGCCCAGCTAGTTAGAGCTGTATTTCAGCTCTGAAATTAAGTGCACTTCTGAAAGCTTGAGTGCTCCTCTGAGATTCCATGGCTGTGCGGGCAGGTCCTGTTGTGCCTGCCTCTGGAGCAGGCAGCAGCCGGTGTCGCTCCCTGTTCTGCCCTGCTGCTCTGCACGGGTCAGGTGTGGAGCATCCACAGCACTGGCACACCAAGTGTGGTATAGCCCCTGCCTGAAGGAGCTTGTTTGTTCTCTGCAGCTTTCCTGTCGAATCACGGACTGAAAGACAAGCTGGTGAGCCACAGCAGATGAGAGAAGAAATAAACTACGTAACTGAGATGCTCAGCTGCGATTTTTTTTGTGTGTCCTGATAAATTCTGCTGGTGTAAGGAGAAGCCCCTTGACAACTTTATTGTACTGTTATCGTTAAAATTAACTGTAGTATAAAACTCTGAAGAAGACTCAATAAAACTCTCCTTTTCCTCAAGGAAGCCTGATTACAAATGCAATGTGCTCCCAGAGTCTGTGCTAACTACAGAATGACTTTTTTTTTTTTTNTTTTTTTAATCTTGCAAAGTCCAGCTATTTGATTTTTCTGTTCTGGCAAACATTTTCTCTTCTGTGCTCAAAGCATGCTCTAGGAAGTTATTCCATTTTAATTAAAAAGAACCTAGCCATCAGTTGAAGTGCTCAAATCCTTTTCTTAATCTGCTTTATTACAACAACCCAGGGGAAGACTGAACAGTACTTAAAATCTGGGCTGGAGGGTGATGCTGGGGCTATTGCAATGAGACACCAGCAGCTTAGAGCTTTTTATCTGCAAAGGCCTCTGACAATTGTCGCCCATAGTCGTTGCATTTGGAAACCACGGAGAGGTGTAAATCCTAGGACCGCTAGCTAGCTAGCTGTGTCAGGAACAGGCACATTTTGAGCAGATACAAGTCTGGAGGCTGGTGAGTCCATGAAGAGCAAGCTGGCCCTTGTCTGCAATGGATCACAGGGTGAAACCATGTCGGTGCTGCTCTTTTAATGCCCCCCCCCCGCCCCAAGGCAAACTTGGCCCAGGACAGCATCTAACGAGCTGATGATTTGGTGTGAGACCTTCTGGCTCACAGCTGAATGCAGGCACCGTCAGTGGAAGGGGCTATGTAAACAATCCAGACAGGTTGTCATTATTAAATATTCCATGAATTACCAAATGATCCTGCAGTCATTTCCATGCGAAGCAACAGCAGGAGCCAAGAACTAAATTCCGGTATGGTCCCTGCATAAATTCCTTCCCCATAGTGCCTGGTTCAGCTTTGTGTCACAAACAAGTCTGCAGGTACGATGTGTTTTCATGATTATGTTCCCCTCTTCAGAGCAGTGGAAGAAAAAATCCACGTAAAACATTTCAGGATGTTCAGAATGAGACACCAGTGTGAGGTAAAGTAGTCGTGCATGCGAGCACTGCTGGGATAGTCTTGAGTTTTCACACAAGGCTTTTGATGTCTCACAAACTTTCCTCAAAGTCCTGGATTTTCATGTCATTGGTCAGAAAGTTTAGGATTTATAGAGCCACAAATAGTTTTCCCAAGTCACTGCTGGATTTGCAATCCCTGGACCATTTAACTGTTGCTACATGGGAAGACACCTTACACCAACCATTAGCCAAGGTGAAAGTTTTTCCTTCCTGGCCAGGCATCTCCATGGCTCAGCAGGGTAACAAGCCCCCTCCTTATGGGCCCTGCTCCAGCACCCAGGGGGAGAGCCAAGGAGGAAGAGTCCGGGCACCTAACGGCCTCGCTGCTGCTCTCCTCCCCTCTGCAGCCAGCATTACGGCGGAGACGAAGGAAACAAAAAGCAAAGACTGCAAACAAGGGGCTGGCTGCTTTCGATGCAGGTTTTCTCACTGCAACAGGGAAGATCACCAAAAGTAGCTTGAATGGTTTGCAGTCATCAGAGAAGCTGTCACTGGAAATACCCTGGTTTTATGCTGCCAATTTGAGTGACTTCATGCAAGATTATGATTGCCTCAGACATTCTCTTCCCCCTCTCCCTGACAAGTCGTAATTCACCCCAGAAACAATATAATCCAAGCCATTCTCAAAGCCTTTTCCATATTGTCCCGTCCTCATCCACCCCCAGGTCGTCAAGATTTGTCTCCTGAATGAAGGCTGTAAATCCTTGTACAGGATGGCAGGAGACCTTTGAGCATCTGAGCTATTATGTAAATGCAGCATCAATGGTACTTTTAACTGCAAGTTGATTGGGATTGCAAATGAAACACCAGTGATTTAGAGGTCTGAGTGCTTCCTGCAAACAGGAACTAATGCTATTCACTGACCTTGAACCCAAAGCAGGATCCCTGAACCATTCTGAATGCTGAGACAGCACAGGTCTGGGCTGGAGCTGAGAAGCTGCATTTCATCCCATCTGTGCTGCCCATTTACCTGTTTCTCAGAATATGACAAAAATCACCATGGGCCAGTTTCCAGCACTGTGAGTATTACTGGATAACCCTGTTCCACATACAGCCCTTTTCTTAGCAGAAGAGCTACTTTAAGTAGTACCAAGTCCAAACATGAAACTGGTCCCTCGTGGCTCTGTAGCCCCATAAGGACCAGGATGTGCAGGCAGTGCTCATGCTGGGCTGGAGGGATCCAGAAAAGATGTACTCACCTGACACAAAGGCCACTTTCTCCTTCAGTATAGGAAGGACATCAGCAGCTTTTAAACCATCATTTCGAAAAGAACCTGCAAAACAGAGGAAAACAGGAAAGCCACATTAGAAGAGAGCATGTCCTTGCTCCCAGCTTCACAGACACTCCATGTTTTCTCAAAATCAGACTGGAGAAAGTCTATAAATTACATAAAAGCACCAAGAGATAGACCCTAATGGCTGATACACAGACAGCATTAGCATCAATAGAGATGTGTTTGTAAAAAGAAAATACAGAGAATCAACTCATCACTTTATCCTTTAGAAGTTCTGAAAGGTTAACAAATTTCCCACCAAGGAACCAGATTTATCCCCGCTGCCTTTTTCACAGACCATACTATTGAGCTGGGGAGATTCCCAGCTTGCACACCAAGCCAGGAGCCTTCACCCCTCACTGTTTTGAACACAGTCCAGTCAAAATTGCAGGGAACATGACCGAACATACACATCCATTTAGCATCGGCCCTTGAGATAGATTTGCACAGGGGCTGGCTTTAAAGAGTCTTTCCCCCTTTCTGCTCTACACACTACGGCTGGAGATGGAACTGCTCAAGGTGCAGACCGCACTCAGGGGAAGGACATGCTCCTTATGAGCCAGCCAAAGTTTTCCCTGGGTAAGGAGTGGTTTGAAGCCACAGCGCATCCTCATGTAATTCATACTGTTCAATTACATGTTAAATATACCTGCATAGGGCATTCGCCTTCCCTGCTAAATTATTTCATGTCTCCCAAAAGTTCACCAAATCATAGATTTTTACTCTCCTGGAAGCCTTAGGAAAAGAGCTGCTGATGGTTTCAGCCACCAGCAGCATCTTTCTTCTCTGCAAAAGACCAGGGTAACAGATCACCCCACGGCAGGCTGGACACTGCTATTCCATCAGTGCTGTTACAAAACAAAAGGTGGGTTTGAAGGACATCTTTGCAGTTGCTCTGAAAAATAACTCATCCATCACTGGGTAGTGAATACCCATCACAACAGGTGATCTTCAATATGGCCTTATCTATTCCAGCTCATCAGAGTACAACACATTTGAAACCCTGTATTTTTACTTTCTGCCTTTTCTGCCTTTCACAGGCAGGCAGAAACCACCATTCTTCTGAGATGGTACCAAGGTGAGTCTTCTCACTAAGCAGCTTTCTTGACTGGCTAGCAACAGGGCGACATACTCCAGCCATCACACCTTCCTTGCTGAACACAGCAGATGACACCTAACCATCTGGGTCTGAAAGGGGAGATGGGGATAAAAGCCCCTCCTATATATTGTCATCTATTTCTTGCATCATGCAGCCTGCAAAGGTAGAGTGATTCAATCCATGCAGACATATGGAACAGACAGGATGAAGACCATAACAGCCATTTTGACCTGCAACTGAACCTGCGTACCTACAAGGATCATTATTATTATTATGGCCAAGTTAATGGCAAATGAGGTAGCATTGGCCATTCAGAGTCAGCTTGTGCAACAAGACTGTCTTGTACATTCAAATAGATCCCTCACCAGTGACCAATGGCTACAGCTACCTCTCTATGTCCCCACATGTCAGGTGTCACCTCCACGACACTCAGCTCCAGAGGATGAGTAAGCTCACGAGCTGAGCCTGTGCTCACAAAAATCAGCACACAAAGGAGTGAGGTAATTCAATGCAAGGCCAAGACCAATGTAACTGCAATTTGAACAGGCACTGGACCACAGTCTTGAGAGATCCCTAAAGAGCACTTCACCTTAGTAAATTTTTTTTTGGACCTGGGAAACTAGTTCTGTTTCCTGAACTCCATGTTCAAGTAAGGAGGACTTAGTGCACTCTGTGTTAAATATACGAGACTTTGCTATTAACTTATCCTCTTAACAGGAATAACCCCTCAGATCCCAGGCCATGGCTAGCTCTCACATCAAAGGCAGGAGCCGTTCAGCCACAGGCAACGTTTGGAATTTAAGCAGCTTTGTATATAAGCATCTCATCCAACCGTTAAGCAAATGAGAACAGCCAACATGCTAGACACATCATGATGGCTTGAAGACACTGAAGCGGAGTACTGCGCCAAATTTCTCCAGCTGCAAGATGAGCAGTGTCAGTGCAAGTTGAGTTTTGGCCAATATTTGTTAAATTTGTCAGGGAAACAGCAAAGCCAATTCTTAGGCACTTAAATATGCACTAGACATTATACAACTGAAGTCTTGGTGAACGTTACCAAAAAAATGTCAGTAGGTGTGGTATTCATGTATGTGAAACACACAATAAGGACTTCTGAGCAAGAGCCCACTATATTGAAGGCTGAAGGACAATTTCAAATACTGTCCCACAAGGAAGGACTGCACCTCACAGAGGTAATACACATGAGTCCATCCTACAGCCAGGGAATCAACAAAGGCTCCCAGCAGCTCCAAAACTTCCCTTGGGATGAGGGAGGAAACTCCTGAAGGTAGATCAGTGCCTACAGCAATGCTCCTGTTCTGGGTGATGTACATGCTCACCCAAATGACAGCTCATGACCTGCAGATGAGGCCATGGCCACTGCTTTCAGAGGTCACTCCAGCTCTTGACAAAATCCTCGTGTTAGCAGCTACATTTCAGATGTGCTGTCAAGCTTTCCAGCAACGGCTAGCAGAAGGCATACATAAATGGGAAAACCAATGGCTGTAGTAAGGGCTCCAAAAGCAACAGCAAATCTGTCTCCAGGAGGGCCCAGCGCAGCAAAGATGCATTCCCCAGTTCATAAGTTATTATAAGCATACCCTTAATAATGCTCATTTTCATCCTATCCTCCAGCTGTTTCTAATATATTTGTTTTGTTTGTTTGCGTGCTGGATCCGAAGCCATGTCTGCATAACACCATCTAATTTTTGCCGCAGAGCCTCGGGTATACAACCATCTAGCCAGTTCATTCCTAGACGGTGATGGAGGCTGTACTTTGTATCCTGCCCTACACCTCTCTCCTACCCCTGTGAGACCCGAGCCCTTCTGCAGCAGAGAGACAGAGAAGGACAGACGGATTAAGGAAGGACAGGCTGAGGACTGAGCCATCCTGCCCATTGTTTGCTGGTTCACCATCATAGGCATGGGACTACACAACAGAGCATCTGTTGCCCTTCTACCTGCAAGTCTCACCATGGTCTCCAAAGAACCTTAAGCATCACAATCATCTCTTTACCAAAAGAGAGGCACACCTTTATCACATCCTGGCTTCATGTGCTATCCACATAGCAGGACCGCTATGACTATCCGCAAACTCTTATTACTCCAGTGACACGAGAAGAAAACACACCATGCCTGCAAAGGCAGCTGACAGAACAATGTATTCTTGTAAACTTGGAAGCACTGAAAAATAATAAAAGTGGATCCTCAGTATGGCTGAGTCACACTTCAGGGCACAGCAGCGTCACACATGCACAGCCTGTCTCCTAGCAGGGGTTCCCTGCGCAGCAGAAGTAGCTCACAGTTTTAGGTGAGATGCTGTAAGGAGAAGCCAGGTGGGTGAGATGGGAAGCTTAAAGCATGCTTCTGCAGTAAATGCAGCAAACCTGCAATTGAGAAAATAAAATTCCTTTCTCCCTGTACAAATGACCCAGTTGGCCTGGGGAACCTGCTGCTATGGGACATGGAGGTCAGCAACTCAAGGGGCTTCCCAAATGGGTTAGAGATCTGCAAACAACAAACATCTCCAGGGAACTGTAAAGATTAATAAAATAAGCAAGAGTTTTGGAAAGCATATAAGCCTACAAACTTTGGAGTGAAAGCCAAGCTCTAACTCTTAGAGTGAAATATAAATTATCCCTGGAGAGAGCCCTGCGGGCTTTAGGATTTCTTTCTCTGAGCAGAGTGCAGGGCCTCTGTTGGAGACACCGTCTTGCGCTAGATGGACCAATGGTTGGCTCCAGAGTGGCTTTTCCTAGAAAAGCTTCAGTTCTAATCTGAAAAATGCAGTTCTTGGCTTCAAATAAAGATCAGCTGCTAGAAATATGGAAATACTTTCTATACTTAAAAAAAGTATGCGTAGGCAAGAAGGCCTCCTGTCAGAGCACTGCATGGGGCTTAATCACTTGGCTCCTGATGCCTTCAGCAGGAGTTGTTCATCCCAAGTCCCATGCAATGTTTCAGGAAAGGCAGCCCACATTCTCATAGTTCTCAGAACAGATTTGGCTATTTAAAAACTTTGGCATGAAGTTTCTTTAACCAAACAAAACTGAACTCCTTGGGCTAAACCCATCCCTCGAGGAACTCTACTGGAGTCCAGGAGGCAACAGTAGGATTAATCTGGTCCATATTGTTTCTTTCTTCTTCCCTCAGTAAAGGCCTCTCCTGTATTTCTTCCCCCCCACTCTCATTTTTGGAGTAGTTATCTCCTAAGTTTGTCATAGCCTATTTGTTTTCCTACCTTTTTTTTTTTTTCCCTATTGAGTCTCAGTAGATTTTATTTTTGTTTGCAGTATGGTAGCATCTTGGCTTTCTACAACATACAAACAGAAGGGACGTCTGATGTGAGCAGAGAGGGGCAGAACAAAGGAGACTGTATTATTCCCATTGTAGTCTTTGCAAATGGAGACACAGAGACATTGACTTGTTCAGTGTCAGCCAGAAAGTTTGTGCAGACCTGAACCTTCATTTCCCCAATGCTTCCCCAATGCTTTTCTCATACAACCATCCCTTTGTTTTCTGGCAGAATATAATCCTCCTTTTTCTTCTCTTTACACTCTTGCTTCCTCCTCCTGCCCTTCTCTCCCTATTATTCCTTCTTTCTGCATTTCTGCCTCAAATATTTACTTTTTGTGTATGCTAAACCCTTTTTAACCCCTTCCTCCCTTTCCAGCACGCTATTGTCTGTCCCCGCAGGGCTGTGAGCCTTCCTGGTTTGATTTCTCTGATTTTCTACAAGCCATGGAGAGAGGCTTAGCTGAGGGCTGCCGGGGCCTTTGCCGCTGGGATTTTTCTGGCTGAGGCTCATTGGTTGAGAGGCAGAGAGGCCACAGCATGGCACAAGCATTTGGTTGAATAGAAGCAACATGTGCTCCAGACTAGTATTTTAGCACCATCTGGCAGAGATAAATGGGGCTGGACACTCTGCATCTGCCCATCGCTCCTCTGCGGACAACAGCCTGTTCCTTGATGCAAAAGAAAGAGCATTTCAGTGCCCTGAGCCCCCCAGGAGCCCGTGAGGCTCTCCTGCCATGCTTCCCTGCTGTGGGCAGCGGGAGAACGGGTTTTGACTTCCCAGGGGAAGGAAGGATTGAATTGAATTGAATCTAAAGGTAGCACCAGCCAGAAAAAATACAAAATTAATCTGTAAACATCATTACCAACTATTATTGAAGACCAACCCAGAACTATATACCTCACTAACACATGTTATTCTTCTCCTTAACAATGAATAAAAAGTGATACCCGGCCTCAGAGGAAGCATTTATAGAACTAGACCTGCAGGTCGGACAGTGGCAGGGACAGGGTGCAAGGCAGGTTGGACTAGCACCACAGCCCTGGGCAAGGATGGTGGCTGTCCCCCTCCATCCTCAGCTCGGTGTCTCCGGCAAGAACTTCTCACCTGGTGCTCCTGACACGTCCGCCCTTCCTAAGTGAAGGCGTGCGGCAAACAGGCTGTCTGCATTCAACATACCTTGAGCAGTAAGCATGGCCACAGCATGCAACGCTCATCTGGGGAGACCAGCAAAAGCTAACGTGGACATTGCCGATATTTTCCGTGGAAGCACAGCTGGCACTGGCTGTGTTTCTCACCCCACGCAGAGCCGGGGCTAGAGCTTGCTCTCAGCTCTGCAATGGAAATGTAAATAATCCCTGGGACCTTCGCAGACTTGCGATGGTTTTCCTGCCAGATAATTGAAGACGCACATAGCATTTAAACTTGTGGTTGGAGTCTACTTATTTCGGCATGGGTAACTGTATTTAACATAGGATTATAGACATACAGGTATGCAAAGTGGGGTTACACATACCTCAGAGAGGATCCAACCATAAATCTGCTCTGAATCTGATATCTAGTATTCCTGTTAGTCTTGTAGGGAGCAAATGTTTTTATGCCACCAGATCTAGTGTGCAGACTGACACACAGACCCACGCCATAGCCTCAAAAGTTGCAAGAACCACGGACACCAAATAGATGGCCTGCACAAAAGACTAACCCCTCTGCACCACATGCCAAGCACTTTATCCCAGCCGAGACAAAAGTTATACTCATTACATTGCTGCAGTTATTCTAAAATGAAAAAGTGAATGTTGTTTTTAAATATAATACTTAGGCTGAGTCCAAGACTAATATTCCTTTCTCTGCATTTCCTTATTCTGTTCTTCCTTTTATTAATTATAGACCACTACCGCTCACTAGAACATCGTTCTGGGCACAGCTATCAGGTGGCAATACTACAGGCGACCTCCGCTTCCAAGTTTTGCCAGTGCTTGTCAGAGGTCCAGCTGCTTTTCTGTCCCCTCTACAACCGACAGGTCGGTCCCTCTGATTTCCCACTGCCTGAATCCCTGCAAAGGGCCAGCCACTGCCAGCACAGCCCCCTTCCCTCCCCTGCCCGTGACACTGGGAGAGGCAGGGCTGGGCTTTGGGGGAGCTTGCTAATTGCTGAGATTGTTATTCCTTCCACGAGGTACTTGGCAGCATACAGCCTCCCAGCACAGCCTTTGAATGTCCGCACATTTAAACAGTAGCCTCAGCTTGAAAGCACGCCAAAGAATAGGCAGGGCTTCAAGAAAGATACAGCCACTCGCAGCAAGCACGCAAATTCATTAGCCTCTGTGCACATGTGGCCTCTAATAAGCTGTGTTCAGCATCTGAAGCCGAAAACCGCACCCGGTCCGTCCCACCTAAGCCAACAGCCAGGCTTTGCCTTTTCATACGTGGCACAAAACCATTCAAAGCATCAGAAGGATACCAAATTAATGCACAATCTGCGGTGAAGGCTCTGCTACATCTCCATCCATGGGGGATTTTATTCATTTCATTTGAAACATACACTAATAGAGATGCTAAGAGAATGCAATGACTGCGAGTCAATCTTCCACGCATTTCCTTTTTATTTTCATCAGGACTTTGGAATCAGGCTGAGATCTTTCAGTTTCTTCCCTTAGAAAAATAATTAGACGTTATAGGTAGCCCCGTGGATAGCACATCTGACTGCTAGTCAAAAGACTTGGCTCTATTTCTGGTTCTGCTCCTAAATTGCCTTGTGATCCTGAAAAAGCTGTTTTAATGGCACTAGATCTTGGTTTTCCTCTCTACAGAATGGAAATAATGACTGCCTACATTAGTAAAGAACAGTCAGGTCCCCAGTCCTCAAAAGCACCTTACAAACATGAATTAATTTTGTCTCAAAAAACCTTTCTGAGGCAGCGAACTGTTGCAGTGTACTTTTATAGATAGGCAAAAATGAGGCACCGACAGTAGGGAAGACTTGCCCTGGTGATCACAGTAAGGACTTTTGGGCAGGAAAGGGAGATCTTAAGAGAATTGGAAAAATTAGGTCATCTGACACAAAATCCTGTGTTTTATTTCTTAAGTGTGAAAGGGATGGATGTTCTGCCCCGAGGGAAATGAGTGTTCAGCACCTTGAGCTTTTAGTCATTAAGTGTCTTGCTGTAGATTGCACTACACATCAGTGACCACCCAGACGCAACAGTCTTTTATGATGTTAATAAAGAGTTATGGGCCATTTGTAATCTGAAGTCACATTTTAAGCATGGCCATGGTTTCTACCTAAGCCTAGCATGCATGAATATTTTCTTTTCATTTCACTCCCTTCTCAATTACAATTGGATGCCTTATGGAAACATTCCTCAGAATTTTATAATCCTGTAAAAAGTTTAGCTGATGGATTCCTGTAGGAAGGATGCAAGTCCTCTGTGAAGTTATAGAGGTTGGGTACCCAGGATCTCACCCCCTATTAAATTCTGTAGGTTAGAATAATTCCCTTGAATTGGTTTAGTCGACAGGCTTTTTCCAAAAAGCTGCACCAGGGCATCTGCCAGCACCTGTCACGTATCAGTGACGTGCTTAGGGCTTCCCATCCGTCCCTCAGAAAGCCTCCCTCTCGGATCCTGGAGGTCCCCAGCCGCCAGTAACTTCTCTAGGATAAAAAAAATAAAATAAAATATCTAATTATGTACAACATTCAGGAGGCACTTTGCTGAAACGCCAGCCTTACAAAGGAACCATATGCCAGTGCCTCAAGTGTGCTTTGCAAACATCTGCCTCTCAGGGGGATTTCATGCCAGACAGTAAGAAAGCAACTTTAATTAGAGGCCAATTGAGATCCTTGTCCCAAGGCCTGTGACTTCCCTAAAAAAGAGAAAAAAAATACCAAACAAACAAAGCAATTGCATTTGTCCCCATGTTTAAAAACAATCTGTACATTTTCTCTTTTAATGCAGAGTTTTCTTTTTAATTTTTCTGACAGGGTTCAACGTGCCCCGTCTGAACAGACACACAGGCTGACAAAGCTCCCGTTGCCTTCAGAAACATCCCTGTCCAGGAAGGAAGGTTGTGTCTAGTGCGAGTGGCCGGGTGGGTTTTAAATTTGTCATTTTTGGTTGTGGTTCATCCAACAGTCACAAACTAATGCCTCACTATTAATTAGGCTTACATTTCCCCCTGTCTCACCTCGCCTCAAATCCCATCTGATTAGATACATTGCTTCCTTTGCCCATCCCCTTCAGTCCCTCTTTCTTTCTGCCAGGGCTTACGATTTCATCTTGCAGCTATTGTGTCACCCTGTGAAGCTGATTTTTAAAAACAATTAACAAAAGGAAAACCCAAACCTGCAACTCAAAGGGGAGTTTTCCCTTCCCGTGCACGAATTCCCCGGTTAGGGATAGATGCCCTAAGCTCTTGAAATGGGACAGGCAAGCAGAAACCATCCCTGCAGAGGGGTACGTGGGAGAGCAGCCAAAGCCCTGCCAGCATCGCAGGGGCTGTCCCCACCCGAGTGGGACACAATTCATCCAGACTAGGCAGTCGCAGGTCTCTGGGTGATGCACCTCCAGACAAAACCAGCAAAACCAAGGTAGCAAGAATGGCAGAAGAAAGCACGCCAGCTAACGGCAGGTGCTGGCGGGGGCGCAGGGAAGGCTCAAGGGCTGCGATGTGATGCTGGGCTGCTCCGACAGCCGCTCCCCGCAGCCCTTACCTGGAGAGCAGGACCTCCCTTCACATCTCACCCTCCTGTCCTTATTTCAGCTTCCCAGGGTCTCCTCCTCTGCAAACCAATCTAAAACCAACCCCAGCCCGCTGACAGGGGCCGAGCATAACCCACTTCAGCTGAGTTCAGATTGCCCAGACTTCTCTAACGAAGCACCGAAATGTAAAGCGGCAGCGGCAGTAGCTCCTCCGAGGGTCTCTCAAGGAAACGCTCTGGGTGTAACAGTGATTGGTTTAACTTCCCCAACAACATCCTAAATCTAAACAAAACCAGGGCAAACATTTCACATACATCAGCAGGAGGGGGAAGGCAAGACGCTCCCAGGACTAAATAATTTATCTGCCTCTCTTAAGGATGCTGACATTTTTGACACACATTAAACATTAATGAAAATCATTTTATGGATGGCTGAGTCATGCCAGTCAATGCATAATCTCCTGCCTCTCCACCTGCCCCTCTCACCCTCATCTGGCTCCTATCTCGGAGCACAGACACTTGTAACTCTGCCCCCGAAAGAGGCCGGGCTCCCCCAGATGCCAAAGAGCAGAGCAAAAGCACCGAGGGGGCTGAACAGACCCTAACAAACACATGGACAGGAACCGAGCCCACCGAGTCCTAACCCCGCTGCTGTCAAATTCACAAACCTGCTGTTTTGTTAATTAGCTAACACGAGATGCTGTGAATCATTTTGGAAAGCAAATTACCTCCCTGATTTCTAAAAGCTTCCTAGCCACTTTTTTTTTTTTTAAACTTACTATTTTTTCCTTCTCTCAATGTATAAATGCCAATTAAATTACTGCCTGCCTCTGTTTAATCTAATGTTAGCCTACTCATATTTTCAGCCGCTCCCTAATGCCAGTATGGCCCCTTATGCCCAAATCTCTTTAGCATGCTAGTATAAATGTTTATAGCCCTAAGACTTACTGCTGTAAGAAGCCTGACATTTTTGTGGCAAAAACCTGCAATGTTATTGTAATGTTGAATAGAAAACGATCACCAATGGGTTGAAAATGCAGCTTTCCTTCAGTTTGTTCCAGCTAAAGACACATATAAAGAGATGACTGGGATTAAAGCCTCACTAGCTGTCTGGATCTCTTCCTGGACAAGCAGTCCTTAAATTTGCTAAAATGGTACTCACCAGAAGGTAGAGTTACACAAAGCCACGGGGCAGCCTTCAAAGACAGAGGATACGCATTTAATCTCATCTCACATATCCCATTAGACTGTGAGACTGGACGCCAGAGTTACCAGAAATATGTTCTTCATCTCAAACATACTTTTCTTTATGGAAGGGCCTAAAATATATCTAACAAGATTATCGCCTAAACTGAGTAAATAGACTTCTTTTCACTAAGGGGATGCTCAGAGCTGCACAAATAACCGGCTACAGGTTAATGAGATCTGACTGATCTCCAGAGGGTGCAAGCTGCTGCTCTATAGATCCCCGACAGCTGGAGTCAAATGACCATCCAACTCATCCCTAAAACGCAGGGAAATACTTTGGGGCCCCTCTTTCCAGCCCACTGCCAGGTTGCAAATGCAAAAGCCACAGACCTGACGTTGTTTTCTGATTTTTTTTCAACAGAAGTGACAGAAGTGCTATATATTTGGAATGATTTTTTAATTTTGCAGATTGCATTATAAAATCCTTTTCCCATGCACATCTTCCCTTCTTCTGAAGGGATGTTACTTGTTGATGATTTCCCTGATTTCAGTTTCACTGAATGGCACGGTCTGCAAAAACCAGCAATTCCAGGCAGCAGGAAACTGTCACATGCAAAGTGGTGGTAATAGCCCACAAAGTTCATTAGAAAGGTCTCCTAAACATACTGAAATTACACATTGATCACAGATGACCTCTTTCAGCCTGCAGCTTCTTACCAGGATCTTGCTACAGGCAGCCACCGAGCTTCATTTGAGTACGACACTGAGGGGCAGACCCCCATCTAAACCCAGCTAAGCCAACAAAAGGACATTTATTACCTTCGGTAAATTAGAGATGAGGGGAAAACACAGCTCCTCCTTTCCCCCACATCTCCTAGTACAGTTTAACCTATTTTTATATTTTTCCCCAGCCAGGAATCCATCCTGCATACATATCTCATTCGAGGCATCCCTGCTCCCAACACAAACATGCACCCACACACACCTTCTCATATTTTGGCTCTGGATTGGCTGATAAAAAGACAGACTTCATTTATGTTTCCAGCCTATGACTCAGCCTGGGCTTTCCATGACCTTTTCCTGCAAACTCCAGCTCTGCTGCTGAAATGACTTGTCCATTATGTTAGTTGTTCAATAACTCTTAGACACTACAATGCTAATACGGCTTTGAATAAATGACAAGTCACAGTCAGAAGTCAATGAAACATTAGGAGTGATGACAAAACAAAACCGGCAAGTTAACCGCACAAAGGAAAAGAAAGAAATGCACTGATACTTTCCTGTCTGCTTCCAAAGCAAGGACAGAATGAAAGACGGGGCTGGCGAGAAGAGATTCATCATGCTTTGGCTTGATTATTATAATAATTAATTTATATTAGCAGGTGCACATTAAGAAGGTGTGTTTCCACCCCTCTGCCACCACCAGCTGGTGCAACATGCGTGTGTCAGTCAGGGGAAACAGCAGTTGTGCTGATGCCCCTCACCATCCATCTTACATCTGCATCCTGCCCAGACTGCAGCTTTGTTATGGGGTCTGGTCAGCATCACTGGTACACGGCTGCAGAAACACATCGTGGAGAACAGCTTTTACCCAAAAGTGCCTAAAATGGCCAGAGCCAGCTATGGTTGGAGACAACCAAACACGTCACGGCATTTCTCGTATTTCATGGCAGCTGACTGATGGCAGAGCGCAAGTGTCATGGCCAGGGATTTGAGGCAGGACATTTATAATAACCTTTTATAAACCTGACATTTATAAACCTGCGCTGGAAAAGTAGCTAGGACTTCCCAGCCAGAACTCTTGCTCCTGAGGAACATATCACGGAAATGTTCATGAGTCCACAGATCTCTGTTTTATACCTCATCTGGTGGATCCCAGCGCAGGATTTGGCCCAGTGCCCACCAGCAGGGTTCAGGGATATTACCTGGGACTGAGACGGCCAGAAAAATACCCTCTTGGTAATGCCTGCTTAAATCTTGTCATCTGATGAAAAGGCAGCTTGTGGAAATATGTCTACCCTCTCTATCACTTCTCTGGGAAGCCCTATTAAATCTTGCAATATCCATTTATAGGAAGGTGTACATTAATCCAGAAAGTCGAGATACATGACAATGACTACTAATGAAAGCTGCGGGATAAAGCAATAATGACATGCTTGTGTATAAAAAATGCATATTGAACTATTACGGAAAGAAAGTTACCATGCAGGAAGGTACAAAATACAATTTTCCGAGTTGTATACTGGCTTAAATGATACAGACAAACAACCTTTTCACGGCCATGAAATGCTTCTTTGGAAATGTTTTGTGAACTCACATGCAGAGAGTAAAAAAAAGACATAAATAGTCTCTTCTTCCCCTGCACTGAAGAGCTACAGTACTGAGCACACTGCCTGCTATAAGACTACTGACAATAAAGGATGTGTCACCCTGAGCAGTATCTCTGTCTGCACGTATCTAATCTGCCCATTACCATCATCCTCGGCCGCCGCAACACGACCATGCACAGAAATCCTACGTTATGGGAATAAATATCCATTGAAGCCAAAATGGCAAGTCAGCTGAGCACATAAATTGCCCAGATTCTACCCGAGGACAAGAATAATTATCTTTCCAAATCCACTTTAAAACCCTCACTAAAGAATACTTTCCAAAGAGGTCAAGCCCTGATGATAGCTAATACTTTCAAATGAATCTTTGTTATTGCCCAAATACAAAGAGCTGTTTTAACACATCACGCCAGAAGAATGCCTCCTCCAGAAGCGAGCCTGCCCGCATTTGTGTAGATCATCACTGGAGTGTTCGGTAAGTCATATGACTCTGTAGCTTTGAAAGACTGCACTTTGATGTCCAACGGACAGATGTCAGCATAAAAAGATAGGGGGGGGAAAGAAAGTCCAAGCTCTGTGCAGCCAGCAGTAATTGACAAAACAGCAGTGAGCTTGTGTGTGGAGACCAAAAGAGCAACAGCAACCGAGCTACCTCCTCACCCCTTTGCTTCCAAAAATTGTTTAGCAATATTGTAGGTACAAAAGTGCCAGTAAGGTGCAGTGCCCTAAGTCACCGCCACCTGCTCAGCAATGTGGCTGTGCAACCTCTTACACTGCTTCTAGCTCAGGAGCACCTACCACTGCTAGAAAACACGTACCTGGCAAAATCGTGCACTTGAAGCTGTAAGACCAGTTAGTCCCTTGGGTGTCAATTGTTTGAGGAATAGTGTGTTGTAGTTTACGCTACCACCGTCACTGCTGTTCCAGGGATAAACAAAAGGCTTCTATCATCAGCGTTTTCTATCCAGCCCTTTTCACAAGCACTGCTACTCAATTATAAAGATTGTTTTGTTAAGTGTGGTTCTACTCGGAAAACTGACTCCATAAAAATAGGATCATGGAGTTCATGTTTATTGCATCTCAATGATTTCCAGTTAAACACAGTCAGTTTACAAGTGAAAACGATGTTTGGTTTGTTTTTCCAACTACCAGGTCTACAAACTCATGCTGGGATTTAGAAGTTAAATTGTCATCTTTTTGGCTTGTACAATTGTAAAAGGAATGAAAAAGAATTCTGCTCGCCCACTCCTGGAGCGGCTGCGTATTTCCAGCTTCAACAGAGATAATAAGGAATAAAAATGAAGACAATATTTTCAAACCCACTTATCTAATTCTGTGCTTCAGGGCTCCAGGAAGGTAATCTGATTTTAAAAGCTACTCCAAGGGCAGCCTGAAGTGACAAGACTTAAGCACCACTTAAAATCTTACTGCATATTTAGGTACCTAAATAGTATGTACCTAACTTTAGGCACCCATTTTTCAAAACCGTTCCCCTTAATTTAGTCAGCAAATTAATCAGATTTGCATGTGATTACACATAGATAGCAGATCATTTCAGTAGGAAGGTGCTATTTTTATATAGACACTTGTCGGAGCAGAATTGCATGTTAAACTAAAATTTATGAGTCCGCAAGCTGAGTTTGTATTAACTATTTGACAGCTGCAAATTACTGCATTACAGACATCGCCAACTTGCTTACACAGACACATGTGCGTACACGTAACTTAACCATTCCCCAGCAGTCTGTCTATAAAAACTCAGAGTTGTAGGGGTTATCAAGTTTCCCTCATGGCAACTCCTACAGGTCATAATCAGGTATCTGAACCCCACTATCACGCACATGAAAGAAACAAGCTGTTCTAGGGGCAGAGGAACTCCTGAAACCTGGTTTTCTATGGATTAGCTTCCTACCACGTTGACAGAGAGATCCTCCAACTCTTTGTCATGTGCCCTATGAGTTCCCTACAGCAAACCTTACACTTTTCAAACATGCCTTTGCTTCTCCCCATTCCATCCCCTCAATACGTCCAGCTCTTTCCTTCGGGGCTCCTGTGCCAACTGGTCTTGGATGCCACTGGTCAAACATATATTACAGAATCATAGAATGGTTTGGCTTGGAAGGGACCTCAAAGATCATCTAGTTCCAACCCCCTGCCATGGGCAGGGACACCCTCCACTAGACCCGGTTGCCCAAAGCCCCATCCAACCTGGCCCTGAACACTTCCAGGGAAGAGGCATCCACCAGCTCTCTAGGCAACCTGGTCCAATGCCTCACCACCCTCGTAGTGGAGAATTTCTTCCTAATATCTAATCGAAATCTCCCCTCCTTCAGCTTAAGGCCACTACCCCTTGTCCTATCACTACACGCCCTTGTAAACAGTCCCTCTCCAGATTTCTTGTAGGCCTTTTTAGGTACTGGAAGGCTGCTATACGGTCTCCCCCGAGTCTTCTTTTCTCCAGGCTGAACAGCACCAACTGACTCATAGTCTTCACAGGAGAGGTGCTCCAGCCCCCAGTACTGCTCTGTGGACCCCAGTATGATGGTTGCCTTGTGCCTTGCAAAGGATCTGAAGGAGCCTTAGCTAACAGCTGTAGGTGAAACCCAGATTTATTGAGGGTAAACTGAGGGAATGTTTGCCCCATTAACCAGTTGTCACGAAGCATTCCTCCATGACCCATGGTACAGCTGTGTTAATGCTGACCACCCCATCTGAGTCTGGGCTTTGCCTCCTCCTGCCTTGTGCCTTTGGGGGTTAATAACAATATCTGATGGCAACCAAAGAGATAATGCATAAGAGTTTACAGAAAAAGTGGGCTGAAAATAAGGGCTGGGAACATGGCTAGCATTTACAGTTGGAGGAACTTTCCAAAATATTACCCAGTTTTACACACCTGGCCCTTCCACACTAGTTTCACAAGGTGGAGGTGCCTGCTTGCAGGGGCAGTCCTGCCAGGCCACCCTTGCAGCTTTACTGTGGCTCTCTTCCCTTTCCTATCCCTCTCCATCAAGGACAAGTAAGGGTGTTTAATTAAATCCAAATGTTATCATTTTTAGCTAAGTGTAAAATTGTTGATTTGGAAAGCACTGAGCCTGGTTTTTATCATTAAGGACTGCTGTGATCAATGTAACATCAGGCCAATTATGGTGGTTATGGCGCTGAGAGATGTATTTCTGTTCTCTGGCTCTCATTATGTATTCAGGTATAAAGCAAAGGAAAATGCAACCTCAAATGCTAATTGCACTGCTTAGGACACATTCACTCCCAAAGAGCTCCTTCCAGGGCGCCTTCAATCACAGAGCTATTTAGGGCCAGGCAATTGCCAATTCTTTCCCACTCCAGTCCCAGTCAAGGTCTTGCCCGCAATGATGAAATCTGCCTGGAGATTTTAGAAACTCATAGTCACGCAAGCCCAGGTTGTTGCTCCTGCAAACAAGCCGCTGCTGACTTGCCTTCATAAACTGTCAGGGGGATGCTGAAACAAGCACAGCGAGAAGGAACGGGTGTACTTGTGGCTCATTCCATCCTCCAGATGATATTTTCCCAGCACGTAGTCACAGCTCGTGCTATTTGAGTCATTCTCATCTGAGAATGCAAATAGTTCCCAACCCGTAATACAGCATTTCTGCTTGCAGGCTTAGAGCTCGGCTTCTCTCACGATGCTTCAAGCTGAGCTGGGTCCTGAAGAGCCAGGGGCTGTTTGATGTCTGGAGAAGGGACCTTGTACAGATGGGATGGTAGGTTGGTAGGCAATGAAATGCTTTCGGATGAAGGGAAAAGGGAGCCCTCCCAATACCACTGGTTTTAGACTTTGGATTAAACCTTGTCCCTAGTCATGACAGTGCAGAGAGGAGCAGCTCTATGCAGTTTTCAGAGAACTGTAGATTTATCTCGCTGAAGTCATCCTTCAGTTCCACATTTCTATGTGACTTTCCTCACGGTTTCTCTGTGAATTATTTTAATTCCTTATAAGAAGAAATGGATTTGCCTTGCCATTTACAGCACAAGACTTTGCATAGTTACTGACTCAGAATTGAATGCTTACTGCTGGATTCCCAAGAAAAATAACATTAAATTGGAGTTTAGATTGAGTAAATTCAGATATCTGAAAGTAAAAATAGTATTTTGTGGGAAGTTGTAATTATTCCAGACAACCAAGAGAAATCCAGAAAATTTGGAGCTGAGTTAAATGTAAAAGCAAACCAAGATGGCTCAGGTATGAAAAACAGAGTTAAGTTGCAGAGAGTCTTCAGGGATGCCAGGAAACAAGTGCACAGCTATGGCTAGTGTTCAGTACTACTGATGATAACTGCAGATTAAATTGATATTGAAAGCCCATTTCATTTTTTATCTTTCCGTTATTAAATTATTTTAGGATGAGAAAAAGGAGACCACATATCTGTCTGGTAAGAGTATCATGCAGGTATACCACATTAATCTGGCAATAAAGCCATCATAGACAACCCCTTGGCTCAAAGCCTTGGGATTTATATCTTACTCAGAAGTTGCTTATAAATTAATTTAGCCTGGGAAACAGCCTCATAAACATGGGATGTTTCTAACCTTTCCTTTACTTATTCTCCTGAAAAAATCAGAGATGGTGAAGATGCCTAGGCATCAGTGCAGGTCCCAACCACTTCGTACAGCTCATACAAGAGTGCTCTCCAGAAATTAGCACTGAACCCACACTTGTGTTTTATTCCTTGGAGCAAATGGCCTTCTCTTCCTTGGCGTACCCTCTCCGAATGCCTGTGAAGGAAGTAACCCATGTCACAGTGAAGATAATAAAAGCTGTGGCCCCATATGTGAGACCTTCCTCCAGCTCCATGCGGCTCTGCCTGGGGTCTCGCTGTGCCAACTCTGGTCTGCAGGAAGCTCTGACATTTTCCTCGATGGTCCCAAGATAAGGAAGGATAACGGTTACCGGGGTTAGCCTGAAACATTTGCATTTGAATCCCAGTCACAGACGTGACGTGTGATCACACGCAAATCATTTGCTCTTCCTGTGTCTCGATTCACCCATATGCTGGGGACAGTGTGTTTCCTTACCTCCCGAGAGCAGCCGCAGAGCCTGGAAGCAGCATCTTGTCTTTTCACTGGCCAAGAAAATTTCTTACCATCAGTGCTAAGTGGGTGTTTTCTTTGTACAGTTTGCTCAAAGGGAAAGAAGAAGGCAGAAAGAAAAGATGTAAAGCTGTTCTGGAATGAAAACATGCCCATCTCTAGAAAACTGAAAAAATATTCAAGTGCCGCTTATTTAGCAATGCTGCCAAGTAAACTCTCAAGCAATTAGTCTGCTGACTGCTTGAACTTTGCTGGGTGTAATCTAGTTTACCATCAGTCCAAGCCACAGGACGTTTCTAGCACACGGTGGTCACAGAGTGCTATTCTCAACTGCCCCACTGGCCTGTTTTGACCCAGTGAAGACCTTCAGGTGCAACCCACCATCCAGTGCCAATTTTTAATGGAGAAAATGAGAAATAAGGGTGGAGAATACTATGTTCAGAAAGAAAACCACCTTGCCTGAGTCATCCCTGAGCGTTCAACACACACATCTATGAGCAGCATCGCTCATTTCCCAGAGCAGATGCCATGGAGAACTGTGTGCTTGGAGGCAAAGTGCATCTCCCATGTGGCTGAAGGAAGAGCGGCATGGGAAAGCCAAGTCCCTTGTTGAGGTCACGCATGGGGTTATCACAGGCTCAGGATAAGCCCCACACCCCTGTGCAGAGCCCTGTGCCATGCACGGCACTGCCACCCCTGACAGAAACCAGGACTGAATCGGTCACTTGCTTATCCTCCAGGCTGCAGATGTTTGAAGGCGTTTTTTACTAAACACTTCAAAAAGGCACTTGTCTCAGAAGTTTGTTTACACATTCTCAATCTTCTGAGCTTTCAAACATTTCATTAGATTCATTTCATTCCCACCACAGCAAATATCGACCTTCAGAAGGTATGGAATCTGGGTGGTGGAAGAGGAATTTAAGCGCAGAGTGGGTGTTAGCCCAGATCTCTTCCTCCTCAAGCCTTCCTTACATATGACAATGACTGCACCAAATTTCTGAGCAATAACAGCTCCAGAAGTTGGCAGATTTGAAAATAAAACATGAAACCACACACTTAATCGCCTGGGTACTGGAGCATATAATTTCTCTATCTACAAGCCTGAAAGCTGCCAACGCAGTTGCAGACAGGAGCTGTATTGTGGGGCAACAAGCACAAGTCTTTTGTAAAAAGTTTTTTGCAGAAGCGAGAACACCTGGTCACCAAAGATATCACCTTCAACTTTTAAGGCATATGCCCCAACTCTGCATGGGATTTTCAGTGAAATGAGGATGAAGATTTGGTCCTCAATAGGAAAACCTACACACTGAAATCTGGAGCAATCAGTTGTTGGTGTGTACTCAGGTAAGATTCAGGTGAAGCAGCACTGACACCAAATTTTCTCTCATTTAAAGTTCTTGTTCCATATGGCTGCATGTGAGGTTCTAAGCAGGGCACAGAGAGGAAGCTGGCAGTCAGCGGTGTTTGACCTGTGGCTAAAAACCAAAGATGGCTTCAGAAAAGAAAAACTCTCCCTGCTCCCAGTCTTCCAGTCAGAGTCATGTCTAGACCAAACCCAATAATGTGGCCAAAGAAATATTCAAGGAAATTCATACTAAACATGGGAAAAAATGTCAATGGGCAGCAGAGAAATGTTATATAAAGATATTAATGACTAGATGATCTTTGTCCTTCATCCCACTTTGCTGCAAGGGAAACCAGGTCTCACACAGGACTACTTCTAGCTGTCAGATCTGGACAGGATTCTAGACAGGAGAAGTGGTCAAGATCTCTGGTGCATCTCTACTACAACAGGTCCCAGCCACATGTTTTTCTGGGACAGAAGGCCAAATTCCAAGGCCTTTCCAAGGCCTTTTTTAGGCCAATACCCAGATTTTACTGTGAGGAGACTTGTGCTGAAAGCCAGTCAGCAAGTCATAAAGAGATGTGCTCATCTCCAAGCTCTCCAGGCTGGAGCTGTATCTGTTTATAGCAGGTTCCTGTTAGGGAACTTTTGTCATCTGGGAGAAGATGTTTAGCATTTATTCAGGCTGCATACTTTCTTATTCGAGCCACAGATACATATTATTGCTCGACAACAGGGTAATCACCATGTCTACCCCATGTTGTTCCTTTAACCCAACCAGAATTTATAGGAATTTAATGGAATACATAGGACTTTCCTGAAAGAACAAGATTGCGTGCTAGCTCAGAATTGCTAGGCCTTTCCAGCTGAAAGCTGGGGTGAAAACAGACAGTTAATCAGTGGAAATGAAGACAATGAGTCAAAAAAGAGAAAGTGAGAAAGAGAGACTCTCACGCTTTTTAATGAAAATATTATCCTGTTAAATTAGATGATTAAAAGTCAAAAGAAGAAAATTTGAACGTGGCACAAGTTAAAAGAATTGCATTTTTATACAGATTTTCTTATCCTGTCTTCTAAATAGTCAATAATCTGTCACACATAAAACTGTAGGACGGTAATTGGAAACAGAGCCTGGTCCCATGACAGGAAATAAACTCTTACCAATGGCTTTTGCAGATCTCAGTCAAACAGTTGGGAAATTGGTAGTCTTGAAAATTAATACATAAGATCATGATCTTAGAGAAGGATATAGCAAATAACACTCATCTGTAATGAGTCCATGCTGGTTTTTTGCCATAAAGATAACCCTTGAATAAGAAATCCAGCTATTTCCTGGTTTGGACTTTGTCAGGATTCCTGGTAACAGCATTGAGGAGAAAACCCACGTAATTTGCTTGGCAAACTGAGACAGACTCCAGATTCCAACCAAGCACAAACAAGAGATTTTCTAGCATCTCATGAGCTGAGCTAAAGACAATAGCAGAGCATTATATAACGTGACAGAAACCCATTTTCACCACAATCTATTAGTGCAGCTGAATCACTCAATTCTGCAAACTGCACTGATCATTCAACATTAATTGGGGCAAATTAAGTTATAATTTATGACTTTTCTCCTTCATAAATACTTATGGAAGGAAATCGTGAGGAACTAACAATTAAGAGGATGGGAAAAAGCTTCAGAGTAATTTGTTGAATATGAGTGTTCTTTCTTTTTCTTCCCCTTTCTCTCTGCATACAAACAGACTAGTAACCTACCTGTCAGTTACTTAAAGGATTAAACAGAAGAAACCAGTATAGCAAGGAGATCTGGAAACCAAGGGTGGAATCCACTGGAGTCTGAGGCCAATGCATCATTCCAGACCGATAGTCCTGGCTCAGTGTGACTTGTGCACAGAGGCTGTGCCTCTCTTTTTGCAGAATAATGATTTTGTCCCTTAATGAAATCAAGAAATTGTTTCAAACAAGACCAATAACTACTGCTTATCTTATATGCACAGAAAAGGAAATTTAACTTGGGCTCACAGGCAAATTACAAAGAAAAAGAAAACCTCTAGCAATGTAACCTCATAACCAATTATTCCCTTCATAGCCTATTATTCCTTGAATATTGTCAGTCCTCTTCAGTTAAATGCCCTGTGCTATTTTAAAGACTATAAATCAGTGCCAGTTCAAATGGATGTTGTAAATTCATGCAGATGAGGAAGATATACATCCAAGCCATAATTCTTTATTCCAGGCTAACGTGCTCAAGTTATAAACTGCCTTTTTGGGCACAAAATAGGCCTGACTGATCCATTTTTCCATGGTGATCAAAAGACAGGGTGTGGGGTTGATAAGAACGTGCTGATATTTGGCAGTAAAACCTCATCAAACCTTTCCAGACAAGATAATATTCAAATACAGATTCTGGAATAAAAGCAGCATGCAATTTCTTGCCCAAGCTGAAAATTCACGATCACTTTGTTCCCATTTTACTCCTGTCACACACTGTTTTCTTAAACAGAAGGTATTTGTTGTAGAAAAAACTTAAAGGAGTTGACATGAATAAAATGGCTTTGGGCCCTGCCTTCCTGTTTACCAAGCAGCAAATCTTGTCTGAATTTCTGTACAGTATGCAAAGATAACTAGCAGCTAAATAACATACTGCAAGCAAACATATAATTACAAGGCCAAGTCAATACATACAATCCATGCATGAAACACCCTCTGAAAGAGATGGGAAATCTTGACATGGAGTGATTACAGATTCAGGACCAGGTGGTAGCGTGGAGTGTATAAATCAGAGAAGTTGACCCTTCATTTATATTTTTGAAGATAATGTGTCTAAATAAAAGCGGAGCAAGCTAGAGGCTGGTGATAGGCTCAAACGATGGCTGTTTTTTCAGGGAAGAACACAAAACCATGTTAGTGCAAAGGGTGATCATGTCTTTCCACTTCTGTGGGTGTAGAGTGGAGAAGCAGAGAAGGATTTTGGAGACAGCTCACATGAGGATGTCTTCCCATCAAACATCAGTGGAGTGCACAGATAATCAAGTAGCTATAAGTGGACTTTACCACAGTAAAAAGCTTGGCAGAGCCACTGCCCATCTTCTAGACAAAAGAAATGACTGCTCCAGCCTGCTGTGTCACTAGTGCTCAAGTCACCCCTGTTTGAGCCAATCTCTTGGTCACTTCGCCACTGTAACCACAAGAATAACTCTACCATCCAGAAATTATTCCTTGAGCCTGTTCACTACAGGAATTTGGGTCTGGAATGGAGATATTCAGGCCAGTGAGAAAGCAGAGCTGGAGCAGCAACAGCTGGTTATGGCTTCAGGATGGAGATGCTCCTTGCTGTGTCCCAACAGTGCCCCCTCACCAGTATTTGCCATGCAGGCTTGGAAAAGAGACCTGAGTGAGGTGGGGTTGTGTTATGTTGGCTCTGTGTACATGGATCGATTTCCTTGTATTATGAGAGAAGCATCATCCTCCTAAGCCCAGCAATGATGGACATCCTGTCCTCTGCCAAATTTCTGATCTGTCAGGTGTCTCTATGAGAAATAATGGGTTTTTTTGTTCTTGCCCAGAGCAGCAAACCAAAAATAACAAAAAGCACTATTGAGCATTTTGTGGCTGTTTTGAAATACCATAAATGCTTCTGATAATAGACCAGGATTTTCAAAGGGATGTCCAATTGGGGAACCTAGTTTCTTAGCAACTGCAGGAGACCTCTTAAGGAGCAGAGATTTCAGGAAGATAAGCAATGAGCATGCTCTAAACCTAGCCTCTTGTTAGGAGGCTCCAGCAGGGTAACTTGTAAATACAAACCCTCAAAACGTCTGCTTCCCCTGGCAAAATGTCATCCCCGGTGTCATATCAGGCACAGCCTTCTGTATCTGATCCCCTCTGCATCCTCCTCCTGCTCCCACTAAAGCAAATAGGTGTTTTTGTCAGTGCTGCAAGCAGGTCCTGTTTCCATTAAAATCAATCTTTCAGCACGCTTAGGAAGTTCAAACAAGCACTTGGCTGTAAATCTGAGGGGTTTTTCCAGACAATGATGTTAGCTGTTTCTGCATGTAGGAAATGCTGCAGATTGACCTAACACTTCTTCTAAACAGGAATTTCATTACATCTCCTGTGTCAGTCACACAAGTGATAGGCGGAAAAAATGTTCATTGTTATTAAAAAGCAAAGTCAGTTCCCAAAATAAGATATATCGCACTCCATCATTTCTCTGCCAAACATTCCCATGTACTCAATGACTCCACTAGGAACAGAGATTAAAGAGAATTGTATAGATTGGATTATCGAATGACAAACTCCTTCAACCTGCAATCCTGAAAGCATAACGTTCTGGCATCCCACCCCACACTCCAGCAGCTGGAGTATCAGCTACAACCAAGGCTTGCTGAATCTACTGCTAGTGAGGATCAGACTTCACCCTGTGATGTGAGTTTCCTTTTACTGTTGGAGGGGAGTTTTTCTATTAGTCCGAAACAGAGAGCAGCGCAGCTGAGCAGAACACAGGGCAGTTTTGTCCTTTTCACTTGCCCTGCTGAATGGACTGTCAGCAGTTCAGTCTCTGTATCATGAATGCTAAAGTACTGGTTCAGACTGGAGTCCTCAATAGACCTGCTGTGGTACCAGGCAGCCTCATAATTCCCATCGCTGCAAGAGCAGCACAGCGTAACGCACAAAAAAATCTTCTGCTCCCCCCCAAACACCAAACATCCCGCTTCCTCCCACATTTAACAACGTTTTTGCTTTCCATTTCTGCCTCCTCTTTCTGCGTTGCTGAATGTACATCTGGGACCTGCTCAGTTGCATTTCAGTGCTGCAGACTTTCTCCCAGCCCTCCACTGGGAAACGGGAATCACTTTCGGTGCCTTTTCACACAAATTTCTTTAGTGGCCTCTTGTTTCCCCCATCTCCCCCTCCCCCCTGCCTTTTTCTGATCCCTGAATAATTTGTTCACACAGTATTGCTTCCTTCACCATTAGAAGCCATAAATCAACACTGCAAGGTCTTACATTTTCGGAATCTATTACTTTTTTTGGTTTCTTTGGAAAAAAATCTATGCAACAAGTATGAGGGAGTCACAATTGCTCTTTTAACACAGGCTGATGGAAACCGAGTTTTGTGCCAAAAAAATAACCCCCTTACCCCCCTGTTACTTTAAAAACAGAGGACTTCTCCAAATCTTGGCTCATTTTCTGCCAGCAACCATTGGGTTGCTGTTTGCAGACTGCTGCCCACTGCAACACGCCTGTCTGCTGGGCTCCTTCCCTCCGCGCTGCCACCCCAGCCTTTGGCATCCTTCGGTCCCGGGACGGCGGTTTGAGGAGGACTTGCTGCTGGCCAGCACACCTCCCTGGGCCCAGGCACCTCCTGTCAGCTTTGCTATTTGTCACCACAGAGGAGCACGGAGGGATGCTGTGGACAGGGAAATCCCCGTTACAATCCTGGCTCAGGGGACCTTACAGTCAGGTTCGATACGGCAGGACAGAATTACCGCAGGTGGGCAAGTGCTGAACCAGGCAGCAGTGGGATCTGCTCTAGTTGCTGCTCAGCAACAGAAATGCTTTCTGTCCCCTAAGTTGTTTTTCCTGCTCTTCTGGTCCAAATCCTCTTTTGCCATTAAATTACTCTCACGAGATCTTTACGCTGACAGGTCCAGAGTAATGGTACAGCTTATGGAGCTGAAGATTAGAACATCCCCTTTCAGCTGTGCTCAAGAAATAAGAGAGCTGGTCAGCACAATTTTATCTGCTAATGGCTCTACCGTCCTGGATCATCTCTATGATCTTCCTATGGAGAAATTCTGCCCGTGATTCAAGGACAAGTGCTCACACTTCATCAGTGCACCTCACAACCATTTCCATCTAGTTTTGGATCCTACCTACCTAAAACCTGCAGTAATAAGTTCAAAGAAGTGACATGAACACACAGAGGCTTGTTTAATTACCACCAGCCCTCAGAAGCTGTTTGATAATAGTGAGTGCTCTTCAGAGGGATCAACACCTCCTGTAGAAGTCCCTGAAGCATGTAATTCCATCCCCAAAAAACATCTGAAAGCTAACAGCGATTGCCTGAGTCTTGCAGATGACCTAAGTGAAAACAAACATGCTCGTACAGTAGCACCCAACTATTACAGCACCTTGAAGCCACCACAGCCAGCAAATGCCAGAGGTGAAGATCAGAGTCACACTGAAATAGCTTTTTCGTCATGGCCCTCATCCTGAAACTGCAAAATTGCATTTTGCAGAGTCAGATCAGCAACAAGTTATTTTGGCTTGCTACATCCCATATCTCTGAAAAGAAAAGAGGAAAGAGCTGCAAGTAACCAGCAATTTGTAAGTCACCTTACTTTGAAGATGGCTGTTATTCTGGGTCACTTCACGGATGTCAGTTATTTACTACAGAATTTCATTTCATTAAGAAAAGAATTTTTATAAATGGATTTCACCAGCTGCAAATAACTGAGACATTTAAAGCACCAAAGAAGGGCTTTCCCCACTTCCGAGCATTGGGTTTTGTAACCACTTCTACAAATCTGCAGAACTTAATGGCTGAAGTGTTTGTATAATGTGATCCCAGATTCCCAGAAATGAGACCCCAAATAATTCAAAGCTAAACAAGAGCTCACACAAATGCTAAACTGTGAGGTCCTGTAGAGTCTTTTGTTTGTCTGTTTGTTTTTTGGTTTTGTTGTTTTGGGGTTTTTCTGTTTGTTTGTTTTGTTGTTGTTTTACAGGAGCTTCGGAGCACAAAGAGAGTGCAGCCAGAGTCAAGTTATCATCTGGCTATCTCTTTCCAGGAACTCACTGGTAGTAACCACTAAGGTCTGTAGTCCCCGTCAGAGGATGCTAGCACAGCTGAATGCTCTATTAATGATCTATACGCCATTAACAAAGATTACATACACACACACAAACTTCAAAAGGCCAACAGGTTTTAGCCAATCTGTGAAAACTGGGCAATTAGTGCAACTTCTCCCATTAAGAGCTAGTGTCCGCAGTTAACAATTCACAACAGATCACTGAAAACAATTAGGGTTGTTAACGTACAAGGCACTAATGACATTTACAGTGTGAAGTCATGTGGTGCCCCAGCATGATGTAGAGATTTTATACTAGAGGATACATATGCTCGCGCACGTTATAAACCTGCTCATTAGAGACCACCAGAAATGTCACCTTAGAATCCCTATTCCTTTGAATAAAAACATAAAAGGAGTCATATTTCCTGGTGATGCATACGACAGTTCACTGGAGTCATCCATTTAAAAACAAGAAAAAAAGAGAGAGAGAGGAGGCAACAAGACAAACCTTTGTCCCCTTGGGATATCGACTGGCTGGACAGGTCTTCCTGAAAGGTGCTTTTAGCTCCTGCCTAATTGGTGATCTGCTCAAGAGTCCTGCTGTTCTCCAGGTCCCTGTCCCCATCTGCCACGTTTGCAGGGATGGGGAGTGGGCCTTGATGGGCGCTGAAGCTCAGTGCAACAAAGCAATAGCAATAATGGGGACACATCATGGAGACGGATTTAAAATTCAGGTCTCCTGTGCAATCCCTCTGCTTCTCCTGTCTTTTAGAAAGTAGTGGAGTTCCCTCTGTGCTGCCAATAGATGGGGTTTGATTCCCATAGCCTTTTTTAGCCCTCTGCCAGATTTAATTATGGTGGAAGAAGGGGTATTTCACCTCTAGCTTTGCAAATTCTGTTCCGAATGGAAATTCAAACAAGGTTGTTTTTATTCTGATTTTGAAAGAAAACAAATTTGATAATGTCAAAATTTTCCATAAAACAGACTTCCAAGGTTGACTCACTGTGATCTTGATTCTTTAGTGGGCATTTAAAAGAGCAAATTTGAAGCAGCTGAAATACCTGGAAAAATTACATAGCAACTCTTGATTTAAGAAAAATAGAAATTGATGGAGTAACCTGAATTAGATGCAGAATTAAAATGCACATGGGAAATAAACTGGAATACCTTGCACAATTTTTGTTCATCACAGGTCATCAAGCTAAAATGAGAAAAGCAAACTTACAGTGGTTTACTGACCTGAGTTATGAATAGAAGGTGGTCTAGGACTGCTCCCATAGCAGTTTGGAAAAATATACAATTTTCAAAAGACTGATTCTTCTGGCAAATTCCTGACAGAATATGGCCACAAACTGTAAAGGACAGACCACACACATGCTTTCTGGAGAATCAGTGACTGGACACAAGTCTGTCCTCTGACTTCATGATATAAACTTGATGGTTACCAATGTTTACTTTGTCTGTAAATCAAGGTCATGATTTGGTAATAATTCTCTGTTCCGCAGGGTTATTTAAGCATGTGCTTAAAAAATATGGAAAGCAATAGACTATAAGGACACGGTCATGGCCTTTTTTCAATGAGGAAAAATTCCTTGTCACACGCTAAAAGAGAAAATCCCAACCTAGAGAAGCACAGGGGAGAAGATCTTCAGTGAGTGCAAAATGAACTGCAGCTCAAACACAAAACACAAAGATATTTGCCGTCAAGGCTTGAAAAATACATTTTCCCCATTTGCTAGGGATGACTCGGTGGCTTTGGCTGGTACTAACATGTCACGAAGCCACCACAAACTTCTACACTGCTTGGATTCCACCTTTAAAATAACCACCAAACTTACTGGAAGCCCAAAGCAGAACTCTCAAAACTGACACAAAATTAGAGGGGTTTCCCCCCATTTTTCCTTTCCTTTCATATGAAACATATCCACTGACTTGCACAGACTCTGGCTTTGTCAGAAGCTTTATTCTATAATCACTCTAGGAAAGCAGAAAATGCCCTGCAAACCCACCCCACCCCACCCCCAGCCTTTTCTTTCTTTATTTGTTTCTTTCAATGGCAATAGCAGGAAAGCATTTCATACAGCACTGAGGATGAACAATCCAGCTAACAACATTGCTGGAAATTCACACATCTGGGATAAAGCAAGCTTCAGCCTGACAGCCATTTGAAACCTATCAGATAGTCTCATTCTGTTGAACAAAATCTCCCTGGTATACAAATTGTAGTTGACTCAGACAACATTTTGTTCATATTTGCTAACTTAGGACATAACACTTGCTTGTGAAAAACCTGCGAGTTAATTTTCAGAGACCTGAAGATCTCTGAAGATTTAAAGATCTTCAATCAATTCCCAGTTAGAAGAAAGCACGCCTGAGCTACGCGGGTGTCAATCTGGTAGTAAATTCCCCAAGATCTCTGGATTTGCACCCACCCAGGAGCAGGTCGAGCGTGGCCCCAGCGCTCTCCTCCCACTCCCAGCTCCACAAGGACCTCACAGCACATCACATTTAACAACTGCCTTCTCAAGACCTAGAAGGCAAACCAGAGGAAGCCATCAGTCATTCATTACATCCATCACACCCATGTAAACCACTGCCATCCAAAGGCATTTCTGAACCCACAGACAGTAGGTATATCCACTTGGAAATCCTTGTCTTCAGTACTAACACTCTGCTGTGTATAATCTGCTGGCCAAGAAAACCACTTTCATTGACTGTATGAATAACAATAAATCGAGATTTTCCTTTTTCCAGTAAGCAGCCCACTTGTTCCTTAATCTTTAAATCTTTGCCTGCCTAATATTTTGAGCATTACCTACACGCTTAAAGAAGACAAAGGTGCCTGCCCATTCCCACTCACAAGCATCCCAGTAAAATTTCTAGTGCTACAAACCACTCCAAACTTCCTTTTAATGACAGTCAACAGCGAGACATCCCCAGAAAAACCTTCCAGCTGCCCCATCAGCAAAAGTCATGCTTTCAGGAGAGATTTCTACCCAGTTCTCCAGACAAGAAAGATGGATCTGATCAAACCAAGCTGTTTCAGCACTGGGGAGGGAGTGGGCAGGAGGCAAATGTGAAGGCATACAGGGAAAATACACACGCAACCAGTATTTGACTGCAGGGACCTACAATCTGGCAGTTGGAGACATCCAGGTTTTTTTTAACCTTTTGTTCATTGTTTTAGTAATTTTATCTCTCGATGACAGATGAGGCGGATATTGCTAGGAAACTAAATGATTTCTTTGACTCAGTGTTCTGCGGGGAGAATGAGGGAAACATGCCAGAAATGGAGAGAAATTTCCCGGGGGCAGAAAATGAAAAATTAATGAAATGCTAGGCAACACTCGAGTATGTCAAATGAAAGAAAAAAGGGATAAGAACAATTAAAATCAGACAATGCTCTGAAGGGGTCAGGAGGATCAGCAAGGCAGGAGCGATAGTCTGAAGAAGAACTTGTATGGTGGAAGTCCTTTAACTCCCCATGAGGAGCAGAAGAGAAACGGGGTGAGCTCAGGTTCAGGACAGAGGGTGGGGAACATCAGGCTGCCTGAGCCTGGCCTTAGCACTGGGAAAAGTTACTGGCAGTAACTTGAATAAAGAGTGACACACACATTCACAGGAGGGATGTCAAGGTGGACAGACCTATCTTTTTTTCCAGTAGGGAGATGACACTGAAGACAGACCCAGGATGAAAAAGCCAATTTGTTGACTTGGTTTTCAGCAGGCAAGTACCATCTCCATAATCAGTGACAGCAAGTGAAGACAGTGTAGGACTGTGGTAACTTATCAGGTAGGGTAAAAAGTAACACATGTGGGCTAATTTTCCTTATTGTCTATAGAGCTGTATATATATTATTGTATCTAGAGGTGTTCTGTGCCCATGACATCTGGTTATTGAAAGGCTGTGTCAGCACCAAGCCCAAATTTGCTGCTCCCATCTTGCAGCCGCTCAGCTGCCTATGAGCTGTTTTGCAGAGCAGTTAACGGCTCCGAATCCCAGTCTCTAACTTAATCACGGCTTGGAGCTGCCAAACCAACTCTGCATACTGATCCTGCAGCAGCCCTGGGTTTGTGACATGAGTCCTAGTTTGGAAACAGCTTGCTCTCGGTGGGGGAACTGCAGGAGAAGGCCATGGATTTAGGTCTAAACTTGAGAAGGCACTTGGGCATATGGCTATGCCTCTTTGGGACAGGGCTGTTTTCCTAAATTAGTGAGTGACGCTTCAGCTTGCTAATAATAACAACACAGGGGAAGACTAGACACAGAGACAAGAAGAAACGAGAAAATAGGTCAATCACGCACTTCTGACAATGGAAGAGAGGGAGGATAATGCTGGAAGACAAATAGCCGAAAGGACAACACCTAGCTACCTTGATGACAGTGCAGGATGCTGACCAAGAAAGCATCATTGCCAAGAGCAAAAAAAAATAAAAAAAATAAACAGGCCAATGATGGAGAACAGACAGCACTTCCTTTACAAAAAGTAGAAAAAGGCTTTCCGTGGACCATGTCCCAGAGACCAGTATGTTTTTTCAGGGAACAGTAGTAGCCTCCAGTCTCCTTTATTCTCTTTTAAAAGGATTAATTTTCTACTGAGGGTACTTGCCAGCAGGTCACATGGTGAGTATGGCTCGTCTGCTGGTATCAGCTCGGTTTTGCTCCCCCACCAAAGCAGCCAACATTTCTGTTTTACAGAAGCAGGGTGAGGGGAACTGTCAGATGGAGAGAGAGGTGCCAGGACTTTCTTGATGGAAGGTGATAGACAGGTCTCACACGTCTATACCAACTGTTTCAAAGCCTGATTTTTCAATCACTTTTAATAATTTCTTCTAGATCCAAAATAAATGTGGACAGATGACACAATACCCAGACAAAACCCGACTCTCCCAGTGAGAGGAGGAATATTCCTGAGGTTAGTAGGAACTCAACTTTTAAAGCCAAAGAAAGTAACATTTTTCCTACAGGCAGCCATTACATTTCCTTTCTATGCATCTCCTCCTTCCTGTAAAAGAAAAACACTCTTGACGAAGTGAGATCCTATATATATATATTTATGTATATATATAAAGTGTGATGCTGGTAGAAGCCTGCTGCCAGAAACCCTGGATGCTTTGGGACCAAAGCTGTGCTGAAATCCACTGGAGCCCTTCATTCGCAGCTCGGTGGGCATCTTCCAAAACCCTGCATGAGGCTGTACCCCAGAGCATCACCTGCAGGTGGAAGAAGACTCATGGATTTTACATCAGGAACGGCACGACACAAGAAACAGTCCTGTTCCTACCAAACTGACTGGCAGGCTTTTCTCCCAATGGAGAAAAACAAGAATAAACACGCCACAACTGGCTGTCCACCTACAGCACGGGGGTAAAGAGTTGCTCACCCAAACCAAGCCAGACCAAAGGCAAAGGGCCAGCTGGCACCTGTCAATGGAAGCCAACAGTAGGCAGCAAAGGCACGAGGTGGAAAGCCAAGAGCCAGATTTTGACTTCAGGTACATCTGTGCTGACTTGCGAAGCCCTGCGTTTGGAAGGGGATTTGTGCAGGTGTAGCCAGGACTTTTACTGCATTTATCACAACATCAGGTTTTAAAGCGCTGGTACAATGGTGAGCAATGAAATCACAGCCTGGATTTGCTTTTGGATCAACAGCTGTTTATCTGAATTTTTGGCAGCCATCTCCATGAGCTAAGGTTTTCATTGGGTTCTTTGTTTGGTACCGGCCAGATCCTCAGCAGCTGGAGTCAGCAGCTGTAATTTCACATCGCTTCAGTGAAACCCAGGGAGCTGTTATGATTTGTCCCAGCTGAGGATCTGGCCCACAGTATGAGACATCATCATAAGGGAAACAGTTTCACCCGGGAGCAAGGCTGCAGAGCCATCCAGTCTGCCATCTGGCTTTGCAGCACAAGGAGTTGACACTTTAGAGGGAGGAGAGGAAGGAAAGACTCCACTGAGCTGCTACCTGGCTGTGCAACCCTGCACCACATTTGGGCGGGGAGATAAACCCCTGCGTGGGATCCTTTCATACTTTGAAGCACCAGTCTTTGCACTGGTTAATTCCAATGCATTTTTCTATATTACAGCATTCAACGCATATAAATTAGCTGCATCACTGTGACTCTCTAATTCATTCACTGGCACAAGTGAGTCCTAAATAAAACTCAGCACTTTACAGGTTTGAATCCCCTACACATAAAAAGGAGAAAAAGCAGCCTTTTTACTTTTCTCCAAAATCCAACACAAAGCAATGACCAGATGAGGTTGTGAGCTACTGGGGAAGTAACGTCAGACGCAGAGATGAACTTGAAGGTACTTTTGTGCAAGACTAACCTGGACAGCCAACATGACATATCCCACATATATTTTCATGGACCAGCCCCCACGTTTTGGTGGTTTTCCCTTGGTCTCATTCTGTTGCTTTTCTGATGTGTACCCTTCAAATGCTGGGGGGACCGCCTACCCCCGTTCATGGCAGTGCATGTGCCACAGCAGAGAAGAGGGCATTTGCACGATGCTCAGGGCCTGCTCCTGTGCCGATGGCGAGAGCCACCAGCCGTGGAGCTGAAATGGCTGTGTGGGGAGAGGAAGAGTTGTGCAGGGAAAGGCTGCCAGGCTCTTGGGGGAGAAGTGTCTCCAAAAGCCATGGATGAGCCCATCCCTTTGCGTAAGAGAGGGAGAAAATCTGCTGTTCAGGGCTCTCCAGCATGAGGAGGGTGTGCAACCCACAACGGTTTACCTCGGGGACCCTTTTCTGCACTTACACGTGGGGTATCACATCACCCTGTGATGCATCCCATCCCCAGGGTGTCCCACGGCCCCTGTGTGGTCCTGACTTCCCTCACAAAGTAACAGTAAAGAAAAACCTCAGAAAAAACTTCAGCAAGAGAGTGGGTCATCAACAGGCATGTCCCCAAGCAAGCCCCTGACCCTTGCCGTGCAGCTTGTGGGTCTCCCCAGCCCATCGCATAATTACAGAGAAAGCTGAAAGGATTTATTTTCGATAAGCAGGTGTGTGTGGCAGGCAATCACTGAAATAATATTTCAGCTTGTCAGGCCATTTCCTTGTGAGAAGATCTCGATATTATGAGGTTAAGAAAATCTGAATGTGAAACTGAGCTGCAACATAAAAGCCATGCTATCTGTCAAAGTCATCAACAACCTTGTCGGTGGGATTTAACAGTCAAACTCCCAGCCCAGAGCCTGTCAGCTCTGTCTCCTGCAGCAGATAACGCATTTAGCAGCAAAACTCTGCCACATGAGACAAAAAAAATTATTTGACCACAGAAGTGAACTTTGGATTTTAGATTCTCCTTTTTTTAATTGGTGATGAACATGTAATAAAGAGGAAAAAAAGAAAGTTGTAAAACAACTGAAAAACAGATGTAAGTATTTCTGAGTTAGACTGGAAGCTTTTTCTGCCAGAGCACTGTACACACCTGATCTGCAGCCTTTCAGGATTGCATGCTGAAAATATTTCCTGATTTAACAAGTAGGTTTGAAACTTCTACAGAGTAATAGCTGACTTTGATAGCCATTGATCAGAAAGCACTTTAGTGTGGAGTGATCCTCTTGTACTCTGCATATAAAAGCTTTTATGGAGCTCCTGCCATTGCTGAAATGGTGGGGCTGGTATGGCCAGAAGAAAACGATGCTTCTACTCAGCCTCCACGCACTCCTTGAGGAAACAACAGCAGGATGTAAAATTAAAACAACAAAAAAAAAAGAAAAATTAACCAAAGACCACGGCAACTAAACTGGGGAATGCAAAATGTGGAAAAACAAGTGCAAAACTCCCTCCCTGAGTGGCTGCGTTCACTGCTGTGCTACAAGCCAGAGGGTAGCCCCATCCTGAGCTGAGGGTGGGTGAGCAGCAAATGAATTTGCTCTAACGACAGCCATAGAGACGGCACTCACAGTGCCTGGGTTGCACCATGACCTACCACGCAGAGAGACGAGTCTGAAATCCCACCCTGCCCCACTGAAGTTAACGCAAACTCTTTGCTGCTCCCTGAAAAAAGAGAGACACATGCCATGCAATTTCGCAGGGACGCACTCCAGTTCCTACAGGAGCTGGCGTCCTGCCTCGCCACCCTGCCTGCTCCCAGTGTGGAGCGCACGGGCAGCACTGCTCTGAGGGTTTCTGTGCCTGAGGCCTCACTTGCTACGAACAAAGGAATATTTGACCTTTCTATCCGAAGGAGCTAGCAAATTAGCCCTCTAAACCTGCATCAGTCAGGCTGTGTTAAAAGGGGGAGCCTTCATTCTCCGCAGTAAATCTGCAATTCAGTCGACGTGCTGAGCAGCAGGATAAGAAGGGCACCTGACACAGAACAGATGTCAGATTTTATCTTTTTTTTTTCTTTCCTCCTCTCCTCCAAGTCTAGACGGTGGGTCTCACATGCTCCCACCTGGGGACACATCCGCTTGATCTGGCTCGTGGAAATGAGCAACGATGCACCTTGTGCGGATCACCCAGAGGGACCTGACCTCTCAGGGGAAAGCCAACATCATCACTTAGTCATGATGACACCCCACCGCAGGCTGGAAGCAGGATGCCAAGGCAAGGCTGAGCTAGTCTGCTATACCATTTAAACCAAACTCTGACAAAACCAGTAGCAAAACACAGTAATGTTCAGTGGTGGAGGATGAGCGCTTGCCGCGATGCCACAGCACAGGCAGCAGAGTGTATCCTGCACCAGACACCCAAACCAGCTGGGAGCCCATTAATGAGGACAGGGAGAAAACAACCTGCGAATCTCCCCCACTTGCTCAGTCTTTGAGACATTTGAAACACTGTCCTAAAATTCTTTGCTCTTCGGGTCACCTTTTTGATAAACTAGTTTCCAGCTAAACTTTTAATGAAGAGTGAGGCACTTGAGTGCTCCTGGCCCAGGTGGCTTCACAGCGTGATGCTGAAGGAGAGGGCGGCTGGGCTGGGTGCCCCAGATCTCCACCAGCACCCCCCTGCTCAGCACACTGACAGCACAAACACTGCACACTCAAGCCTAACAGTAGCAAAGAAGTTTAAGATCTTTAAGATAAGTGGGTCAGCTATGCAAGTCTGTGAATGGCATTTCCAGAAGCGTGTTGTTATTTATATGTAGCACCATAAGGGACTTTGGAGATTCAAAGACAAATAAATCATGACAGAACCCTCCCTGAGGGGCTTTGTAATGTACAACTCAAACCCTCTGGGATGTTAAATGCCTCCTATGAGGTGCTAAGTGCTATCAACTCTCACTGACTTTAATGGCCATAAGGATGCTCAACACCTTGAAAGACAGCACTTTCAAATTACTTTCATCTCCAGCAGTGTGTCCACTTACCCAGTTTTAACATAATGAAGTAGCAAATGATGACTATACCAAAGAACAATACTCTGCAAAGGACAGAGGGAGGACAGGACCACCTAGACTTTCATCTCCAGCTTCTACACTACAGAGATTTGCTGGGAGGAGAGGGATGCCTCTGAGACACTGAACAGAAATGTGGTCTCCTATGAGAGTGTAGCAAGACACAACTGAAAACTTCACAACCAAAGTTGACCTTGAGCAAGGGCTGGGGCAAGACATCTCACTGCCCTAAACTGTTTTGGGGCTATTTGTTTTGTTTATTTTTTAAAGCATTTTCATTTCAGTTGCTTTATGAATGTTAGCTATGTCTTTAGTAATAGTAAACCATCTACAGCACAAAAATTCCTTTCCAAATGGGCATGTGATCCAGATTGAAGAGATACAGGGGTGTCCTAGATCTTCAGACTATAAATCTGATTCAGCTGCTGCCTCCAAGCCCAATCTTTTAATTAAATTTTCTCCTTTTATAAAGGGCTTTTTTTTTCCTCCATGAATCTTGTGGCAATGGGTTTGGCTTTTCTTTGCCTTTTTTTTTTTTAATCTTTAAATCTCCAGGTAATTTAACTGCTTCTCCATGTAATCCTTGCTCAGGGCATTGCTACAGTTCCATAAAAACTCCAACACACAGACAGACAGGTCAATCCTTAGAGTGAAGCTTATCTTGTGGGAGTTGTAATATTTAAGACACATAGACAACATACAATTTATGTGCTCTATTTACTAATACCTTTGATAACTAATAGTGATGGTTATTTGTGTTTGCTGTGGGTTTTTTACTCAAATTGCCTATATTTCTGTATAGACAGCACACATTATGATGGTCTTCTACCAAGTGGTACAAAACCAACCCTCCAAATCACTAAGCAGAAAAACAAGGTCCTTCTCGTATGTGCAGGACAGAAAATACTGTTCACCTTTTTAGCACTTTTCATTGGAAGATCTCAAAGTGTTTTCAAGAGACCAAGGATGGCCAAGAGCCAGTGTCCATTAAACTCAATGAAGTTACCCTTTAAACTTTGAAGTGATCTGTGTCCGTGCCTAAATCTTACAAGCAGAGAACTAGAGAAGTACCATCACCACCTCCCTGTGCTTCCAGCTCTCAGCTGCAAAACTCCCCCCAGCACACACGCAGCACACGTGCACATCGTGCATTCTACTCTGCTCTACAAGCAGTTGGAGGTGAGAAATACACATCCAAATAACTCTAAAAAGGACAACTCTAACTTATGTCCACAGTTTCAAAGATAAATCCGGTAAGTACTACAACTGCTTCTAGTTCCAGAGACAGTGATATAAATATAGGTAGTGTCCTAAAAATAAACCTCTTCCCAGGTGGATAGAGACATGAAGAGTCAGAGGAGAGATGTGAGCTTATTTACAGACCGGTGTGAAACAGCAGGTGGCTTTCCAGCCCCATCATCCTCTGCTTCCCAAAGGACTCCTTAAACATGTTATTGTTTTCACCAGGATTTCATTCCAATGGGGGAAAACAATCCATCAAAGATATTCACTTACTCCACTCTAAAATGCTGGTTGGCTTTATGAGGTAATAATAAACATATTCATATTAAATTTTATTCCTGTGAAAGACGAACAGCAGCAGCACATATAAGAGCAGTTCCTCTGACTGAAGTTCCACATTTTCCCAATTCACTGACAAAACCAGATTTCCTTTCCATCCTGCATTTCATACAGGGCTAGATTTAAATGAGGACTGCATTTTGCAGGTGTATTTTTGCTTCTTGCATAATTAGGGCACCCCCATTTGTGGGCCAGCCTTTGAGAAGGAAGAGCCAGGCTGAATACTTGTGCTTCTTTCTGCTTCTGTGTGGCTGCAAATCAAAGACCTAGAGAATATTCTGCACCTTAAATTCATTTAGAAGGTTGAAAACCACCAGAAAGGCTCAGGGCTTCAAAAGCCATAGCCGAGTGCTCTGCATTGACCATCACCTCTTCCATGCAATAATCTCAAATTGCTTTGACTACTTGGTACGTAGATCAAACTCAGCTTTCTGCTCCTATTTTGTTAAAGCAAACTCGTAGCCACCAGCATGGCTCAGTGAAGGCAGTGAGAGCGCTGCTTAGAAACTCATCCAGATAACAAGACAAAAAAATCAAATAACATAATTCGCGTTATAAATGTGGTGTACACACAGCCAGCCAGAGAAAACTGAGCGTGTGTGTGTGTGCATATTCACGTGTGTATAACCGTGTGTACCTATATATATGTGTGTGTGTGTGCATATATATAGGTACGCATGGCATAAATACATCAGATTACCAGCCTATATAAAAGAAGTGCAACACTGCTAGGAATTGAGAGAGACAATTTTTGGAGATGCTGTTGCATGGAAGGGGCTTTTTGCTTTGCCACCCATATCTGTGAGCTATCTGGCTTTCTACAGCACGTAGACTCCCCGTGTGTTGCTCCGGCTCCCGGGATGGCGTATGCTGTGTGTTCAGCAGCAGGTCGCGTTGCATCCGTGGCAGGACTCTGTTCGGCTGCCAGCTGATTAACATGTTGCAAGTGACACAGTTGATTCCAGGGGCTGGGTAACGCTGTACTCTTACATAGAAATGAACTGTCCTTTCCACTGCAACTCCCAATAACTTCAAACTCCCGAATGTACTTTCACTTAACATCTCTGCAGAGGATGGAAATACCATCCCAATTTTATAACAGATTTGCTCATGCTACGTACCTGAACACAAGACCTTACTGTAGATTTGTTCCTCAGTATGTAATAAGCAACTGAGCAACAAACAGCTTTTTACCACCTAAACACCTCTGTATGCTTGGAGAGTGGCTCCAGTGCTGTTTCACAGCACCTGAACTGGGCAGAATGGCCATTGGTCCTAGAATAACAGAGATTACAACATTTTTATCTAACAGCACTTGAATTTGTTTCCATTACATACAGTAATAATGTTCCATAATGCAGGCAGTTGTATGCATGCTGTGCCCCTCTGAATAACCCAGTTTAAATTCTGTGAACAGGCATAATATATCCCATCTCCCTCGCCACGGAATTCTTCCTTTGTCTATAATATGCTTTCTAGCAGTTTTTATTTGGAAATAAAAATGCTTGGGAGGCATAATTTCATTTAATTAGGCCCTGAGAAAGGCAGATATGGCTCGAGCACTGTATGATAGTCATCTGTCTTCCAAATAAAAACTGCTTGCAGGTATAGGAAAGTGGCTTTGGCAAGACACATGAGGTAATGTTTACACTTCTTTGTACACAGATACATCCTTAGCTGTATTTAGGATTTTTTTTCAAGTCTAGGAGTTCTGCTATTGATTTAGATACTCAAAGGGCCCCTCTCCTGAAGGCTGTGCCATGGGCTCACCAGTGTCCAAATACCACTGTTGGCATCTGCAGCCATTTTTGGGGGGTTCCATTTTGAGGTGGAGAAAGAAAGTGGTGTTTGCAGAGCACCCATCTGCAAAGAGTGAGGTGGAGGCCCTTCTTGGCTTAAACCAATGCTGAGAATTGAAAGACATCAAACATCAACTCATTCTGCACACAGGAGGAAAATGCTGAGGAACCAGCTATTTCTTAGTTTCGTATGTTGCTGGTCAAATCTGCCAATAGGAGATGCTTTAAAGACTCCAGCTAGCAGCTACTCTCATTTCTGAAACTATATAGTTCTACAATGGATTATCCCAGCCACGATTTTCCAAAAAAGAAACAAATCAGAAAATATGAAAAGACACAAAGGTCAATAAAACCTCTTTTGGAGTATCCATCAAGTGATGTTTACTGTCATCAAAAGGTTACATTGCTCTAAGAGCATTACAGACTGGAGCAGTTTGTACTGTGATGCATGGGAAGCAACAGGGATGTTGCAAACAATCCATAGACTGGAGAGCAGCAGTCCACCTCAGGCCATCCAAGGCAGGAGGACAATAAATCCTCCTTCAATCCCATTCACAAGTCTTTGCACATCAAACTAAATCCTACCGATGCGATTGCCAGGAGCAAGATCTTATAAACCTCATCTGCTGTCCAGCTTTTCAATGCCTTCAGCAGGAGACTCTGCAGGTCCACCTGGGCATCAGCCAGTGACTCTCATTGTCCTAAATGATCCTTTAAATTTTGGTAGCTGAACCACAGGATAGGAAAAGGGATAAACCTCATGAATTAAATGATGTAACTCTGAATGATCGGGTCACTTCTAAGACATACTTATCAAAATTAAAACACAGGACCTCAAGACATCATCTGGTCTATGCCACCCCACAAGTGGCAAAACCCTACTCTTTTCACTTAAAATTCCAGATGGAAATACCTCTCATTTTAGAATGGAGTTGTCAAAAATTAGCAGCCTCCTCCTTGCCCTTTTCTTTTCTAGAAGAAGAAAATTCCATCAACTTTAACACAAAAAAGTTACATCAAAATTATATGTGTGTGGAAATCCAAAAGTCAACATTTAAGTACCATGCTGTATCAGGTCAAAAAATGAGAAATAACTGTGCAAAAACATCTCCAAAGACAACGTATGAAAACTATACTAAATAGGTTCATTGTGACTGTTAACAGAGAGGAGCAGTTTTCAGTGAGGCATACAACTGTCCTTCCGCCCCAAACTTGCCTTGCTACTGGCTCTTGCCTTCCACAAGATTGTATCTGGGTTTGGCTTGTTCTGCTTAGGGAAATCATAATATCTATTTAAATTGCAGTGATGGAAAGTAAAGAATAACTGAGTTGGCACTTAGGCTCCTAATCCTTACCAACCTTCAGGGCTCCTTTGTATTGAGCTGAGTGCCCTTAGTTTCCCTTGACTTCAGTGCTGATTGCAGCCATTCAGCACATCACAGGAGATGCTTTTTATTGTGCATGACTATTGCCTTGAATCCATAACTCTTCAGAAACCCAGTGCAAAACAAGAAGGCATGGGTGTAGTTTGTCCTACATGAATTACAAAGAGATACAAGATGACTATAACTTGGCGCCAATAAACTTCCACTAAACCCAAATCTGGTTGTGTATTTATAGCCACCTCTCATGTAGCAGCAGAAAGAAAGGAGGGCACGCAGCAGAGACACGGGTCAGAGTATAGGAGAATACCTGACTGCATCCCTCAAAAGAAGGGAGGACGAGCAGTCTCTCTGCTTATGCAACTCCTGGATTGGTGCAGCTACAATCTAACCATAATAAACACAATTTCCAGAATCTCTGACAATTGAGCCCAAGGCATAGGAAAAAAATCCTTGCATTTAAATTAAGCATGAAAATGCAAAACTACAAATTTATTCTGCCATAATGCATGGGAGCATAATATATCTGAATACCCAAGCATCATTTAAAACCCAGACACTTCTAAGCGTATCAACCAGGTAGAAAATATGCCTGGATTGTCTGTGCTCCTCTGAAAAGAACACCCTGTCCACCCTTAGTAAGGCTCATTTAAAGAAATATAATCTTAAAAAACTTGCTCTATCCTTTGATCTCCAGTCATCAGTACAAAAGGCATTTGGAGTACCACTCAGACTTAATTAGCTTGTTCCTTTTTTATACATGACCTCAGTCACACTCTAATTAATCCATTTATAGTTAAAAATCTATCAGTCAAATCCCATACTTCATTCTTAAGACAACTTCAGAAATGGATCTACTCCTCCTCCTAATTTGTTGCACTATTAGCAACATGCATCCCTCCTCTGGACAGCCCCCCTTTCCCACCTGAGAAAAAATCCCAAAAAACATAGACCTCCAGGGAGTAACTGAACTTGGATCACCAGGAAATGGGACTCCTCAGTACACAGAATAAAAAGGAAATGTAAGTCTTATTTTGTAAAAAAGGAGAACTATGAAAAGCTGAACTCCACCTCCTGTATAGCACTGAGCCACTGCTGCACATAATGTGGAGAGCTGTCAGGAGATTTAATTAGGATACAAAATCCAGCGATTTAAGAATTCTGTCTCCTTAGAACATTCTTAGGGATTTGCTCAGAATTAGAGGATGGTTTAAACATTAAAGGATTTTTTTCGCCCCTTTAATGAGATCAGCTGCATAGTGGAAAATGAGACTTTATTTATCTAAATATCACATGAAGAACTGAATAATTTAATAACCTCTCTCAACTAAATCCAACCCAATATATTTACATGTCTTTTTTCTCTTTTGCATATAAAATACTTATTTTGCATTTGACTTCCAATGTATAAACAATTCTTAGCTTTACAAACCTTAAAGATAAATAATTAGAATTGTGTATTAAAAATCAACTGTTATCTTTGCTAGTGATAAAGTCTTTCAGTTTAGACTTACATTCAACTCTGAAATCATATGCTGGTTGTTCCCTTAGTCTAGATCTCTTAGTGAACGTGGACCTAGTGGACATAAAAAAACTGTCACCTCATTTAGAAGTGTTCTGTACCATTCTAAAATCTAGACCATCAAAAATAGCCCTGGGAATCAATAACAAGTAACACCCAATTGATCATTAGGGACTTAGGAATGACTGACTTATGCATTCAGTTAAATACAGTTTTACAGAAAACTGTAACATTTCAACGTTTTGAAAGTAATCATCAAGTATTGGAAACGTTAAAATCTAGTACACCTATTTCCTTTTGATACTGCTTTATCTATCACTAGCGCCAGATTCTGCCACCCTTGCAAACATTTACTGTCTCAGTGGAATGATCCACTTAGTTTAGGTTAATTTAGTTCAACAAAGTCAGTGTAATCAGTTCACCCAGGATTAAGAAAAGGACTGAGTATCGGAAGAAAAAAAAAACAACAAACCCAGGAAGATTTGTTTTCTCCTTCTGATACATGAAAAAAGAACTGGGTGTGGAGAAATGGGATCTAATCATTCAGAAGAACAGGTTGACCAAAAATAATCAGTCTAGTTTATTAACTAGAAATAATATATTAAACATTTTAAAATACAAATATACATGCATTAGTAAAGTAAAAATAATAATATCTTGCATCCAGGACAAGTAGCTTTACTTAACTAATACTAAAGTAATTTCACAGTGCAGGTTTTCTGCATTTTAACTTAAATCAAATCTGCATCCTTAGCAAGTTTGTAATAAATCATGAATTAAAAGTAAGCTGGTAAATAAAAAGAAAGTTGTTCACTATTTTCTAAGTGATTTAAGCCTAGAAGTTGAAAATATGAAAAAGAAACTTAAAGCTATATAATTACTTACATTTGTGTATCATGTATTCTGTTGCTGGCAAAAACTGCCAGATTGGGTGTAAATTATGTACTTTGACAAATCATCGTGTCCTTAAGTCTACTAAATGACATCAAACAAAGCCTCACTTGTAAAAAGATCAAAAAGCTAAAATGAAAAACAAAGACACTTCTCATGTTAATTATAGAGACTAGATGGACTCCTCGGTGTGATGACGTTAAGGGTGCATCTGCCCACTTTGGTGCGTCTCCTCTCCCCTGTAATTCTGTGGCCACGCATGAGCTCAGCAAATGGAAAAGCTTAATTTGTGCACAGCTGCCAGCATGCACTCTGCTCCCCAGTCACTCCTTCTTAGCAGGAAAGCACGCGCTTATATTAATATTTATTAAGGCCCTCTAATGGTGCTGGCCTATTTGTGCGCTTCCACTTCAATCCACGGTTGCCTCACAAGAGCATGGTACGAAATAAATCAGTGCCCCATTTGCAATATCTGCTTCCCTGACTGTAATATATGGCTGCGCGTTGTGGCAAAATGCAAGGTAGGAGGTTTCCACCTCAAGTAGCTTTTCCCTTTCAGCTGCAAATAGCACGTAGAGTGGAAGCGTGTGGATCACTGTGGTCTCTCATTGCTTCCTCCAAAGTCAAAGATGCTCCTTGATCAACTAAAGCAGGAGAGAAGTGAGGGAAATAGAGTAGGTTGCAAGGATGCACTGCACAGAAAGTAGTAAAGCCATACGGCACTGTGCAGGCTCAGGAATATGTTCAGTTGTGGGTTTTGATCATTGGTTTTTTCAGGTAAGAACACTTTGGAGTGTTCCTAACTCCTCGATTCCTCTGAGCCTTTACTTTGCATAGGGCCGCAGCGCTCTGTTTGCAGCGGGGTGCTGGAAGATAACTGGAGAGGCCAACATTTGGTGGTTTTCCTTCATCAGCTGCAAATGCCTTACAACAGAATCAAAGGAGAGAACAGAGAAATGGAGCAATATAGGGGACAATTCATCTTAATTGAAGGAGACATCTCAAAAACATCAGATGCATCACTCTCTAAGAGTATCTGTATCTCATAATTAACCACAAAAAGATTCCTGATTAGCCCAGATTCAGGTGTAAATGCTGTAAACTTCTGAAGCAGGATTCATCAATCCCACCCACAGCACCTTCAGAGAGCTGAGCTGCTTGGGTGTCTTTGAGCTTCCTCTGCCCGGAGTTTTGGCATTAGTAGCAAACCAACATGGTTAGGCCCAATACCACAACACACGCTGATTTAGAGGGTGAACACTTTGGAAAACAGCACAAGTTTTTAACTATGTCATGAAGGAAGATTTTCAACAGTTTAGGCAAAAGCTGATGGTATAACGACCATCCATATATTTGAAACCTCTCTGGTGGCTAACCTAAGCTGCCAAACTTGGCTGTCTAACACATGTGCGTTGCCTGGCAGTGTGGTCACCAGCGCAGTAATGAGCTCTGATTTCCAGCAGCCTCACATCTAGAGATTTGTCTGCAGGTGAGGCAGGCGGCACTTGTGATGAAGGTCTGGACACGTGGGATACACCAGCCCCTCCTCTGGCAACCTCAGCTTGCATTAGCTGGGAACCTGGGGAGTTAACGCTTCCCAAGGACAAGGCAATTGTTAAAAACAATACACACAGAGTAGGAGAAGGGAAAGAGCATGATCCTATTTATGCCATGAGCACACTGTAGTATCAGAGAGATGAAAAGCTGGGAATGAAACCATTTCAATCCAGAATAGTCAAATGTTCAAGTAAAGGACTGTCCTTCCTTTCCAAAAGAAAAGAAAACCAAGGAAAATTCTAATAAACGTTTTCTTTAAAAAGAAAGTACTTGTACATAAGAGTATAAGTAGTGAGAACACAGCATCAGTATTGGTATACAGATCTTTAAAAGACTGATTTTCTCAGGATACAAGTAAGGAGCTGACCCTTTCCCAGCACTAGCACAGCACAATCTCAGGATGAAATGAGACCATATTATCAGTAGTTCACTACTGATGCCAGGTTCTCATAGCATGCTTTTCACTTTCATCAAGCCTACTTCATTACCATGGCCTTGATGCAAATTAAAATAAAGTCATCAATCTCTAGACAGATATACAATTTTTGTTAGAAAGGCAACGAACCCAGTTCCTGTTCCTGCAAACAATTACGCAGTAAGCAGTCTAATTTTCTACAGATGGCTTAATGAGGCTGCATATGCGTAAAAAGTTACCCATCGGCATATTTGCAGTAGAAGGCCATGGTTATGTCTTAGCTGCAGGGTCTTTCAGAGACCCAAGCGATTACAATGGTTGAGAGCAACAAAAGCAATGCTATGAATTCATCTTTAGAGTAAATATTTCATAATTGTGCTTTAATAGTTACACCTGGTGCTAATATTCTTAATGATGGAGCATCATTCAGGGGGAAAACTTCCTGCACTGTGTGGTGATGGGTACACCAACATGGACACAGTCAGCCCATGCCTCTGTGGTGGCTGCAAAGTTCAGAGAGAGCTCTGATGCCAGGATGGCATCGGTGGCCAAGCTGCAGAGCTGCAACCACACAGAGGTAGCCAGAGCACCTTAAATCCTCTTGGGGGACCAAGGGAGGGATGGAGGGAATTAGGTGGGACTGTGGCAGCCAATATTCACAACATAGCCAGGGACCCCATCACCTACCCACGCAATGCCATCTCCTTCATGGAGAGATGAAGTTGCCACCTGCCTCTTCTCGGCTTCAAACGCATCTCGAGGCTCTTGGCTGTATGAAAATTTTGGCACTGAGCGGGTAGGGATGGATGGCCACCTCTGTGGGAACAGTCATCCCAGGATGGTGGGCTGTGTCCAGGCAAGGGCAGCATCAATGGAACAGGAACACCAGACATGTCTTTGTCATGGGACTGGGAGTAGTGCTCGAGGGGGAAGCTCCAGCATCCCAGTAATGACCCCAAATGCAGGGCATGCCCAGAAATGTGCCAGGAGCCCGTCAGGACATTATCCTGCCTACCATTTACAGTCTTCCTGTGACTGTAATGGGATGTTTCCAGGACTAAACCCGGCATTACCATTCCTACATTTCCTCAATGGCTGTTCTCAGCAGGTGTCTTTAGACGTTTTGAAGGCTGAACACATTTTATCTCCTGTAGCCCTTCATTCTTTAGGACAGGCCAGCTGTGATAATTTCCACCTCTCCTATATAATTTTTATCCAAATTCTGACTGCAAAGTGCAGAGGAATGTATTTTCTCACTCTAATAAATGTTTTGCCTTGCTGCTCTTTAACATGAAGGCACATCTCACAGGGCATGAGAAACAGGAATTTTTATCAATGACTGTCATATGTATGTTACTTGCTTCCACCATGGTGGGACCAGGATGACCGAGTTGTCACAAATCAGAGACAAGGCAGCCGCAGGTACCCTTGGGTGAGGCTGAGAGGCTGGAAATGTTCCCTTGCAGTCTGTGTGGAGCACGGACCCTGCAGCTACCCGGGAGCTGAGTAAGGAGTACATGGAGCAGGGACCTTCAAAGAGATTTTGAAAGGAAACAGCTGGTGTTTCAAACTCCCCTGCGTGTTTCTGAAAAGCTGCATGAAGCATGTAAAAGGAAAGGAAATATTTGTCATTGAAAAGAAACCCAAAAGTCATTAAAATCTTGGAAGATGTGACACTATACAGGAAAGTAGATAGAAGTAGTTCTTAGAAAATATGTAACATAATATTTGTCCCATTTAGGTGTGTAACATTCCTAGGCTCCCACATTAAAGCAGGAGCCAGGAAGACTCCCTGCTTTGGTCAGACACAGTAAGGGCTTTGCTCCCCCATAAGGGCTCAGGGGATGAAGTGGTGACTGTGAGCTGGAACATACCTGTGTAGGAAGAGATAACAAAACCCACCCGAAATCTGGGAGAACCCCATATAGGAGACAGTAGAGGTATGAGAAATGCTGCCATATTTGTATGCAGTGCAGTTGTACTGCAGATACCTATAGAAATTGGAACTGGAAGAGACTGATTGGATAAATCCAGTGTTAACAAAATAGCAATGTAAAACACATACATCAATTGGAAAGTTGTTCTGTTATGTAGAACAAATAGATCTCCTGGCTCCGGACCCAACACTGTTGTCAAAATAATTATCAGCAAGCGAGGCAGAATCTACAGTCCATTACAGAGATGAGAAGGAACCTCTTAGGGACCATTACCAGCCCAGGGTTAGACCTCATTAACCCTAGTTAAGCCAAGTGGGATTATATGCTGCAAACCAGATCTGAATTTGGCTTTAGATTTACCACTTGTTTACACAAGCAGATCAAACAGAGCCCATTTCTGCTTCCAGACACCCTCACTGACCACTCCATGCTTCCCTGGGAAAATTCTAATAAAACAGCTGTGCTATTCTGCATTGGCGTGGCACTTTTCGATCCCTTTCAGACTGGTCAAAGCCCAGGTCTCATGCTTCTCTCCAGACAACTCCAGTCTCCCTGCCCACTTCGCAGGACATGCTGGGAGAGTTTGGCCTCCTGGAGCCTGCAAGAGCTGGGGAGCAGCCAGTTCCTCTTGCCTCCTCCAGAAGCTGGAGTAGATGGTTTGCCAGTGACATGGTCATTTGTTTGAACTCAGACTACACAAGCTGCATTTGATGAGTAAACTAAATGCAAGTTGGAAGTTAATGCTCTCTGCTGCTGAATAAATGCTGCCTGGCAGGATTTTGGCTTGGGTTGAGTAGCACTTTCCTAAACAATTTCCAAGCAGGGCAGCACAGGCCATGGACCATTCCCTGTGAGCAATTTGCATGCAGCCACCCTGCTTTGGAGACTAAACCATGGCATCAGCACAGACCTGGGCTGCCCCATGCCAGATGCTTTCACTGCTAGAGAACAGTCTCAGCCACGTTCAACTTGATGGTCCAGATGTACTCCCAAGCCTAAGTTCAGTGGCTTTCTCAGTAAGATGGTGATTAATTAGCCTTATGCTGTGGCATGCGAATTACTTCTCCTTGCCATCTCATGTGCGCACACAGAGGGATGCTGGCTTCCAGTGGTGGCTCCCCTTCCCCATCAAGAGATCACGCACACAAACCTGTGCATGTTAGGATGGAGAGAGCAGCCTTGCACAGACTGTGTGTCCTTCTGGTGAGTAAGGCAAAGTCCTGTCCCCACCACTTTACACACCTCTGGACCAGCTGAGACAAGGCAAAGGTGCACAGGGGACAGGGGACAGGGAGGATGACGAGAACAGGAAAAGTTCAGGTACAAACCAGATTTGCGCTTAAGCATCCCCCAGTCTCTATTGCTGGGGAGCTCCAGCTCACCACACGTCTAAGGGATAAAGTGATGTATATCCATCCCTACGCGCTATGCAAACTGCCAGTGACTCAGAGGGTAGAGCACGGGCAAGCCGAGAGGATCAATCTGCTACAGCTGAGCACGTCCAAGTGCGCTGTTGTCACCGGGGGATTCGTAACAGTTGTGCTTTGGGAAACAAAACAAACAGCGGCGCGTTTCTGTATACACCAACTTCGGCAGCTCACCAAAATCAAACCAGACGAGTGAGGACTGCTCGACCTGGAGGATTTAATTAGAGCCCCCCGCCCCGAACCGTCTGAAGGGTTTAGAGTTTTATTCTTACTAACTTGCAAATTTACTGCTCTTATTCAAAAGGAAAATTCACAATCTCAAATGTCAAGAAGTTATGTTCAATTTCCTCTTGGCGTTTTGACCTTCTCAACATGAGGGAAGTAACCCTTAAAGAGCCAGTGAAGCGGAGCTGCAGAGAATATTTACGCTGAAGGGCTCCTGTACACCTGTCAGGACAAGGCTCCATGCTGGGGACCTCTCATCCATCTCAGACCCAGGAGATACTTCCTTGTTTCAGTGGACAAGTGTAGAACAAATACCAACATTTTTCAAAGAATTTGCAAAAACTGTGAATAATCCAACCGAGCCCAGTTTAGATTCCAATATGGCAAGTCAAAAACATTTGTTTTCTAATCTAAATTATCTTTTTAATTCACTGTATAAAACCAGGAATTGGGTCCTCAGTTTTTCCATTTTTAATGAATCAGCATCTCATGGTGCTGTGTGGGGTTCTAACACAATTGAGTGAGAAGCATTCTGAATTTCCAGGATGAATTTTGGATGTTTAGCAATTTCCGGCTAAAATTTCCAGAAGCAAATAAATCACTGAGTTTCATTTTGGGTATTGCTGAAAATGTCACCCAAGCTGAAAGAGAGTTCATATTCATTAAATATTACTTTGATTTCTGGAAAGAAAGGAAGAGATGGGGGATTCCACCACATTATTTTTAGAAAGAGTTAGTAACAAAAATACAGAAAACGTGAAAATCTCATCTGTCATGTCAATTATGAATACACCCTAAAACAATGAGGACAATTCAATGCAATTTCATCTAAAAGTGCATTTGCTTGGCTGCTGGAAGGCAGGAACCAACTAGCACAGCCCTCCCTGCGTGGTGGTCAGGTTAAAATCCAGCCTTTGAAAGTTATTATCTGCATGCCATATCTGGTTTCCACAAAATGATTGCCATCCATCCTCAGGCTCTGGAAGGGACAGGTGCCCATGTATGAAAAGCCACTATCACAACCCGCATCTTTGCTGGCAGTCTCAGCTGCAAGGCTGAGGAAGCACATGTGCACAGAAGATGAGCGTGTCTCCCCCTCCGTTTGCTCCCAACAGGCTCACTCAGGGCCACTTCTGTGCTTCAAAACAGGGATCACACAGCCAAATATCCCAACACATCTGGAGGAGGAATGTGAAACTGCAGACATTGCACACCAACAGCTTTCAGCAAGTCACTGCCAAACTGTTTGGGGATTTCCACACAGACAGCACAAGCTTCTCAACCCAGTGTTGTGCAAAGAGATATTTCAACCATTGTCACCATCTTTTCATGCTCAGCCACACCAGCTATTCGGACTTCCTTGCTGGTACAGACACATAGGACATGCTATGTGGACGCAGGACCTTAATGCTAAGGAAAACCCCTTCATTGCTGCTGCTGTGGTACAGAAAAAGGAAGGGGAAAGACAACTCCTACAAGAGATCTGTAGCATCGATTTGTGTTGTTTGTCACCCATTGCAAGAGATCAATGATGCGTAAGAGCAAAAGAAAGACGGCCCTCACCAGCATGAAGTTTTACAAGCATCCTCCCACTGCTTCAGCCAGCTTGCGCATTTCATAGCATTATGAAGTTTAAATGCCATGGGATAGGTCTGTCTGGCAATAAATTCAGCCAAAGGCAATCTCTTAAAAAGCCATCATTATGTAAGGGTGTGCTAGCTCATTATAATGAAGGATGGAAAATACAGTATGCGTCACGTAGTGTAATTCAAAATTGATTTCCTATCATGACACATTTTAAAAAGGCTATTCTGCACAGTGCCTTTGCCATGGTCTAACCCAGGACTGTTTTCCCACTTTCCTTCTCTTTCATCTTCTCCTGTTTGCCCAGTGCAGGAGACTATTTCAAGGCAATGCCTTCATCTTTGCTGCACATCAAAAGCAAAGCATGGGAGGAGTGCTGCTCCTATCCTGGCAGCTCTCCATCACATTTTAAAACCCTTCCTTCAACCAAAAAAGCACATCACTCATTTTATTTTGCTACTCGTCAAAGAAGAGCTGGTTGCTAACAGCAAAAAGAGCCACTTGTGAAGCATGCCAGCTCCTGGTCTCATCCTGCCAGGAGCTCCGTCATCTCAGTTCCCACCGACGCTTTGCTTCCTACAAGAATCTGGACTGTGCAGGATTGGCCTCTCCTAGAGACTCAGATGGTGCTAAGAGTTCTGTTTCTGCTTTGAAGACTATATAGAAACCCTGTCACAACACCCTCATTTTTTTCAGCTGAGCTTTTCTTTCTGTTTATTTAGATTTTACCTCTTCAGCCACTTCAAATTTGTAATCTTTTTGTGCTGATGCTGCTAACTAGGTCTTATATCCCAAAAATTGCTTTAGCACCAGCACTGCCTGGCAACATTGTCTGCAAACTCAAGAGGGCTATGGTGTAAACTGCACTTCCCATCTTTGATCTTCTGTTGGATGGTGCCCTTGACATGACTGGTACCGCATCTGTACCCCTTAACAGGCATATCAAGTTGGTGCTACATGCACATACAGCCACGTTCACACCTGCATAAGAAGCTGGCTTCAGACAGCGTCATAAAGGAAAAAACCCAGAAGACTGCAGTTCCTGTGGAAATAAAACGCAATGCCCACGAAGAGTCACTTCAATCAGAGGACCTGCCATAGTATCATGCTACAGCCTGCAGCATAAAGCAGACTGACGATGAGGCAGAGGAACCATGGGTGGCTCAAAGCCCTCTTTGCTCACCCCAGACCCCACCACCCTGGGGCTGGAAAGGCCATGAGCATAATTCAGTGGTGATTTCTTAATGTTACAGCCTTCTCTCTAGCCCGTCCGGTGGGCTATGGTCATACTGCAGTTCGTCAAATGCACTGCCACACCCTCCTTACTAAATCCACGTCCCTTATACGTCCTTGCCTCCTGTCCGACACACTTCACTCCCTTCCCGATGAACCCTAGGGACGCAGCTGGGTTCCCAGGTTTGGAAACAGCTGCCCCAGTGGGGCTCAGGCATTGCCCCACTCCTTGCACCAGGAACGGGATGCCAGGGCAGGATTAAGGAGCTTATACAGACACTCATTTGTGTTGCACATGCTATAAAAAAAGTGCAATTCCCCATCTTCAAAGCTTGCAGAAATCATTAAAAGATTATTAAATGCCTGGGGTCCAATGAAAATTGGAGTTTCTATTACTTCTATTTTTAGAAATAATCATTGAACTAATATTACTTCTATTCTGCAAGATGGAAAGCTCACAAATTCGGTGTTTGGACTGGAGCAGCTCCGGAAAACAAAGCAGCCTGACAATGATACAAAGCCCATCGGGGTTCAGCTCTTCAAATCCTGCCCTATGCTTGAGCTACAGCACCATACTTGGTCCCTTTTGTCTTCCAAAAATAGCAGCTAGCAGGGCTAGAGAAGAATCAATTCCCAAGTAAATCTCATGCAAATTGGAAGCACACAAAAGAGGCTATTAAACTGCAATGGACGTTGGCAGCACCACTCCCGGACCTGCATGACATGTTTCAAAAAAGACTGATATTAATTAAAAACGGGTCTTGATTTATTTATGTCCTTTCCACTGTGCTTTGTTATTTTAATCACTGAAATACTGGACACTCGTGACCCATTCCATTTTACAGTTTTATTCATAATTAATACATGCATATAATCTTTATTAAGTTACATAAAAAATAATAATGGAGTTTTACCATCCATATAAAACAACAAATTAGGTTTTGTCTGTAGTTTCAATTTGTCCAATAAAGATATTTAAACATATTTGAAATTAAACAGTACAGATGTTAATCAGAGAGAAGTAGGTCTGCAGTACCTTTGCGTGAGTAATGCTGCGTGAAATAATTAAAATTTCACATTTATGTAACACTTTCCATCTCCAAGGGATCCCAGAACCTATTAACAAGTACAGCAGAACAGACACATTTTGTAATATTTTGTCTTCCTGCGACAACTTCCTTCCACGGATTTCAAATCACTTCACAAACACTAATCGAGCCTTCAACACCCTGCGAAGCGGCTGCAGAGCAGCGGGAATCTCCTCTGTGAGGGCACGTAGCTCCAAAGATGGGGTGAACTGCAGCAAATAGGTGTAAAGGCTGACTTGGTACCGACCGCCTCAATTCTACAAAGGTTTCTATTTATTAAAGTACTTAATCGTATGTTTAAACGTGCTTTAGTGGATGTAAGCACGGCCTCAAGCATCTTGCTGAGTGTGTGTGGTGAACGAGGACCTGGGAAAAGTGTGGTGTAGAGGAGAGAGTGGTCACTGCTGGCCTGGGAAGGCAATACCTCCCTGCCATCTGTTTGTCATAATTACTTCATAATTACATGAAATGACTCATAAGTTATTTTAGTTAGGTTTTACATGTGATGAAAATAAATAACTGCCCTCAGACTCATCACCATTTTTTCTCTTTCATAAATCCCCGCATCTTTAACAGGTCCTGCAACTCAGCCTTCTTTCCCTGCATACTTTCCAGTTTTCCAACTGACGAATTTTCCAGCTGACAGTTTCTAGAAGGGACTACATTTTAAATCAAGGAGAGTTCTCCAAAACTTTCTGTGCCGAATGTTCTTACTCGAGTAGCATTCCGTGTAACAGAGAGGCACGGCTGGGTGAAGCGAGGGGAGCACGTCCCACCCAAGTGCTCTCACAGGGAAACAACGGGTCCTTCCCGACCTGAGCTATTGCTGCACCAAGCTAAGCCTACGGAGCACCCCGATCTACGTACGTGGCTCTGCCAGCTTGCTGTGGTGACCTCTCTTTTAGGCACGAGGAAGAACTGACTAAATGCAACTCACTTTCGTGTCTTAAAACTTCCTGTATCTGTAATAATGATTTTGTCTAAAATAATGTGATTTGGGGAGCATGAAAAAAACCCCATATATACAGAAAAAGATTTTTCACATAAACTGGTTGTTACAACACCAAAACATTTCCAAGCTCTGTTCAGCAGCCTGAAAATCATATCGATTTGTGGACAACATAGACGCCATTGAATTTCTCTTTCTGAGGCATTAACGTAACACTGAACTTTTTCAGCATCATTGCAGAGGACACAGAGGATTCTGCCTAAGGCTGCAGCTGGAACACACTTTTTTTTCTTTCTGTATTAGCACTAAAGGATCATATTAAGAGGTCTTGGAGATTGCAGCAGACTGAAAAATTACTGTCCTTGTCTTTTAAGAAAATGAGAGCAAAGCCTGGGAAGAAATGCCTGAGAAAGTCTGTAAAAGTCCATCAAGCACTAAGCTGAGAACCATAAAACCTTCCTTCTTCTAAGTTCTATATTGACAGCAAACCACGTTATGAAGTATAATGATTATTTCAGCCTATGGTTTTCTTTGTTTTTTACTTTTTCCTTAACAAAAGATGGAAGTCTGTGGTTAATTCTTCACCCACAACCAGACTTAACTGAATTCAGAAGAGGCGGAACAACGATATTCTGTATTTTTACCGCCTATTATTAAGTGCTGGTTTCCAGTTTTGTTTAACTGCCAGTTATCAGGATTCAATTTACCCCCTCCAAGGGGGATGTCTGGTATCATTCTGAGAATAATAACTGCAATATATTATGTTAATTGAGCACTAATAAGCTTCACAGCGCTTTTGCTTCCAAACAGGAATGGAAATGTCATTTTTAAAATAGAGGGCATTAAGCACCTGTCTATACCTGCACCACCTCATTTCCGAATCCAAGAATATGAGGCAGCAGCACAGATTTACTGGGGATTACAGAGACCATAAGGAAAACCCAAAAGATCTAACTTCTATTAACACGCTCTTCTTTAAAGCCCAGGCCCCGTTAGGGAAACCAGGGAATCCCACATGAAGAGTGCATTTCATCGAGATGGCCTCCCCTGTCAGCAGCCTCCAGTGAACTTTAAGTAATGAACTTTAAGGCTGTTGTCCCACATATCATCAATCTTAAAGATGAGGAGTCTCCAGCAGAGAATTTCTCTTCTGTTTAACTCTCAATAGAACTGTATTTCATGCAATTAATGTCAGACGCTGCTTGTGCATTTTGATCATTTCATTTACTTACAGCACAAGAAATGATCACAACCACAAATCCAAGGCATCTTTTGCACTCACTAAAATTTGGCAGTAAGCCTGCAAGGTTATGCAGGCTTAAGAAGACTCTCAGGGATAAAAGAGGATTATACTAGTTACCCTAATTAATATTTTGTTATTAGTTAGACTGGGGACAATGACCTTTAAAGATGAGCAAGAAGAATTCCCTCCTGTGTCCAAAAGAGATGAATATATGCAATTACATGCATTTGTATCAATATAGATTTTGAGTGCAAGATGTCATGGCTATCTTATATTTCTCGCTTTGGCAAGACAAAAATAAATAGGAAAGTTTTAATGTTGCTTCAATTTGAACCTTTGCACCAGAACAACAACAAAAAAAAACCAACAAAAAAAACAACCCACACTTTTCCAGAGCAGCAGATAGGACCGTGGTGAACCCACAAGCATCAAAGCATGCTTGTTAACTTCACGCTGAGGTTAAGAACAGAGTTAAAAGGTTTGCTGAACTAAGTCTGTAATGATCAGCCCAATCTAAATAGGGAAACTGCACACAGCTCATGTGAGGGGGAAGCTGGTGTTAACTGGGAAGAAGTGTATGAGAAATCTCCTCAAAATCCTCCCTTGTTCCAGTAAAGCCATGTTCATGCAACATCCGAGCAAAGCCAGGATGTTTTCTGCTGAGCTGGGACGCTACGGTAGCATCTTGTTTGCAGTAACACACGTTCCCTCCCTAATGCATAAATGTAACTGCTTATTCATTGTCAAATACATACTGGGCACTGGGAATGATGCATCTTCTTTTACACATCATGCCAAATCGTTAACACCTCTTATCTTGTAGCCAGATATTAAAGATACAAGCTGCCATGAAAATAACCTAATTTATTATATACCGCACTAATTTAGAAATCACCATTTATTTTAAAAACCACAGAGGGAAGAAATTACATTTAGTAGGTAGCAAAGCTTCTAACTGGTGGTATCGAGCTCTTTTTTTCCACACTCCTTATACAGAAAATTGCAGAAAAATTAAATAAAAAAAACCTTCTCCTTCTCACCAGACACAAAAATAAGTAAAACAAAATCAAGATTTCACCAAATGCATGAAATCAAATACGTGCTTGCTGGCATGTGCTGTGAGGGTGTCTCTCAGGACAGCATTGAAACGCATATGCTTGTATTTAATTAGTTGTGTAAGACTTCGGAGTAGGTTTAACGTCAAGTACGTGTGTCTGTGTTTTGCTGCACAGGGGAGGAGTGGTAAACCGGGGTCTCAGGAGCTGAAGCACCCCAGGGGTACGGGGCTCGGTGGTGAGGAAAGCCAAGCGTGCCTTCCTCCTGCAGAGCTCCTCAGCATTTTTCATGGCTGATCCCCTGTGTTTCAAAGGAAAAAGCACATTATTGCACTTCAGCTGTTCTTGCCAAAAACAGTCTACTGTGGCCACGCGGTGGTTCTCCTTCTACGAGGATGAACAGCTGATACCTCCTTGTCTTGCAATAACTCTTCCCCCTTTAAATCAAGTTGACTAAAATACATAAATCCCCAGGTTTTTTCATGCCTGTGGACAGGTTAGCAGATGTTTTAAACATCCAGGCTGAAACTGTAAACGATGAAACAAACTTGGACCTCTGGAGGTTTGTGCGAGGCTTGATGCGGGAGGGGAGCAGCCTTCACCCGTGCCTGCACCGCTGCCCCAGTGCAGGCAACTGAGCCACTCGACTGCGGTCAGGGGGAGGAAGAGGAGGGTGCCTGAACCCCAGGGGCATATGTGCCACAAAAGACAACCCTCAACCCCCTGTGCCCATTCCTGACTTCTGGGCTATCTCCTTGGATGTCTGTGTTTAAATAGAGAAGAAGAAGAGAAAAAATTACCTTAGTTTCAGCATGGAAATTAACTGAAAAAATGATCTATTTTTTTAAAAGGATGATCCACCTAAGTAAAAAGACTCAAGACCCAAATGGTTATTTCAGTCTTCTGTCTAATCAGCTGCTACTGCATGATCAGACTCCCAGGTAAACTAAAACCTTCAGGCTGAATGGATCCCTCCAAGTGAACCTCCTCTTACAGGTGATGCTTTTTACTCAGGTGTACAGAGTTATTATTCATAGACTGGTTGCAGCTGGAAGCCCGTCAGAAATTAGGAGCCAGCATGCACATTACTGTGCAAACACACACTAAAAGCCTGACAAAATGTTTTTTTGTGTAAATACGCACAGCTAGAGAAAGGCATGAGTGGAGGGGGCCCGCAGCAGTGACGCCAACTGCCTGCTGCTCAGAGATGGTGGGGGCACAGGAGGACCGAGGCATCCGCCTCCTGCCTCCAGCTGGAAACATCCCCCTCGTCCCTCTCGATTTTTTCATCTGTTACTTTCGCAAGTGAATTTTGTCCTACTAAAAGTTGTTCGATCTGGAGGCCTAGAGAACGAAGCCTCCGAACGGGCACCAAAGAGATGGCCCTTGCCACCCCAGCGGGGGACCAGCAGGACCATCTTTGCAGCTATTATTTACAGACTGGTGATGAAGTGGGGGGACGTTTTCTGCTCATTAAGAGGCAGAGGGAGTGGGACCACCGCTGTACTCCTTCCACGCACGCATGGCGCTGGGCAGCTACTGAATGAGGCAATGCTCCCTCATTAGGGAGTGGGGCGACAAACGCGTCTGTCATCCTTCTGTTGCTATTTCCAAATGAACTCAATTAAGTTAATTAATTTTTTCAGTGCAACAAAAATGGCAAGGAAGAGGCTGGAACACTAAATGAGAATAAAAATAAAACATCGCTCCTCCTTCTCCAACCCAGATCTCAAGATTGTTTGCTTTCAAATTAAAATAAATTTCAAAACATTAACTTACTTGAAGAAAATCACTAAGTGTTTTTCTCTGTGGCTGCTTAACTTGAAAAGTCACACCCACTCTTCTCCCTGCACCCAAGTATGATTAATGCAAAGCAACACACTTTCCTAAAAGAGGAATTGCTGTCACACTTCCGTAATCTCAATCAATTATGGATACTTCAAAAAATACAATGAGCTTACATTTAATCACTAGAGAAGTTTAAAGGAAAGGTTATGTTACATGCTTTGGATACACGAGGACGTAGGCAAAGAATTTTCATTGGTACTAAACCTTCTTTTGAGGGAATCTGGTAGGTAATTTACATATAAAGACATAATTTCATAATTGACTCTTTCTGGTTTGTCTCCTGATGGAGTCTTTAAAATCAAATAGGATGCTAATTCATTAACAGTTTTGTGCATGTGCCTGTATGTTTTGCCTACAATACAGATTTCTAGAAGGTGGAGAAAGAAGGAAAGTTTCCCCTTTTTTTTGCAATCTTCCATAGATTTGCATTAGAAAAGAAAAACAGGAATAAGGCAGATATATGATAAATCTTTAAATACAATTCATTTAAATTATTTCCATTGCATTGTTGCTTTATCCTTTTTTATGTTAATGATTTGATGATTGCACTCAGCAAAACCAAACACATTAAACTTCTTTTTTTCCTTTTGAAGAAATGACAGTATAAGTGAACTTCAGTGCATGAAAAACATGTTCTCTAGAAAAAATTTCTATCATCTTTTACTGATGCATTAAAAAGAATCATGACAACAGGAGAGGGTGCCTTCTGTTTGTAGACTGGGTTTAGTTCTCTTACTAACAAAATCGTGGATGCATCTAGAACTTCTACATGAAGTTCAATCAAATGCAAACAAACCCAAGAAGTTTTAGCCAAGAAGTACATGTATTACGTGCACAATGACAACACAAGATCCCTTTCCAGATGAGGGTTTCACTATGTCATGCCCCGTATGAGACCTAGGCTGAAAAGATAATCAATACTTCAAGAACCTTTCAAGCTGGTCAGAAGTTGAGTAAGATTTCATCTCTTAATGCAGAAACTGAGTTACCTAAACTAGACAGAAGGCCTCACTTCCACCTCCTAACAAAGCTTTATTCAACCACTAGAAAAATATCATCATCTGTACTCTGTTGAGCATGTTCAAAGTCAACATCCTCATCATCTCTGATACTAATTTCACCTTGCGCTTTGCTCCCTCTAACGTCAAACCACCTAGGAACCTAATACTCTTCTTGCTGAGACATAGTTAACTGGAATTATCATCCATCTGGCTGCAGAACAGTCCGCAGCACTGAGTGAAGATGTTTTTTATCTTTTTGTCCCAGGTCTCTCGTAACAGTCACTGAATGACTTCTTAGAAGACTCCTACAATGCAGTTAAACAGCATTATTGCATTGTTTCAGATTTAGAAAAAGGCGTTTAAAAAAACCTTACCCTTTCAAAGTGGCTTCTATTTTGATGCTTAGAGGCTCTGAATTGCCTCTGGAGACTCCAGTGAGTTTATACAGATCACTTAAGTTGCTTCTTGAAGTACTTGGATCAAATGCCTAAAATTGGGATGCGAGTATTCCCTGTTGGAGATTGAGTTTCAAAGGTACTGCCTAGCATTGTAGAAGTTTATCCAGGTGACACCATCAAATAAATCAGGAAAAGCAGACAGTGTTTACATGGGCACATCTAAACTATGGTGTCTGGGAAATTTTCCCAGCTCCTACTTTGGATGTATACTCTGGCCACATCCCAAGTTAATGTCAGGGCAAGTGCTAAGTCCCACTGTCTCCTCTCCAGGTCCTGTTTTCAACTGGAGGAAAACCTTAGTAACACAGGAAACCCAAGTTATGCTCTAACACATTGAATGACCAGGACTGCAGGGCACAGCCCTGCCTGCTTTGGCACCAGTTAAATCGTTATAGAAAGCTGAAAAAACTCAGCACCCAGGAAGCTTATAAAGGTCTTTGATGACCCAACCACCTCTGCTCTGTCATTTTGCAACTTTATCCTCTAGAATGCACATTATTATTATTATTTTTTAATTATTAATACCTGTCACCCTTATTTAAGGATCAAATTTTTGGGGTCTGGTGAAGGCTGCAGCTCCTTCTCTTTAAACACAGAAGCTCCCAAGCAATCTCAGCAAGTGGCCCTGCCCTGTGCTGGGAATGTCCCAGCGGCCGAGGCCAACTCTGGTTCTCAGGCACTTTTGTTTCTGGTGTAAATGAGGGATGAGACTTGTGTGGAAGTGCCTGACTCATGGAGGAAATGGTCCATAACAAGTCCTTAACGCTGCCCTTTGCAAGGTCAGCCATTTGTCTCACTGTCCAACACTTTCCTGGCAACTGGTGCCCCCATCCAGAGCATGTCTGGTAATAAGCAAGCCATCCTGCTAGCAGCTCTCTTTTGTGTTGCCTACCTAAACCCTGATATTCATTCACAAAAGCTTTCCTGTACATAAGCTTAATGGATAAAGCAATCAATACAAACAAAATCAGATGCTGTCCAACTTTTTTCCTTCACTAAGTAGAGTCTGAATCTTAGGTTTTTGTCTGTGCTACTCTGAAGGTCCAGAATAACTAAAGACAATATGGATATTTACAATCTGCCATAACACTTCTAACATAATTATGAAATGTGGGTAATTTCCTCAGTTTGGCAAAAAGAATCTCGCTGGTGAAAACCAATGTGGTGCTGTAGACCACATTGCTGCAGACCATCAGAGAAATGTGGGACAGCCTTTGAAACCAGTATTTCAGATGTCACATCTCACTTTATACCAAATTGGTGAAGCACAGATCAAGAATTCAGAGTTCTAGCAAAACTGCCTTTCAGTATCTGTTAAGAAAGATGAAACCAAACAGCTACACGTGCTGGCTTTCTATCAAGCTTCTCATTAGGCTTTCATGCCACCAGTAAAAACAGAAAAGGAGCTAAGTTTTTGTTGGAGGTTCTGGGTTGTTTTGATCTACCTGTTGCAGAGAAGTGCAGTATGTTCTCAGTTATTCATGTTTTAATGTACTGTCTTCCATGCTGCATTTCACTATGAACACATTCCTCACAAAGGAAAAATGGTGAGAAGATGAGGTGAGCTAGAGAAACTCATGAATATCAGGTTCTCAGATGCCAGTAAGAGCACCACCACAACAGTTGGACAAGTTTTTTTCATATTCGTCTGTAAGCATCCAGGATGTCATCAAAATCTGGGACAAATGCTAATAAACCATTTCATATTTTTTCACTCAAAAAATTTACTCTGGAGTTTTCAGCCTGCTTCACCCTGCAACATACATCAACGTTACAATGACCCAAGGGATGCCTTGCAGCCAGATGGATCAAGGGCTCAGCTCCCCTCTGTCCTCCCACCAGCTTGCTGCACCCCCATCTTTCACCCCTGCATGTCTCTCTTTACCCTTAAAGCTTTTGTTTGCTGCCTTTATTTAGCCTGGAAGTTTTTCAAGAGAGAAACCGCTTAATGCCAGAATGGTGCTCTACAATACCAAAAATAACCAAGAGATGTTTACCAGTTATGATACATGATTTTCGGTATTTTAAAGTGTTTCCTTGCTAGGATTTAGACACTAGCTACAAATTACATGCTGAACAGGTCTGAAAAACTTAGCAGGAAACCTGCAGTGGGAGATTACCCCATCACCAGCATTATCCCAGCACACACGTGCAAGCCCAGCAGGGCCACTGAGGAGGAGGAGGCAGGAGCTGGGTTTTGTGGAGAGCGCGGGAGTTATAATCTTGCTGATTTATGGGACACTAACTGCCTTGCGAGGCAGTAATGATTTCCCACAGAGGTCATCACGGACACTGTTTATCAGTCTGCTTTGAGCAAATCCCATTAATAAGTAGGTGGCAATGTTTATTAAGAAAACCACGAGCCACATGACAGACTCGTAACATTACAATTTCGGTTCCACTGGACGGCCTACAAATAAGAGGAGCTCAGGTATTCCCGAGAGACGTACAGAGATAGCTCGGCACAGTTTGTGTGCTCTGCACTGCTGGAATTACTTACCCTGTGACCACACTTTATGCTTACCTTTCCATACATTGATCTCTGAGCCTAGATTTTACCTCCTTATCTTTTCTTCATCCATCTAGCACATAAGAAAGATTTATAGCATGTTACACAGGGTGAACCTGTGAAAAAGCAGTTGCCATGGCAACCTAGTATTTCTTTTCTGTATAAACTTGAAGTACTGAAGCAGAGGAAGGCCAGAAGTCCACATCAACTTCAAAGTTGCTCTTTGTTCCTATTATGATCCTTTAAAGCAATGGAAATATTTTACTGCCATCAAGCAAACATATTAAATGTGCCTTTTAAACTGTTTAAGAAAACACAGCCCTCATGGTTAGTCATTGCAAAGCACCTGAGGCCCACTACAGACGTAGTGTGTCACGCATTGAACATGTTACCACAAAAGAAGTATCTCAAGAGATGTCCCAACCATGCACACTTGGGAAGAATCACATGAAAGTCCAATAGGTCACTGCACACCACCACAGGGATTCAGATTACAGGGCAATTTTGCAATATTAAGATATTTCATGGTCAGATTCCTACACGTTCCTCTACTGGGTCACAAACCTTGATCCACAAAGATGAATCATAGGTGTATTTTCTAAAGGTATAAAAACAGAGGCTCCATGTCAGTGAACCAGCACTATGCCTTTGCCCTGCCATTTATGACAGACTACTTTATGTTCACATACATAGGCTCTACTGCCCCTCAGTTTATTATTTCCCAGCAAATTGCATCTTAATTCAGGGCACCCTCCCATTTGCACTGACGTGAGGCAGCTTTACTGCAGAAGTCGTCAGCAGATACCTTGAGGTCAGCCTGCTTGACACAAACCCTTGAGCCCCTTCATGCCTCTACAATTCGCCATGGGCTACACACAAGGAAAAGTGACCAGAACTGGGGTCCTATCTGCATCGTGGAGCAGAGACTCTCTGTTCTCTGTAAGCAAAATATTTCTGCCTAGGGTATGCAGGATCTGTAGCCCACATGCTGCACAGAGCCCAACAGGTTCCACAGAAATAAACAGATGTGCACCAAGGTGGCCTAAACATCTGCTATGACCATTTGTCCAGACCTTTTGATATAAAGCATTTGTTGAGAGAAAAAAAAAAATCCAGGAGGAAAAAAGAGTATATTTCCAGGGAAAACCAGATAAATGGTAGACCTACAAAGAGTGAAACAGTAACCTCTTTTTCTCTCTCCCTTTTTTTTTCATATAGGAAACACTGGCACAAATATAGTTTAGTCTATGGGATATATCACTCACCTCAGAATGTGGAAACCCTAATTTATAATTGTGACTGAGGAACTTACCAGCTCAGTGTCCTTCAGCAACATGACCCTAGCACCGCCATTTCTCCATGAAGCATTCCCATACAGCAGCAACATGTGCCAACTCAACAGGTGAGCAGATCGACTGGGACAGGCCTCGGCAACCACCTCGACTGCTTCATACCCCAATGTTGCTTTTCCTTCTCCCTCTTGCGGTGCATTTTCCACACGGCCGAAGCCCTTGCCGATGGCCATCGCTGCCCAGCTCCCATGTCCTCACATCCCTGTGGTGGGACGCCAGACCAGCTCCCGTGCACGCTGCACTTGTCCTGAACTCCCTTCCAAGTAAAATCACTAAGTCTTTTTTTATTATTAGTAAGGGCTGAATTTCCTGTGGCACTGGTAGCGTGGAAACCAACCTCTGTTTCACAATATTAAAACCACATTTTCTAATCAGAATTGGGTAGAAAGAGAGGGAGAGAGGTAGTGGGATACACATGGATCCCACAGAAGACAGCTGAGCCTCAGAAAATCACAGATAAGTGTGCAGGTACTGCCATCTTAGGGAAAAAAAAAGGGGGGGATTTTTTTGGGCTGCTATATAAATGGGTTGGATATAGCAAATACTTGGTTTGCTATGTAAACTGTGAGGTGACTCTGTTTTTTCACCTGCTTAAGTGCTCCTGCTGCGATGTGCTACAGCATTTTGTGTACAGATGGGAACCAAAGCCTGGGCACTTTCTTCTCCAGTTATTGAGGGAGACTAATACTGTTCCCTGTGAACCCGGTGGTAACACAATCTCATTAAGTGGAGGCCCACTGCTGATCTCACTAAGACTGGTATCAGAGCAGAGTCATTCCTTTTTATTGTGGAACTCCATTTTAATTTTATTTAGGGAGTCAGCATGATCTCATAGGCAAGGCATCAGGAGATCTGGGTTGTGTTCCCTGCCATGCCATGTGATCACAGGCAAAACTTGCAAGTGCTCTGTGCTTTGCTTTTTTTTTTTTCTTTTTAATCATCTGCTGCATGCTGGAAATTATCATTATTTACTGTCACAGAGTGCTCTGAGATCAATGATTGATAAACCCTAAAGAAATGCTAAGTGTTACCAATGAAGTGTGTGATTTTTATATGATTAGAACGATACAAATCAGGACTAACCCCAGTGTCACCGATGCAATGCAAAATCAAGCCTCGAGCTAATCTGAATTAGTAGTAAAGTTACTGGGAACCACAGATGACCCAGTGAAAGCACAGTTTAGTACTCAGCACATGAATGATGCAATGGTATAATAAGCTTTGACATGGAAGACAAAGTGCTATAGAACAAAAAAAAAAAGTGAGTTCATCTTATTTTGTTCATATTGTGTCAATTTTCCTTTCCTTTTACGATTGCATTCCCTTGCAGATGTGTTCTACCTCTTTTGGTTCTGGCTAAGCTTTTTCTTGGTCTTACAGCCTCCTCCTCCCTTCCTCCCCTTCTAAATTCATGCTGTGTGCAAAATTGTCTCACTCATTTACAGTAAGATTTACTCTTTTTGGCCTGGTGCTCTGCTCCATTGTAGGCCACCAGTCCTAAAGCAGGGAGATTTAGCATGTGTTTCATAAAATATTTCAACTCTTAGTTCATGGTTTTATTCTTTTCCATTTATTTTTCCTTTTTATGGAATTTCATCGACACCACAGGATTAGTACCTGGGCTCTAAAAACAGCTGATTCAACCACATGCTACCTCATCATGCTCAAGATAGTACATACAAATGATAACTCTCTAGCAGGTTTGTTCCTCATTAGTCTGAATCATGTAAGATAGAAACTGAATGAGCCTTGTTGGCCGTACCTTGAGTCTAATTTAATCCTCAGAGTGGCATTGCTATATCTATTATTAGCAACCAAACTCCCAGCATCGTATCACATTGGTGCTCCGAACACTTAAAAGATGAAAGAAACAGAAACGTTTCTGTATAAACATTTACAGATCTTGGAATTCAAGACAAGTCTATCACAAGAAATGCCTATTGCAACGAATAACCCTCATAACTCTAGGGGAAATCAGTTTTTAAAAAGAAAGCAGCCACTGCTTAGAACCAATATTGTTCATAAGACAGGAAATAAGGTAATATGAGGTGCCTCTCCGGGCCTCTGGTCACTCATAGGTACCCACTGTTGCCCCGGGAGATGAAAAACTTGAAATGGAGGGAATATTAGATAGAAGAGATTGCATCAATTCTGACTAGTTATGATTTGCAAATACCTCAAGCCACTCTTACTGTTGCAAACATGCTGGAAATTGTTAATATTAGAATCACAGCTATGATGAGGGATGCCAGTTGCAGTTCTTTACTTCCATTAAATGCAAAAAGCTTTCTGAAAGCCACAGATTTCTGTTAAAACTTGATAGCAAGGTAGATACTGCAATACCTGTAAGTTAGCTCAGTTCTATTCTGTATTTCCCTTTAAAAGCTGTAGAGCTTTGTGGGATCAAAGACATCAGTTCCTATCTTTTGGGAGAGGGAAGGATAGCTGGGAGGTACAGAACAGCCACATCTCCAATCCAGAGTAACCTCCAACAGGATGGTGGGACATGATCTCTGCAGGAGAACTGCCAGGTCCACAGCAGGATTCAGCACAAGCTCTACAAGCCTGACCAGGGTCAAATGTATCAATACACCCAACTTAGAGAAAGAAAAACAGGTCTTTAACTCTCAGGTGTGTATCTCACTTACTGCCAGCCTAAACATAGGAGAAATTGAAATACCTTCTTAGTGAAAAGGGGGTTAAAACCCACCTGGTTTTCTATTTTGGGTGGCAAGTTCATTCACCCAGATGGAAGAAATGAGCTCCTAGAAGGCTCTGCTTATATAGCCAGGTAGCACTAGTGACAACGAATATAAAACACTTTAAAATATTGCAAGCGAAGTTGTTCTGCTTGATTTTGAAAAAAGAATCAAAAGCATTTCCAGCTTGCCATTGCCAAGTCAAATTTGGCCTATAACAAAAAATCAAACTCTTAATAAAACCAGAAAGCGTAGGTATGTTCCCCATAACCAAAAATGATTGAGCTGTTACAGCTCAGCAATTTACTTCCCATCCACTGAGTTGCAATAACTATGTGTGCACTTTAAGCCCACTTCAATACTGAAATAAAATACATTTGCTGAAAACGTGCTTCAGGGGATATCTGCAGCTGTTTCACAGAGGTTTAAACTCACCTCGTTAGTGAGTGGAGTAAGCTAAGAGCACACTAACAGTAGATTAGAATGTTTTGCCCGATAAACTAGAATTTGTTAAGCCACAGCTATTTGACCGCTTCCAACCATGCAAATTCACCATTACCCTGTTAGCTGAAAGACTAGGTGCTCACAGTGGCACTAGCTCAAATTAAAACTGCTGCTGATTCAGAAAGAAACAGCTGAGATTGACAGTCTTAGACCAAAAGCTTTTGAGATAGCTGCCCTACGGGATATGGAGCATAATCAGACATTGAAGCCAGTAGAATTATAGGATCATGTCAATCACAGTGCTTTAGGTTTCTTTTAAACACATATATCTGAACATTTGAAAACAAAACATGTTTCTGCATATATTTTTAGAAATGAATGGTCCACTTTGTGGGGTTTCTTAATGCTCCTGTATGCAAATCTACATGTTAATCATTTCTGAATCACTCCCTGGAATACTATACATATGATAAATATTTAATTTCTTGCACTGACATTACAGGTTGAACACTTTTATATTCCTACCACATTATTAAAGCCACAAACAGTGGGGAACAGGCTGAAGAAATCAATTATATTTGATTATTCTTGGCCATAGCCAATGTAAGAATAAATTTGCCAAAGGAAAGGAAAAAGTGACAAAGCAAGAAGGTGACAAAGAGATTGAGAAACTTGTTCATTTGGCAGGAAGAAAGAGCTTCCAATAGACTTCCAAAAACTTCTCTGAGGTCTCAAAGCATGTAAGTGGAGAAGCATGGACACTGGAAGATGCATCTCCTTTTGCAACATCAATACCTTAAGGAAAATAATTAAGTCATGGGCATTTGCCCAATTATCACTAGGCTTTTGAAGCATAATGATGACCTTTTCCAGTGACTTCACAAATATAAAGTAAGGAGCAGGTGACATAAGCACACCGCACAGACAGGGATGAGAGACGCGGGGACAGGTGGGCTTCTCCTCCAGCAAACATCCAGGAGGTCTGACAGCAAAGTTCTGCTTTTCCTGCTGTGCAGAGATCCCATCCCTAGGAGGGAAGTGTTCATAGAAATGTGGTCCCATGCAAGCTCTGCACAAACCCCCTCCCTCCCAGCCCTGTCGTCACGAGTTAGACTGGCTGAAAAGTCCCAGGCACCAACTTATTTCTAAATCTCTCACACTCGTGGTGCCCCAGGGTCCCACGGCAAGCGCTCTGCCACCCGCCCTCCGTAACCAGTATAGCAAACTGCCAATTTCTCTTCCCTCTCCTTTCAGTCCGGAGAGCCAGAGCTGTGCTCGCAGTGATTTTTCCATCATGCTAATTTGCAGATTATTCAACTGCATTTGATCAAGACAGAGAGAAGAAACTAATAATATAGCACAGCATTTAGGAACACTAATTGCAAATTACTCGTAAATAATACATCAGTCCTCTCTTAATTATGGCATCTTTCACTCTGCTCAGAAAAGTGCAGCATCTGCTAATGTATTTTCCCAATTATTAGCATGAAGTTGCAGGGAGAGGGTAGAGTAGTGGACTCCTTTGTATCTTGACCTGCTCTCAGCCTAAGTTTCCCTGCATGTCCATAAATCTTGTTTATTTTTTCCTTTCTGACTTAATAATTCTTAAGATATACTTCTTGAACCAAGGCTCACTCACTAATGCAAAGAACTTGGTTTGCCTAAGTAAGTTGTTAAATCTTGTATCTCCCATTCATTTCCAAAGGCTTTCAAGCCGAAACACCATAAAGTCTGCAAATGTCATCTTTCTACTTGCTTTACTGTACCAAAATCTTTGCTGCCATTTTCTCCATTTAATCTGCCATTATTCTCAGTACTTGTACTTACAAGTACTTGTAAGATGCTGAAGGATAACTCAGAGCACCTCTAAGGCATGTGCTGCCACCCCAGTTCTACACATGCCCATCGCCAGAGTTTTCAAAAGGCATCCATGACTTTGAGCTCTTTATCATCCTCATGTCAAACATGAGGATGGTCATGACAAATTCTCAGCAGCGGCAAGCTGTAAGCATTTGCACCAGCTTCTAGCTCTGACATTGAAAACCTGGCACATGGCACATTAGTTTCTGCACCCAAAGCAAATGGCCACCTTTGAGAAACATTAAGGAAAATTATTTTCACTATCATTATGTCGGTGGTGGAGCTGGAATCTGAGCTCAGCTCTTCTTGACCGAATCCCCTGGATGTTACTGCTTCTTGGGAGCACTGCACTATAAGACCTCTAGTTTGAATTATTTAAAAAACTCAGAACATTGGCAACTAGATCTGTTCATTTTATTCTATCGTCTAATATTTCCAGAGGCTTCAAATAAATCCTGTTAATGCATAGGCCTGACATGTAAATAAAAGTGCGGTATAGCTTCCAGACCTGCTGCTACCTGTAAGCAACACAGTCTTGCTATGGGATGTTTAGGTGGCTGTATTTAGCTGGTCACCTATCTCACCTGTTGCCCCAGGACAGTATCACCAAACTAATAATCTAAATGAGACACCCTTTTCGCCCCAGCCAATTAATCACATAACTTCACCTGACAGGCACATGCTTGAGATTGTTGCTCTGAGTGACCAGTTTTCCTTACCTCAGAGAAAGCTAACAATTAATAATCAAAGGAAAAGAAAAGGAAAAGAAAAGAAAAAGACAACCTCAACCTCAGTGAAAATCAGCATGAGTCTTTAAAGAGATTTTTGAGCCTGTACTTCACAGGACATGCATCCTCTTACTGACAAAAAACAAGGATGGGCTTTTAGGTTCTCAGATGTGTTGGCCTGTGAATCTCCTTCCCCTAACATAACCTAGAGCTGAACCAAGGATAATTTCTTTTGTTTTGTTTTGTTTCATTGGACTGAAAACCTTTTCAAATTTTACAGGAAAACCAGTACAGTCAAAATACCTATCTCAAGTTAGAAAAGGTGAGAGGTTTGACGGAGACTTTGTCTCTCCTTCTTTTCAGCAGCAATCAGCATCTACATTGGTTCCCAAATCTTTCCTTTAGAAAACATCCCTGAGACCAGTATGTTACCACAAAACATTTCAGCTTCAATGCACAGCGCGTGGACTCTGCCAACATTTTTCTGACCATCCCTAACAGAGTTGCAGCCTGAGCAAAGCCACTCTTCCTTGGCATCCTTGAATTTCTCTGTCACTGGCAGAGGGAGCGTGTTCTTGTGTTTCCTCAGAGAACACAAAATAGGAAACAGCCCTAATGGTGAAACAGCCCTCAGATAAACAGAAAATCTAGCAGTTTTTCAGACATGCTGCTACCTACTTATGAATACAAAGCAGTCTTGCTTGACGATCAGCTAAAGCACCGGGATCCCTGCCTGGGTTTGGGTTAGTCTCCTGGAAGACTTTAAACAAATGCTTATCATAGTTCAGCATTCCACTGCTCACTTATGTCTCGTCCAAAAGACGTGACGCCCACATCAGCCTTTGATGACTCAAGTAAAAATTGCACCCCTTTCCCAGCAGCACTCTGCATGCTCCTACTAGGTTTTTCATCTAAGCGGTGCCCAGCCCATTTCTGGGTATTTTCACCGACAATCTGTAGATTCAGGTATTAACAGCCAGGCTATTAGCTGGTGCTGCTCCACTGCGTTTGTAGCTGCTACCACGGGATTTCCACTTGTTCCAGACAATGACTTTAACACTGACAGCCCTAGCGTGGGGTCTATTAACCCCACAGTATCCAGGCAGGTAAAAATGAACAACTTTCCTCTCTTCCTAGCAGCCGTAACAGCTGAAGTGTTAAGAGCGTACTGAGGGCAATGCTCTTTTTCACAGCACTTGGCACAATTACACTTTATTAATTCAGAGCTGTTATTTTACAGCTTCATTTGTTTCTGCCAATTTTATGTTTTGAAGGGTGGATAAAGCATGAAGGAATAACAATTTAAGTGGAGCTCAGCAGATGGAAAACAAGTACCTCTTATTCTCTCCACCACTGCTGAAAACAGAAGTATTCCACCTCACAGGGAGCCCTTGCCAAAAAGAGGAAAAAAGAAGCACCTCAGCTGTTACCAGAGCATTTGACCCATCACAGACAAGAACATTTCTTTGCAATGTTGCAGAGGCAGACGTAGCTGCGAAGAAGACGGGCACCTCAGAGCACCATGAACAGTGGCGGGTAGTCGGTGTAGTGAACTGCATCTTCTGGAGACCGAGGCTCCAAGCCAAACCAGCACTTTTCAGCCTCCCTTTTTTTCCTAACACGCTGGATATAACAGCAGGAACGCTGCAGGAAAATGTCACCCTAACATGCCAGGTTGCCACCAAGTGTGTGAGCTGGGTGCGTTTTTACTTTTCTGCGCGTGGCTCTTCTCCACTCCACATATCTGGCAGCAATTCACATCTGCACCAAGGGATAGGACAAAACACGCTCTCCTTCAGGTATTAAGCTTATGAAGCAAACACATGCTCAGGCCTTGTGACTAAACCCAGGCATGGGCAGACTGCACTGCAATTAAAGGATCATACAGGCTCACGAGAGGGAAAAAGATAAAGACCTGTTTGTAAGGGAAGTGTCACAGGTCGCGGGAAGCTATGTTGCTGTCCAGGCTGGAGAAAGAGGGTGAATCAGCAATTCAAAGCACATGGAACAAAAAAGACTTTAAAACACACATCGCTCTGAAGTGGTCCAAAGGAGGAAACGTGCTGCTGCTAATGCAGGACATTACTGGTTTGCAGCTCAGGGGTGCTATCGGGGCAGAGCTGGAGTAGCCCCATCACAGTCAATGTCATCATGGCAGGCTGGACCTGTAAGTCCTGGTGGAAACCCCCATATAAGAAGTCCTCCAGCACATGGTGATGGGACAGGAAACACAGCAAGCAATAGCCACCCCAGGGCCAGATACAGAAGGTACAGAAAGGGGATGACAATCTCAACAGTCGCCCACTCACCACATCCCTGAAAACAGAGAAGCAGAAGTGGAACATGGTGCAGGATCCTGCCTGGGGGATTTTTGGTTTTCTGCTCTTCAGCTTACTGCACAAAGTGCCCACATACCACAGTAATGAACGCAGGATAGAAATGCCTCCAGAGGTAGATTAGATTAGAGACAGCCAAACAAGAATGCCGCAGCTAAAGGGATAACCAGAGCTGCCCTCCGCAGGGAAAGGGCAAGTCTCAGCACTTCTCTTTCTGTCAAATCACTTCTAAAAATAAACTCGGGAGCAAGATCCAGGCCTGACAGCATGACAAGAGTTAAACTGCAGCACTGGGGGCCCATCATGCCTCGTGCAGATACAGAATTGATCCTCCACTATGTGCAGTGGTCGGGTCCTGGCCAGGAGACCCCATCAGCTCACACTGCCACCCTCCATTTCGGAGCCTGACTTTTACTTTTCCCTGCGGAAGGCCAACTTTTTCTTTTTTCCACCCCAGTCTCCAGTAGAACAAGGCAGCATAGGCTCAATACGTTTCACTCGGAGCTCATTACCCCATGATTTAAAAATCTACCCTTTCTTGCGCTACCACCTGAGCATCACCTAGGAAGGCAGGACCCAAACTTTTCTGTCAGGTAAGGCTAGGGGAATGCAAAAAACCTGTTCGATTCCCCTTCAAATGAATTGTAGCAAACACATTTTTTCCTATCTGTGTAAGAGCACAAGAAAAATCAATGTTACAGCTAATACACACTTTCATGGGACCAGAGTAATCAGTAGTAGATGTCTGCGCTGCAAAATAATACTTGGCAAACCCACAGTGCTTTAGGGTCAACAGAGAGATGTCATTCCTTCCTACATAAAATCATTAACACTGACGCCACATATATGCTACTCGTAATGCTGGGTAAATATCCCAGGAAGATTAATAATATTTTCATTGAACTCTCTATTTAAAGGAATATAGAAGTACCATTTCATCCCTAAGCTGATAATAGGGTCCACGTGTGAAAACAATACAATAATAAAAGCGACACGAATAAGATTTCAATGGAAAAAGCTTTACCCAAGGAAAAGTTTCTACATCAAAGCAGGCAAATAATCTGACAATATTTTCTTCTACAAAACTGGATAAAGTTACTTAAGGATTTAAACAAGATACAGTATTATAATTTGTATTAGTCCCTAAGGAGCTACAGCTAAGCTGCAGGGGAAAATTGACTGCCTTATCCTGGTAAGGTAATTGTCATTTTTTTTCTGTTTTGCATGATCATGACCAGAAATGCAAACAAGTAATTGATTTTCAAAAATTACAACTGCAAACATTAGCAGGTTTGATGCAAAAGTACTCAGGAGTTAAAGTATGCAAGGATTTGACCAGTTTTCCAAATCAACAGGAATAGGAGGTTCCATCCTCTCTCATGTTCCTTGACCAGCAGCATTGCCAAGAGGCGCAGGACATCAGGGAGAGCAAGATACTTCTCAGGCAGGATGTATCTGGACTCATGAAGTAAGGAGAGACCTTTCTGACAGGAAGCGTTTCAAGCTGACCTCTCCTAAGAGCAACCAAGTGCTAACTGAATTCTTGAATTCCAAGAGGCACCAGAGAAAACTAATGGACTTTCCCTGCCTTCTTAAACAAGTGATATACGTGGTTTTTAAGGGATAAGTATCAGTAATATTATGTGCAATAAGCAGCTCAGCTGCTATCAAGTGAGAGGCATTCCTTATCTCAACTGCTGGGCAGTTGAATTTTCTCCACTGTGTCTGATATTTATGCCAGCAGCAGAGTTGTAAGAGTGGTGAGGTGCTGCCATTTTAATAACAGTCAACTATGCACTAATTTGGTCACAAGTGAAGAAACCTTACAAAACTAACCACGGATTTGCTACCATTTTGGTTACATTCTCAACAAGTTTTCTTCTCTCCCATTTTTTCACTCGCTGAATCCTTGCCACAGTCAGTATTTTGTTTAGCAGGATATGTACACACATGGCATCTGAGGACTACCTGGCCTTGAAGTTTAGCCCTTCATCTATCTCCTGAGTTTTCCAGGTCCCCCAGCCAATGTAACTAAAGATCTCCAGCTTAAACATCTGTCAAGAAGAGAGGTAAGACAATATAACTCAACAGAACAGAAATTGGTGTATTAGGATGACAAACATATTTGTAAAGTGAACATGCTGCCATGTAATCCCTACAGAACTGGAAAGATCTTGCTGGTTCTTTAAGCATAGATGTTACAGCTCTCCTTGTTACAGCTCTCTGTATATACGTAATCCTGGTCATAATTACATGCATATGTTAGATATTATTTATAATTCAATGACAAGAGATAGATTTCATTTTTGTTTGGTCACTGCTGCTCTGTATGTTTGTGCTGCATAAAGCACAGATTTACTTTGCCAATCAAAATCTCGTATCTGAGATCCCTAGGGTCAAAAACACTTCTCTCTCTTTTTTTTTTTAATCCTTCAAAAGCTTTTTCTTTATCCACAGTGCTCAAAATTCCTTCTTTTGCTTCTTTTTCCTTTCTGACTAACTTCTTGATCCTAATGCTTATACTATGCTTATCACTGAAATATCTGAGTAGCAAAGGAGCCAGGCCAACTTAAAAAAACAAAACAAAACAAAAAAAAAAACACTGCAGAGCTCAAACATGCTCACCATATCACTTAGGGGCCTCCTACTCAAGGTTCAGTTTCTCACACCAAAAACCAGGTTTCACCCTTTCCCCTGTAGCACTAGGGTGACAGCACTGAACAAGAAGTGCAAGGAAGTCTCAAGTTTTGGTTTAGAAGCAGCATAAAATGTTTATCTGTAAGCAGCACATCAGGAAAGCATCTCTGTATCCTCTCACGTTACTAAGTGAAGGATCAAACCAGAAGTACTTTAAACATAGATCAGAACATCTCCTCTGCAAGAAACTGACTACAAGCAATCACTTTAGTCTAAAATTAGAGATATCAAGTACCCCTCCTCTCCCACTGCCACCAAAAGAAAAAAAATTGCTGTATTGCCACAAGACCAGTAGACAACTGGGAACTTTATATGTCCAAAGAGAGAGCTAAGGCACCAGGTCACAGAAACGTCTTCAGGTATCAGAGAGTTGGGAGGAAGAACAGGTACCTGCCTGTAGAGTTACAAAACCAAAAAGAGTTTACACCAGCAGGTATCAGATGCTCAAACTGTCCTACTTTCTCCAACAGACAGCTTTAGGATAGTCCAGCCTCCTGAAACACTCATTTTGAAAGTCCCTCTTGGTCTAATAACAATGCAGGTATGCATTGGTTTATACTGTTAATGCTGTTCATAGCACAACCAGCCTATAAAACCAGAACCAACCTGCTGAAGAGATACTTGAGATAAAAAAGATGTCAACAAATTACAGCTGGATTTGCTTTCTTCTCCTTTTGTTACTGAGCAACCTATTGACACTGCCTCTACTTTTAGTTTTACTCAAGTTCATGATGCGGAAATAAAAAATAGTGAGACATTTATTGTTTTATTTGTTCCTGAAGGAATGACATCAATGTTCCTGAAGGAACAGCATGTATGTCCATAGGTGGATTGCTGGATAAATGACAAGCAGAGTACATATAACTCTGGGAAATCCAGCCACGCTAGCCAAAATGATTTAACTTGATCTTACTCAATAAATATTGCATCAAAATTCAGAACAAGAAATAGAAAGTTTGTACATGAGATTTATGTTTCACTCTATGATTCACATTATAAGTGGTTTGATTAAATATTTATTCTAATATCTACTTGGGTTAAGAATTATACCAATCTGTCTGTACAGAAGCGCTTAGGAAATCTTATTAATGCACCAGAAATGCATTATCAACCATATTTTTATTCTTTCTTGCTAAAAAAACCTGCCAATATAATTTATTCCTTGCTACCGGTGGGCTATTGATCTTCACAGTTGTTGCTCATGGGCTAAATCAAGAGAGGTTTCTGTAAAAAGAGAATGCGACTTCTCAGACTTCTCAAATACCTTCAGAAGTAGAAGTTCAGTAGAGTGAACATGAAAGGAGAACTCTTAGAAGGTTGTAGGTAAGCTCTGCTGATTCACCATGCTTTTTGATACATTTCAAGATTTAGATTAAATTCTTTGAAAAGCTAAACTTCATCCTGCTGATAGTTCAGTTAACAACAGATTCTTTCTGCTAGAGGGAATGATTATGAAAGGTTGGCTTTCCTCAGATTGGAATCAGCCCAAAAGTACATGTTATTTTCCTGAGAAGACAAAGAGATCAACAACATTAACATGAAAATGGGCCTGAATATTTAAAAATGGCAGGTGATGTTGAGAGACATTTAAGAAGACTTGCTCTTAAAATTGTTTATGGCTCAGACTCTGAAAATGAGCTCAACTTATGCATTACACTGTCATTAGTCATATCATAAAACAGAAGCCACAAGTCATGATTGAATGGGTTGATTATTGGTAGCTGACAGCCACTTGTAAGTGGAGCTGAACTTGAGGAACTTTGTTGTCAGCCCTAGCACTGTTTGATTCACTGAGTTATGTGGTTCTCACCTTTATTTTTCTCCCTCTGAATGAATTTAGAAGGTTATCTATCTCTGTTAAGTATTGTAAAGTTGAGAGACAAAAGGGACTATATGTATTCCCATTTTATTGCTGTTTATTAATTAATGTAGCAAAAAGGCATGATTGTGCATTTTTTTATTTAGGAACACAACAGCCAGCCTCGTGAAAGAGTTTCAAACTTCACCTCCGCTGATTTGATAGAGGAAATATCATATTATTAAATACAAAAATGGCAAGAACATGGTGATTCTGTTGGTCTGGCTTTGCCAGAATTTATCGGTAGACCTGCACAGTCAAAAGTTACATGTAGTGAAAAATATTCAACATCTCTCATCTGCTTTTACTACTTCTGTCAAGATTCTTTCAGCCAGCCTGCTAAGACTATCTGCTAACACTGAGTTAAATTCACAAGCTAAACCCTTCTTTGAGCTCGGGAATAGGATGAAAAATGAATGAGACTTGCAAAATGAATGACACTTGTCTTGCTTTTTTTCCCCATTATTTCTTAGCAATGGGCAGAGGACTCTAATTCTCCAGAGGTATCAGTATTACTGAGCTAATTTAATGGGAGAGAATTTATCACTACAGATGCTATAGGCTCTCCTCAGTGCTATAAAAAATATTAAAAAAAACCCCAAAAATCAAGATGCATTTCCAGTCTCAGTCACGTCACAGTCCTCCTGTGTGACCTTAAGGAAGGCTTTACTTCAGCATGCTTTTTCTTTTCATCAGTAAGACATATATAATAAATATGCCTCAGTCAAAGTGTTTTGAAATTCATCCTGAGAATTCTTTAGGGCTAAAAGTACAAAGTCCAGATTTGGTGTCAATCAATTGCTTTATTAACCTGTTTAATTTTACTACTTAGGTATGCACAGAAATAATCAAAGCATAGACACCTATGTTCTGAAGCAAAAGGAGACTATCACAAGCACAGGAATTTAGATCCTCCACTTCAGACAAGTTGCAGAAACTTCCTAGCATTTCTTGAGAAATGAAGCTACATGCTGTGGTCACATTAGATCATTTACTTCAGAAAGATATTTAATCTTTATTGAAATATTCCAGGTAATTAAGAAGAACTTCCCACATCCGCTGGTAAGCTACTCCACATGCTATAACCCTGATGGCTAAAGTGTTACTCATCTTTCCTGCTTCAATTTATCTGACTTCAGCTTCCACACAGGGGATCTCAATATGCCTGTTCATATTAATTAAACAACTCTTTAATACAGTATACTTTTCTTTAAGTATTCATGGGTCATTACTGAGCCTTGTTTTCACAGAAGTTCTTAAAGGTCACTACAATAGCAGTCTCGAGTTGTGCTGTCTAGAAGCCCTTGAAGCTCCTTCTTGCACATTGATAGATGCAAAGCCATGGTTGCTTTTGTAGGGCAAGCCAGAGTAACGCATCCTGGCACAACCCCACTGCATTACTGATAGGGAACATATCGCCCTAACCTGTTTTCAAGTACTGAACAGCATCCACTCCTTGATGTCCTTGTCCAAGCAAACCTTTCTGCCACCGAATGCAGATGATAGGGCTGTAACCTCTGTTCCCAAAGGCAGAAATGCGGGTGGCTTTCCAGCGTGCTCAGGGTTATCTGTTAAGATCCATTGTTCAGAAGAAGACAATCTGGCCATACAATCCAGATTCCCTTCTTCCCTACTTCTCTGGTTCTGTGTTTTATCAAGCAAAGAAACTATAAAATAATAGAAGACTATTTTACAGAAAATATACTCAGATACTTCTCTCTCTCAATCTATCGTGTCAGACCCTCTCCCAAACTTGGCTGCTCCTGAAAGCTGGCAAATCCACAGTTATGCAGCTGTATGCTCAATAGCTCAGTGCATCAGTATTCACAATGCATAGTGTCTTTACTCTGCATTGATTAAAAGGAAGCTTGAGTGGAGAACGGCACTACAGAGAAAATGCTGTCTCCAGATTCCTTCTCCTTAGGCAAGGTGTGGTGGTCAGACACAAATAGGACAACCCCACCTGTTGTCTGCTGTGGACAGGACAGCCAGGATACTAAACTCGTCATCCAGTATGTACAATCATACCAGTTGCCTTCCTTTTCAGCTGATTTGACCAACTCATCAAGTACTGCCATGTCATCATTTCCCCCTCAGCAAGGGACAGACATGACAAACTATCCCGAAGAACTAGGATTGTGTAGGATTTACCACTGTTTTCTCTTGATTGCCTTTCCTTACTGTGAATCATGCAAATGCCTGTGCAAGGTACGAAGGTTTCTCCATTGCTATGGGAACACAGTACTCTGCAGCTACTGAAATATTCAGCCCACCTCCATACAATACCAGGATTCGCAGATGCCAGCCAAATACCTGAGCAAAGAAAGGTTTTCAAAAGCCAACGTGGTATTAGCATTTAATAAGGAGAAAGGAAGGTTATTCTCTCTGAACAGCTTGAGACTACTCTAAATGATGGAATTGCTGCGTAACTGCTGCACTCAACCACTCTGCCTCCCCCTCACCAGAGATGTTCATAAAAAGGAAAAGCCCTGGCAGTAGGAGAAGACAAAAAGAAACACCTACCTCCAGAATAACACAAACATCAGTCACCAAATGTGGCTGAATATTTGTGGTCAGTATCCAGCTATGTGGCACCCAACATTTGGATTGTTTCTACCCTGAAATTACCCTCCCGCAGACCTCCAGGACAGGCACACAGACAGCATCTAGACATCTGGCTTCCACCTCAGGGTTGGGGTTAGATGGCATTCCTGTTCGGAGAGCTGAGTATTTCCTCTTTTCTTTTATCCGCAAACTCAAATATCAGAAGAAAAATAAGAGTTTATTTCCCATCACTGGCTGGCAAAACTTTTATGTAATCTGGAACAATAAACAAGGACACTTGCATGGGATTTGGCTTTTGTTAGGCAAGGATATTACTGGGATTCAATGGGTTTACTTCTGGTTTATTGGGCTATCCCACTTTAATAAGCCAGTTCTTACACAAACATATTTGCCTGTCAAGTGGTAAGATGCAACTAAGTTGCAACAGAACTGAATTCAGCAGGAGGGGAATTAATTATTTCTCTTTGAACAAAACAAAAGACAAAAAAGGCCATTCAAGCATATTTCCAGGATCATCCTGAATCTATCAAATTACCAATCAGTCAGAAAACATTGAGGGGGAAGGCAGATGATTGCCTGGATGACAATTAAAATCACTGTAAACTTTTGTGCCTGGCTTTGCTGTGTTCCCAGTGGTGGTAGGAACTGTAGGGATTTGGGGGTACAGGAGGACTAGCCATAACTGCAGCCTTTGCCAAGCAACGTCAGCCAAGCTCTCTGAACGCTCAGCTCCTCGGCCCAGGATCCAGCCATGTAGGAAGGGGAAGACCAGTCCATGATGGCTGACCACAGCTCAGGATTTGCTTCTCGCTTAGGTAATAACCACCCATGGTTCCCAATGTCTCCCACTTTCTGTACAGGCTGAAACAAGAGTCATGTCTGTGAACCAATCGAGCCATGCAGTACACATACCTAGTGCTTGGTAGGTCACAGGACCCTCCGTCTTCTCCTTTTGTCTGTCATTAACAGTATTTACAGGATGCTTGCAAGCCACAGGAAACTAAACTACCCCAAGATGTCTGATCCAGCCCACTAGACACTGGCCATGATTTGAAAGGATCTATCTGGATCTTTGAAGAACTTCTTAATGTTCTCACAAATGACGACCAAGATCAAGCTTCCTGTTCCTTAGAAAACTCAAAGAAAAGTTCAAAAACAAGCTACTAACCCAATCTAACGTGACCTGATATTCTGGGACAATCTGGATTAGACAAGAACATGGAGTTCAATCTCTTTTAGTAGTGGACTAATAGATTATCTCCTCCTGTATTTACAGGAAAACAAACCTTATCTACTCTCAGTCTTCTTTCTTCTAGATAAATAAACAAGCCACATCTTTAGTATCTTTTCCATGAGTTCCCTCTATATATCTTTTCCAGTTTTCTGATCATCCTAGTAGCCCTTCTTGGCACCTTTCTTGAATAGAGATGTCCAGGCTTCTGCATATTTTGTTAATAGCATCTTATACTGACGTTGGAAGTACTGTGTATTTGTAGTAGTCAGTTATTCATTAAATCATAGTAATTCCTTAAGCTGTGGTAATGCTGTCATGTGTTTCAGCTCTTCTTCAGATTGCCTAGTGCACCAGTGGAAGACAGCTCTGGATATGATGAGCACAGTACACAAATGTTGGATGGGATAGGGTATAACAGGACAGAAGGAAACACAAGTTACTGGCCATGCTGTTACAGATCACAATAACATCAAAGACTAAAAGTTCAAACAGCAAAAAGCAAATGTAATACAAGTCGCAATATGCAACTTTATAATGGGCAAGTAGATAGCTTTGGATTATGCCATGCACAGGTACATGAAATGATAGTGATTTATGTTTTTTTAACAAAGGAATTAAGTATTTTGATTAAGCTCGTTGGGGAGGGAGTACGGGGCTTTATATTCAAAGCTTGATTTTAACCAGGGAAAATTACTGACTGCTGCATGAGGCAGCATTCAGCTTCTTTCCTTTCATTGAGCAGGGTGCCCGGCTTGCCTCAGGAATCCAAACCCGGCAGGATGCCTTTCTGATATCTACCTCCTGACTAGCCGTGGGTGTATCTACTGACATTAAGCAGCAGGAGATCTTCTCAAGGAAGCAAAGCCCTACATGAAAAGGTTTTACTGCAAAAGGAGGAAAAGTCTTAAAGGGAAAACTACCCAGCATGCCACTCCAGAAGCCAAGTTGAACTTTCATTTTAGACATGAGCATTCTGTAAGAACAGAGTGCTCATCTACTTCCTACAGTAAATTATTCTTCCTAACCTGTATTTCTGTACACTTTAAATTTTGATATAAACTTCTACAGAAAACCAAACTCCAGCAATTATAATCCTAGCAATTATATAGACACCAGAAGTTGAATTGTTACCATTGACAAAAGCACTGTGCCCTAAAAGAAGTAGGAGAATGAATTCCCATCATATAAAGATGATGAACCCCTCTCAAGATAATGAAGAACCGAAAACATTGTCAGGCAGCATGTATGGGAAAGAAAAAAAAAAAAAAAAAAGCATAACTCAGCAAGACCCAAAGGTCTTAAAGGCTAGCTAAGAAGTTAGCTATTATGCCAGGGAAAAATCTTTAGCAGAGAATTAATGCCATGCCAACATTGAAAAAGTATAAGCAGACAGTTAGGACAACTATAGAGTCTGACATCAACCTCAGGCAGATGAATGTGAAAGTTAATAAAAAATGCAATTGATAAAGATGAACACAGTCAATAGAGCATACTTCAATTGCTGAAATATCTTGTCAAACAAACACGACTTCATTCTTTAATGAGGTTGCAAATTTGGTTGCTGAAATACAGTTGCATTGATATAGTGCAGTTATTTTTTATAAAATGTTTGATTTAGTGTGGTGCAACACTCATATTAAACATTAGCATGATAAAGTACGAATAAAGCGAGCATTAAATGAATTCAGACTGACAGATCTCAAAAGTATTTATCAGTGGGGAATCACACACGAGGGCTGGGGTGTTTGCTGAGGTTTCTTCAGGATTTGTTATGATGATTGAAGCCCCAGAATATTTTCATCAGTGTTCAGGAGGTAAAAGCAACTTTGCTGCTAATATAATGCCTGACTGATACAGAGTCTGATAAAGCAAGAAGCAGTGATGAAGTCAGGATAGTCTATAGCAGCAATCTGCGTTGCTTGGGAATCCATTCCAAAACCATGTATTTTTACAAAGAAAGATGAAAAATGATACAAGAAAGGAGTGCAGGAAAGTGGGACTTGTCTCTGGAAGGCAGCAGCTCTGAAGGAATTTAAGTTAATGAGCTACAGCATCTGAACCCAAGTCCTTTATTCAATGATGTTGCCAAAGGGATCTGCAAACAGAGGACTGCAAAAGTAGAAGAACTGGAAGAAGAACTGGAAAACTACTTCAGATTATAATCGTTACTGTTACAGTGAGGTTGAAATTTTGGAAGTGACGCAGAAAACTGGCATAAAAAATAAATCAGGGTATAGAAAAAAAATCTGAAAATGAGACTTTAAAAGCTTAGTTTACAGAGTTTACCAGTAATAAAACATCTGACTGCATTACTCCTGACACGTATGAAAAAAACTCCTTCAGATGAGAAAGACTAAAGAGCATGACTGGACAGATGATTGACTATAGGAAGACCTAAGTGAATTTTCCAGTTCTCGCTATCTTCGTATGAAAGGGGATTTAGTTCCAGGGGAAAAAAAA